>VZRS01008236.1:56411-108008 GCA_013398055.1 Ifrita kowaldi
AAAAAGAAGAAAGACAGGCTGCTGTCACCCCAAGACACAGGCTTGTGTGGATTTCATGAAAACAGGCTGTTAAAAGAGGAGAGGCTGCCTATGAGTGCCTTGACTGACAGATGGGCTGGTGTCCTTTACGGACTCTGTTAGACATGAAAGAATTCATAGCTTATAACATGCAGGTGTGTGTATACANCCACTATAGACATATTCACTGCTCTGAGAAAGAAAGACGTTTTGGTGCATAACTTCCTCCAGTTTGATAAGGTCATAGTTCTTCATTATTTCTGATCTGAGATTTGGCACGGAAGAGGTTCTCTCATGTCTTTGCTGCCTTCTTCTGCTTGGCTATTTTAGATTATGTATATCTTCCCCTTGCTTCGCTGTGCAGTAAGGCAGATGCTGATATCAGATATTAATTTTTCTGGTCTGTCACCCCTCGAAGTTCTGGTACATCAATAATTCCCTTTTGCTTTCTTATCTGCAATTTCCTTTCTTTCTAGGCTGCTCCAAGTCTCAGTCTTTTGTCTTTACGCCATGTATTATTTCTGCTATGTATATTCAAACTTTTTAAAAGATATAACGTTCCTTACCAAAAATTCTTTATTCAAGATTTTTGCTAAGGGACAACAAATCCATAATGTCTCTCCTATGTCCTGATTCAAAACATAATCAGAATTTATGTCTGAGCTTTGGCTCTATTATGAAAGGCTTCAATAAAGATACCTAAATGCTGCATAGTGCTCAAATGAAGAACTTCTGCTTTGGACTGAAGAAATTTTAAAGAACATGGAAGTTTTGCTGTGAAGGATCAATCTTTGTATTTTACCCAAATAGTTCAATCTCACAATACAGAAATGTCATGCTGCAGAGTCTACCCACTGGTCAGCCTGGGAATTCAACTGTCTTTGTGAAGAATTTAGAATGAAGAATTCTGATACTATTACAATTTTATCCTCTTTGTCTATGAAAATATTGCAGTAAGAGTTTAACTACAGCTCTTCATACTTATTTTCCCTATTTAATATCAATGCCTCTTTCATATATTATATACACATAACGCTATAAATCATAAGAAAATATCTTCTGGTCCCAAGGTCTCAATGATCAATAATAGCCTGAAATTAAAACACTCAAAGATAGTTTAAAGAGAATGAAGGTAGTGAGTAAAGTTGGTAAATTTAGTTCAAATGAATTTGAATTCATTTTATTAGAACATTATTAAATGCAGTATGATATTGCAAAGAGTCTGCTCAACGAGAATAAAAAAATATGAAAGTTTTGAAGAAATACTTGCAATTGATCTACACCTAAAAAAATTTACAGTCTAACTAAACAATGCCAAACAAACAATGGGATAATAGATGGATGTGTCAGTATCTGACAAACCGTGACACAGCCACAGACCATCCCCTTGTAACCAGCATTTTAGTGCAAAGGTGCAGCAATGGCAGTGGTCCTGTTACAGGTGCAAGGATTATTTCTGTGATGGAAATCTGCAGCAGAGCTGGGATGTAAGGGCTGTCCTTCTTCCTTCATCGACAGCACGTGGTGCTTCACAGTCTTTCTTCATGGCTGAGTATTCAAACTGCCCTTCCCTTTGGAAATGCACCCTTGGTCAAAACAGTTTCGCCCAGGCGATGGGGGAAACTGTTGTGGGGGAAAAAAAAGAGATGTGCTCAATTTTGTTCAGATTTAGAGGGAACTAATCTTTTTTACATGGTAAGTGTTGCTGAAATGGTCTCAGCAGGAGGAATCCAGGCTGACAGAGCCACCTGTGGAAAGGTGCATGTGTGCTGTGACTTATCAGCTGTTTGGAGAATTGCAGCCAGATTCAGCAAAGAGGGAAAAAAGAAAAAGAAAAAGAAAAAGAAAAAGAAAAAGAAAAAGAAAAAGAAAAAGAAAAAGAAAAAGAAAAAGGACAGGCTGCTGTCACCCCAAGACACAGGCTTGTGTGGATTTCATGAAAACAGGCTGTTAAAAGAGGAGAGGCTGCCTATGAGTGCCTTGACTGACAGATGGGCTGGTGTCCTTTACGGACTCTCTTAGACATGAAAGAATTCATAGCTTATAACATGCAGGTGTGTGTATACAAATATATATATATATATACACACATATATACACACACACACACATATATATAATTATAGCTACAGCAAAAGCTGCAGAGGAGTCCACGCTCCAGAACCAGACATTAAAAAAAAAAAAAAATCTTTATTTCTTATGCTTAGATTTTTCATCCGGAAACTTTTGGGAACAGCTCTTACAATTAATTAATTGTGTACCTGTCAGAGTACAAACAATGTCACCAACCCAAACTGCTGGTGAGCCATCCTGTGTGACCTGCTGGAGACCTGAGCTGTCCCCATACACCAGCAGATGGGTCATGGCCCATGGCTCAGGGCACCATGTGGGGTGAATGGCACAGAAGGTGCTGTGGGGTGTGAGCAGGGGATGGTCAGTGGTAGCTCTGAGGGTCTGGTAGTGCCCTCAGGGCCCCAGTGTGGTCTTAAAAAAAACTGCTTTTCTGAGGAATGCTCAGTAAGCACAGATTAATGGCAGGTCTTTGGGAAACTGCATTTCTGAAATCTGTCTATAAACTTTTTGTTTCATCCTTGGTCCCTGAGATGCACTTGAACTCCTCATGCAGAAATTTTATATTAAAAAATACCTTAGAGCAGTACACAAAATGAGACATCTGGGAAAAAAAAAAAGAAAAACACTTTGCTTATTACCTAAAGAGCACATTTCAGTGTAAAATGCTTGATGAATATAGTCTCATCTGAGCCCTTTCTTCCAGCACCCAGTCCTACATGGTTACCCCTGTCCTTCAGAAACCAATGAACTTTGTTTGTATTACAAGATAGAATACTGAAAATTGAACATGGAAGCAGGCAGAAACTTGACAAGGCATCCAAGAGATGCTTTCAACTGTGGCTCGTACGTGATACTTTTGAAGCACCCCATCAACGTGCTCAGCTTGGCTGTGTGTAGAGGGAGTGCTTTGCTCTGCTGGCTGCAAAGGGAAGCAGCCAGCAGCCCTGTGTGTTATTCAGCTATGACAGAGATCCCAGCCTTAAATTCTCTCTCTGCAATGACCTGTAATTCCAGCTGTCCGTTTGGACATGACTCTATCCTTTTTCTTGACAGATACATGCATAACTAGCTACTAAATCTCCACACACACACACACAAGGATTTCCTAATACCCAGGAACAATTTTTGTACTTCTGTAGTAGTTTCACACGTGAAAAGTTCATACAGTTTGTAAAAAGCCTGCCTGTACCTTTTTCTTGGTAGCTGTAGACTCTGTACGACTAAATAAAGAAGAGGAACAGGAAAAAGCATCATACAAGGACAGAGTTACATGGTATTCATACAGAATTTGCAGAGAACCAGGGTAAAAACATGACATCTCCTAAGTTAACCTCAAATGCAACATCATACATAGTTTTGCAGGGTCATGGAATAAATACTTAAATGCTTTCAAAATTAACTGACAAAAGCAGCTCATGTTTTCTTCTAGATTAAATGATCATGCAAGGAAACATCCTGACTGGAATACTAATTGGGAAATAAGAATCAACTTTGAAATTAAATGCAGCCAGCTGCTGCGACCTAATTCATAAAGAGATAAGCCTCCAAAAGATTTAGTAGTCCAGTTCAGAAGAGGTTTTTTTCGGCCTTTTTTACCTATTTTTTTAAATTTTATTAATTTTTAAATTTTATATTTAATTTATTTTGAAACTTCAGCAATACTGTCCTGCAAAGATTTCCTTTTTCTTATTAAAGTTTATTTCTGTTCCTAACTGCTACTTTCTATGCAAAACATTGTTTCTCCCACACCAAATTATAGTTCTTCCTCCTGTTATTGCAATTTCACACCACTTTCCCACAGGATCACTCTTTAGCCTGGAGTTTCTCCTCAGCTGTAGTTCTGTAAATATGGTCATCTCTGTAGTCATTTATTAAAGCTCCAGTAAAAGATAATCTGCCTGCCTTAATTTTCTCCTAGGTTTTCTTGCTCAAACGAGTCGAAACACACCCATTTTTTACCCCTTCAATCTAAGTAATGCTTCATAAAAAATAAATAGAACCCAAAGTTTCTTAAATAAAATCTCATAGTATGAAAATTTAGTTGTTGACTCATTTCACAAGTGTTATCTGGCCTTTAAGATGCAGAAATTTTGTCATCTGTTCTGCTGGGTCTTTGGCAAATTTGCAAACTACTCCCCTGTAGATTACGAGTAGCTAAGAAATACATGAGATCTACCACAGTAGGTTCAAATTTGCAAAATCAACCTGAGGTTTAGAAGCTTTCTTGCAGAGGATCTCAGGAAAATCAGAAAGGGGACAACCCAGTTAAGTTGGCAAAGTCTGCGCGAATCTTTGATTGTTGTCATAAGGGCGTTGGACGACGGACAGAGGACAAAACCCCCAGTATTCTAGTAAATGAGTCATCTGTAAACTTTCTCTGGGGCACAGCACAAAAATTCTGAGTAAATACCAGGTTTTGGACTCAGCATCATAGATGCTAATGAGCTTTGTCTTCCTTCTCAGCACAACATGGAAGGCTGAGTAATATCACTTCGGCTTTTAGTCCTCACCTCTTATGTCTGACACATGAGAAACACAATTTTGCTTGCAAGAAGGGGGTTTGCTTCACACTTGTTCCTGCAGTCCTCAAGAAATTACTGCAGCGGTGACCTGTTCAATGCAGTGCTTTGAAACAGGCTTTCCTCCTCTCCCCTCATTATTTCTGTAAAGTGCACAGGATAAAAGCATAAACAAGAGAATACACTTGCTTGGTTTGTAGAGGTATCGTGGGAGAAGTATTGAGTGGGGTTATTCCTTTTGCACACTAAACACCAGGATATCTTAAAAATTCTTCGTTCTCTTTTCTTTGAAGAAATAGGTCTTAAGAGGAAGGAGGATAAACCAGAGTAGAGCTGGAAATGAAAATGTCATTGGGAAAGGGAAAATATAGTGAGAATGGAGTCAAGAATTGTGTTTTCCTGTGTCCTGTCCAACCATTAAAAAATCTAAGTTATAAAAGGTGAGTGAACAAAAGCAAAAATCCATTAATTTTGCCTAATTAGTTCACCCATCCTGTTAATGCTTCTATGCTCGTTATTGCAGCTATTAATCTATTAATGACAACATTCTTATTGTAAAGCCACACTTGTTACATAGCCTTCAGGGAAAATGGCAAATACTCTTATTTAAAAGAATAATCAGGGAACTTACTGAGTTCAATTGGAGTGTATACATGAGGCAGAAAAAAATTAACAGTGGGCTTCATAAATTTGAAAACTTTATTGACTCCATTCTTCCTAAATGCTACAGCTTTTCTATCGCTCCCAAGAGTGGGAAACAGCCAGAAAATATAAGATAGTTACCAAATCACAGTACTGGTGAGTTATTACATTTCAGGAGATGTCTGTTGGGCAGCTGATCCCAGGCACTGTCACAAACACAGACTGATCTGACTGCTTGTGCAGCGACAGAACTGTGCCTTACCCTCAGCTGACAGGGCTCCTCAATTCACCTGGCTCCTAGTCCTGTAAGGCATCCTTCAGGTATGAAACCCTCTGCTACAGAGGTGTGTAGGACTCACATCTTCACAATATCTCTCCAAGCACAGAACACTTCTAACCATGAGAAAACTTCCTGGTGCCATCAGTTCAGTATCAGTGTTGCAGGCCAGCAGTAGTTCCCCTGCACAGACATCAGCTTGCCCATGGGTGGTTAGCTGGGAAATGTTAACACTGGGAAGAGTGAGCAGTTTGTATAGAGTGCTGTTGGCTTGGTTAAGAGCAGTGTGATCTTAGCGTTTCTGCAGCTTGAGAATAAGGGCTTATTTCCTTACAAAATTATTTCAAATGTGTTTGCCTCTGTGAATTGAATCAAGAAAATTACTGAAATACAGAAAATCCTGCCTTTCCCCAGACGTTTTTCACCCATATCAGTCTTTGGCTTAGGTTCATAAAAGGAGTTTGAAAGAGCCCTATGGGGAAAAGCAAAGACAGCCCCCTCTCTTAGGAGCTGGAAAAGGAGGGAGAGGAGCAGCATTGACATCATGGTAGGAATACCTAATGCTAAATATTGGCCATGAATCTGGGCCCTCACCATGTATATTTCACTGGCAAAAGCAGTAACTTTTATCTGACATTTTACCTGCATGCTCAGAGCTTGAGGTTATTGGCCTGTGGAGCTACCTGAGCTTGGTCCCTGGTATAACAGAGCCTGGCAAGGAGCACACCAAGACTGCAAGCCACAGAGCAGCCCCAAGCTGCAGCAGCACTCCCCCTGCACCACGGACCCTGCTGTGCAGCTGGAGCAGGGCTCTGCTCCCCCTGCCACGCCAGCCACAGGAGCGCTGACTCCGACACAAGGTGCGGAACATATGCCAGCCTGCAAAAGGCTATTAGACAGTCTCAGCAGGATGTGAAACACAGAGTGAGCAGTAGTAAGTCCTGCCACACATCAACAGATAGAGTTTCAGGCTAGATCACGAAGAGCAAATAACAGATTTTATTTCTTTTTCAACATTTCTATGCATGTTTCTCTAAACAGTCATGCATTGCCCTGACATTATTTATCAAAGGCAAACACTCACTGAAGATGAGCATTTTATTTATACTGTAAGCACCCTTTAGTTTGCATGAGTATATTTAATGAGCCATCAGAAAATCCACAGCATTCTAAGACTGCTTTTTTACATAAGCTAAGAGGTCACATTATTTTATCACTAATCCCTACTCCATCTGTTGACACACTCAAACTGAGGAAAGCATCAGAAATGAGGAAACATTCTTCCCTCCTGTTCTCTTCTAAAAACCTGATAGTGCCAACTTGACCCATCAGGAAATCAGGGGCTTCTAATTCTGTGAGCAGCCCTCTGGAGTCTGTGGGGATGGGTTTACTGGTAGAGCAAAGCACCAGGCAGCATGAGCAAAGGTGGCAGAATTATGCCATAAACCACTTGTACAAGTGTCTTTTGGGGGTATATGATCCCTTAGTACCATGCTAATGGTGGTAGTTTGGAGCTGATGGTAAATTATGTTGTTTCAGGGCTGAATTTATCAAGGTTAAGCTCTCTTTATGGTTACTCCTACAAGGTCTTTTACTTCTTGCTAAGTATTTTTCATATTATATTATTTTCAGAAATTGAGGAAGGAGAATCTCTGGGGATGGTGAACAATCTCTGCTCCTTGGCTGCGTAAACACTACAGTGGCTCTGGCTGTAACTGAGGTATCTTCCCCGGTTTTCAGCAGAGTGCTCCCTCTTTTCTGGAATGCAATGATACTAAGAGAGCACTTTATGAGCATCATATGTCTCTAGGCAGTCCTTCACAGAATCATGCTTTGGGAAGTATTCTTTCTGTTAGGGTCACTGTGTTTGCCAGTTTTAGTATCAGTTGTGCCCACTAAGTAGAACCCAAATAGCTCTCACTCAATGTCTTATCCACCAGAAACATCCTCAGTGGAGCAGTTTATCCTGACATGTTTTACTCACAGGGAGTCAGAGTAAGCACAAGGCTGTGCCGTTGCTCTGATTTATGCCGAGAGCGGTAGTTTTCATGTCGTGGTTAAAAAACCCAGCAGTCTGGGATCTGTGCTGAAGGCACTGCACAGTAGACAATGGAGGCTGCTGTTCAGCACATCCATTAGATCATCATAGGCCAGCCCCTCCAGGAAGACAAAACCCAAACAAAAGCAACCCAGCCACTCCTTTCTGTCCACAAGTTAGCTTTTGCACTGCCCTGGCACAACTGCTTATGTGGTTACTGGGCAAGTCAAAATGAGGAGCTGCCCTGACTGATTCGCTCTAGGCAGGCTGCTTTTCAGCCAGATTGGCACTCTGGTCCAGTTCAGTAGGCAGTAATAAAAATGGACATGCTGACTTAAATTATTCATCCACCAATAGATTAAAAATACCCCAAAACAGTCGGGTGTCAGTAGATTTAAATTCACCAACTAGAAATACATATACCGCAGCTTGCCATATCTAGGACCTGTAAATGGAAAGTATTGAAGACCATTAAAATATAAAGCATGATGTGCACTCATCTGCAGTTGCAGTCAGTGCTGTGATCGGGGACCTGCTCTGAGCAGGGAAGATGGGAACCTATGGCAGTGAGAGCTCAGAATGAGGTTACTGCCTGACACACTAGTCATCTCCCACAGACAGTTTGCTCAGAGAAGAAAAATTTGTCACTAACCAGGAGCCAAGGGTGCTAACAGTCCCATCCATTGGTTCTTGTTGTGATTTAACCCCTGCCAGCAACTCAGTCCCATCCATCCACTCCCCCACTACTGCCTTGTGGGATGGGGAGAGAATCAGAAGTAAGAAAACTCCTGGGTTGAGATAAAGACAATTTAATAAGGAACGCAAAAGCTGCATGCACAAGCAAAGCAAGCTAAAGAGCTCATTCACTGCTCCCCATGGGCAGGCAGGTGTTCAGTGATCTCCAGGAAAGCCATGCTCCATCACATGCAAGGGTGGCTTGGGAAGACAAATGCCACCACTCTGAACTCCTGCCCCCTTCCTCCTATTTCTCCTCTCTTTATAGCTCAATGTGATGCCATATGGTTATGGGATATCCCTCATATATCAGTTGGAGTCCCCTTTCAACTCCTTGTGCACCCCTAGCCTCCTCGCTGGTGGGATGGGGTGAGAAGCAGAAAAGGCTTTGGCTCTGTGTGAGCATTGCTCAGCAGCAACTAAACCACCCCTTGGTTATCAATGCTGTTTTTAGTCCAAACTGAAAACAAAGCCCAATAACAGCTACTGTGGGGAAAGTTAACTCTACACAGCCAAACCCAGCACACTCTGCAAGGCTCCCAAGTGACCCTCTGTGGAGGCAGTGCCTTATCTGGAGAGTAATCTTGCGCGCTGCAGCAGTCTGTCTAATGGGCCACCAGGGCATTCAGAAGGTTAATCTTATCTTGGAGCCTTTTAGTGTTCCCATGGGACATTTTTGCCCATAACTGCTGCCAGCACCCTTGGGTTGTGGCTAAAGAGAGGCGTGCCCTTCAGGGATGTGCGCAAGTAGTGTCCTGTGAGCACCAGAACTCTGGGTTCAGCCCTCATCTCAGGGTGTCTCAGGGATCAAGATTTTGGACCCATCCATTCTGGAGTCAGCTACAATTGGGTCCTGCTAACATCTTTCATAATAGTTACTTTTTACCTCTGCTTTGCTGGGATAGCCTTTTAACGAAGAGATTACGGTTCCGATGAGATTGTCTGCTGCCAGAACTGGGAGTGGAAATACCAACCGTGCCCTTCCACAGCTACTTTGTTTCCCTCTCTCTTCCCTGTTGGTTAAATGTCAGCTCCTTTCTTTGTTCTCTTCCCAAGGAAGTTAATTCTCTCCTCCAGCTGCAGCTGACCTCTTTAGTAGCACAAAGCAATGCTGCCCAGTGGTTTCACAAACCTTTCCAGCATATTACTCCTTCCTCTGCTGCCTCCCTAGCCCTGCGTGTGGCAGCTCACAGAAAAGACCAGGCACTTCTCTTTTATGATATACCATGGATATGTCACCACAGGACCCAGATGGCTAAACAGATGAGAAGAGTACAGCAGTGACTGCCTGGAAAAATTTGGTATTATGCTGCTTGAAGAGCAGGGCCAAACTAAGCATTAAAGTGCGTATAAAAGCCTGCAGCCTCTTAAGAGTATAATTTATAAAAAATACCATTTTGATGAAAATTTCCCTTTCTATGAAATTTTCCCTTTTAATAAAAATTCTCTTTTTATAGTGCACCTCTCCTCTTGTGGCTTAAGTTTAGTGACATTTCCTAAACCTAATCTTAGTAAACAATTTACAGTGAGCAATTTCATTTAATTTCACTTCTGTGCTGTGTGGAGCAGTTGGGCCAAGGTCCAAAGAGCACTTAGCAGCTTCCAGAGGCATGTGAGTGAAACTCACACACCTGAGTGATCACAAGTATTCCACTTACCTCACCAGGGTGTACTAGAAACCTGCCTGAGATACCAGAGAATTGCTCATGCAATTGAAACATTGCATTTGCGCTCTACCCAGAAGAATTGGGTTTTTTTGCATGAGCTAAGCAAGTGCACATGGCATTCTCAAGTGGGTATCTGGTTCTGGGACTAAGTTTTCATACTTTTTTAGGATTGTTCATGACTCAAAGCACAATCTCTTGTCTCATGTCACCTCCTGAGAAGAGGATGTATGCTTCTCACATCATTGTATGCTGCAAAGAGCACTGCTCCACGATTTGGGAGGCCTGGCTTCTTAACTGCAATCTTATTCTCCACCAGTAGGAACGTTTCCTATGCCAAGATATTTAGAGCAAGAAACAACTTCTAGCTCCCGCTGGAGTCTGGTTATTTTGCAAGAAGTGTCTTACCTCTGGAAGGAGAAGAGCTGAGGTACAAGGAAGAGCCTAAATAACAGATAAGACACTCAAGTAAGAATATAAATAGCTTACCTAGGTTTTACTTAAAGTATCATATCTCAGCAGTCACCACCCATTTCACAAATCAATTAATTCCGTTTTCTCTGCAACCCACTCCCTGCCTGGGAACACAAAAAACCCCCAACCAACAAACCCTTATTGAAAAGTTGAAATGAGGAGAAGTTTTAATAACTGGAAGTGACACTGTATAATTGGAGCACTTTAGAAATACTGATGAAGGGTTTCAGTAGTTACAGCACCTGCAGAAGAACGATTGGGTCTCATGCTGGTAAAATCTCCATGGATTTTCTCAGGAGACCAACGCAGCTGGCATTCTACTCCAATCATTTTATGCAAGATGGTTTCAGAAGGGAAATGAAAAATAGCTTCTTTAATTGAAACAATAGGGGTGGAGATGATTTTTTTCCTGATTAGGCAAGCTGTTATTTGGTAGAGGTTTAATATTCATATACTTTATATACTTTATATACAGAAATATGTGATACAGTAGATTATCTAATCACCCCTCTTGGTTTTCTCTGGTGCATCATTTATACCTTTATATATTTGAAATCTCTAGTATAATCGGAATAGAAGGAGTTTTCGTTATACTTCGCAGTGTTTCATACAGCATATGCAAGGGTTCACAATGGAATGGGTGAGCGTCACACAAACCAAAACCAAGGAAGGCAGCATAGTGTGGCATATGACACATTCAACACTGATACTCAAAAAGATTACAAGGTCCTACTGTCTTCTTCTGTTGTGGGTTGCATCGGGAACTTGATTCCTTGCAATAATAAACACAGCAAGTCATCAGAGAAAGAGATGTATGTTATTTTTATCAGCTGTGCTTTGTACACGGCTTAGGTCTTTCTTGCAGTATCAGAAAAGTAACGAGTTGTTGGAAGAGCAAGAATGGTTTGAGATGCATTCAGGGAAAATCTTACAGATAGTGATAGGAGGTCAAGGCAATATATATATGTTGGGAAAATGTATAGAAGTAGGGATCTGCTTACATAAAGGTAGTTCCTCACAGGAATCATGCTGCAGAAATCAAAATAAGTCAGTGTTTAAATACCTTTTGTTTGTACTGTGCTTTTTAAATATTAGTCAGTAACCTGCCCTTCCCTAACCATTTCATCTGTTCTCACTTACTGGAAGGAAATCATTTTGTAGCATTGTGAAAGGTTAAAATGAAAACCAAAGAGACTTGCATGGCACAGTCCAGTTCCAATGAATTTCATAGAAAGAGGCATGCATTATGGCAGGAAAACATACAGAAATTAGCAGGATTTAAAGCAAGCAAGAGGAGTAAACAGACAAGTAAGTCTCTGCAAAGAAGTACAAAGTCAAAGGACCATATTAAATTCAAGGGTAATTAACTTCCATATAGTCCTATGGAAAATTTAGGAGACTGAAGTAAGAGAAGGTGAGTGTCTTCTTTCCATGAGTATTTGAAAGGTGAATCTCCTAGGGCTGAATCCTTTCTTACCTGCTTTCTTTCCACCTACCATTGTCTCTGCCTCCAGTCACACAGGTATTAATTTACAGGCAAAGAGGTAATGTTATGACATTTCCTCTCTTCAGCTCCCAGTTTTACAGCTTGGTGTATTACATATAGTCCAGGTAATACAACATAAGCATGGAGACCACCTTTCCCTTTTCCAAGTCACCACTGAGGCCGGTCATGGTCCTTTTCAGAACTGGACTGAGTTTTGTAGGCAGGGTTAAAGTCTTCAATGTCTGGCAGACTTTATTATAAAGCAGCACTGCCTGTTCTGCCACTGGCTCTGTCTCAAGAAACCTCTCTGGGGACGACATCATCCGCGACACAGAAAGTAAAACCTGCTGAAGCTCAAGGCACAGATTCAGTTAATAGCATGCAATATTGAAGAAGTGATAATAAGAAACTGTAGGTTAGAGACTGGTTATTTTCTAGTACTGCTAATTAGGGATCTTAGTAAACAAATGTCATCAAGCTTCCTGCTAAACACATTTTCTTAAAAATTATTTTTTTAAATACTAGATTGTGTAGATTTTTTTTGTCCAAATACGAAGTTACAAAAGATCAGGCTGTACAAGTTCGTTTTCTGTTTAATTATAACATGTTTTTAATGAAAATAAATATTCTGATCTCCCATGATTTTATGGCATCATGGTTTTATCCATTGAAAGTTGGTGAGAAACATAACATCACAGTGGAACAGTGCAGTGCATTGTAAAATCTTAAACCTATTAGTGTTAAAGTTTTGTTTACTTCAAATTTATATGTATAATTCAATATTTCTGAAAAACCATCATCACAGTCAAAAGACAGTGCTTTCCATAGATAAGATTTTTGGGTTTCAATTGTCTATTTATTAATTTTAACAGTCTAAAGCAAGTGTCTTCCATATATAATAAAGCATTATTTTTGTATTATAGTGTCTATTAATATTTAGAGATGATTTTTAGAGATAATTTAATTTTTTTGCATAGACTAATATTTGCTGTGTATATGAAATTCAGTGCAGTAAACCAGAGTATATTATAAGTAAATTATGTATTCATATATAAGAAGTAGTCTCTGTCTTTTCTGAATGAAGCTCAAAAGGCATATTCACTGCATAGCTGACATTAATCTTGTGATTTCCCATAAGATTTTAATACAAGTGTGTCTTAGCTCAGTTAATAATTCACATTCCCTTGGGTTTCTAGGATGAGTTGTTTCATAATTGTAAAAATGCAGATGAGCTTAACAACAAACAGCAAGTACAGGTGTTGTCATTTTCATAAATCTTTAGGAAAGAGACTATCACATTAAACAAAGAACAAGGGCTTCAGTTATATCCAAGTAGCTAATCTCCATAATCCATCCGCTCAGTTTATCTCCCTCTCTATAAATTAAAATAGTCAATAACTGGGCACAAGCCTTTGAGCACTACACGGGAGGTCAAAAATATATCAATTTAAAGACATAATTCACAAATCTCGTTTTCTCAAGTTTTTAATTTAATGTCATGCAGAAAATTACAGAAATTGAATAAATTTTCAATTATGCAAGTGTTTAGAGATTAGTTCAGTTAGTGGCTTGCTTGTTGAAAGGTAGGCACTCTCACACCTAAAGTATCCAGTGAAGGACAGAGTTACCCACAACTAAATAGCCAGGAATTCCAGTTTAACATAATGTTGCTCATTGATGCTGCAATCAACAAGATACTCAAACAAAGTTCAGAGAGGTAGCTGGATGAATTTATATGCCATAGTAATGGTAATAAAAGTAATAGTAATAAAGATTCTAAGAAAAAGGCATAAACAGAAAAAGAATGAAAACTGAAAGCTGCCAACTGGCTGTTTGCTTTATGATTTAACCCAAATGTTTTCACTGGCACTACCTGCCTATCCCTAGTTACTTTCCGGAAGAGCTGTTGGGCCACAGTGCACCACAGGCAGATATTTCATATCAGATTGTGGAGCTGCTGTTATAAGCAGATCTGTAATTACCAGCATCTTTCTGATTTCATGGAGAAAGAGTGACAGGCCTTACAAGGTGATATAAATCCTACGGAAGGCAGTATTCATAGCCCCACATATTTTTAAGCCAGGATCCTGACTTATTTCCATAGTTGAGACCTTTATCTTTTTGCAGTCCTATTCCCTCTAAATACAAAAGGAGAAGTATGTTGAAATAGGTCTATTAAAAAAAAAAAATAGTGCGGAAATAGTGAGGGAAAGTTAGTAAGCAATCTGAGGCCATGCCTGTACTAGGAAGTTTTAATAGCAGCATTATTTTTGACTTCTTTTTTCTGAGTATATTTATTTAATATTTATATTCTTTGAAAATATCTGTCTACAGAACATTGTCTCCCACCTGTGCAGTACACAATCATAGAAGTCACATAAGCTTAGAAGATATAGTTTACTGTGTGGTAGAGAGTCATCCCTTGTTCCTCACAGGGCTCCATCTCCTGAAAAATGGTGGAATATCAACATTACTTGCAGGGAATTTTGAGATTTTGTGTTCCATTTCCCATTACCCTAGTTGTTCCACATCATGATCTCCACTTTTCCTTTTCTGTGTTTTTTTAGAAAGTCCCGCTGCCTTACACCAAATCATTTTCTCAGTGTCAGTCTGTCACGTCGCTGCTGTGTTCATGGGTGAGTCAATGCTGAGGACACTGCTGCCTTTTTCAAGTCTACAGTACCTGACATTGTCAAGCCGTGGAAATTTAACTGTTACCTTAGAGGTTGTCCATCATGTTACATCGCACTGATCAATCAAGATACTAAATTTTCAGATTACTGAACTCCTGTAGCTATAGGACAATCATGCTACAGACTTTTAATACTGAGACGGCAAAATAAGTATTTTGTAAAAGATACAACCACAGTAAAAGCATAAAAATTCACATTGCTATCAGGGAGTAGGCGAGCAGTTTAGAATTGGTTAATCTTTGAAAACTGGTGAAAAGCTGGAAGAGAATCGATATCACTCCTGTAGAAATTCTGCTTCTGGACAGAAAACAATGCAGAATTAATGGCATCATTTAAAGATGGAAAATTCTGGGACCTTATACCCAGGGTTTTCACCTGGTGGAGTAAAAAGGTAGAGACTGTCCCTACTTCCTGCTGCTGATATTGTTTTTGCTTTATTGAAGTGTTCACTGCACAGTATGGAGATAGACATTATTCCAAAGGTGGAATGTCAGACTCTCCCTGTGAGGGTCTTAACCTCCAACTTTGAGTCATATGTGTTCTTGCACCCTGTCTTTCTGGTATCATCGATTTGTGCTCCTGCCTGAACTGGCTTAATAAGGGAACATAGAGCTTTTTTTTCGTGGATGCAGAAGTGAAACTCTACTTTCCAGGGGAAATGAGATAGATTAAAGTAACTCCAGATGGGGATAGACCCAGAGCACCAGACTTTTCAAGTCGTTTTTAATTTAGGCACTAAAACCTGACTGGATTCACCAGATCCTGGATTTGCTGTGTATGTTCCTTTTGACTCTGAACAACTAGCTATAGAAATCAATGACAGAACTTAGAACTCAACTGAGATCTATTTTTTCTCAATGAAGTGTTTCATTTCTAGAACCAGCTTTGTGTGTAGAACTCAGAACCTTTCAAGTTTACTCATGTCCCGTATTATGATCTGTGCTCAGCTAAGTTTGTTCAACATCAAGGTTATATTTTCTTTCACAGTTTTTCTTCTCTTTTGTATCAACATTGCTGTTTTATTTTTCACAGTGTAGCCCATCTTCAGCCAAAACCCCTTGCTAGTGCACCTAGTACATTCCCTTCTTACACAGCTGAGAACCTGTGTAAGTGATACTGCTTTATTTAAAGTTACAGGGCAAAGCCACAACGATTATCTGCTGAGGCCAGGAAGAACCAGGATTGGAATTATCAAATGTAATAGAAAAACAGAAGCCTTAGGACTATTCCGAGCATAATTAATACTATGCCCTAAAGACAGACTACTAGAGTTCGACAAGTCGCTACAAGCTATGGAAAAGAGAGTGAGTTTCTACCTTTAGCCTTCTCAGTATCACATATGCAAATTAGCTTCTTCCACTATTTTTTTTCTCTCTGTAGTTGACATAGCTTTGCAGTGAAAAAAGTGAATCAACATATACTGTGGAAACATCAAAATGCAATTTTCACCAAATAAAAAAGGGTTTTAAAAACTTTTTCTCAGAATTATTATTTTAATGAAACTACAATTGAATTTTTTGTTAGCTAATTCAAGTAAATTGAACGAAACAGGGAAAAATTAGTTTGAGCAGCTATTCCAGGTTTCATGACACACTCTTTCTAAAATATGCTTATAATCATCATATACACATTAAAAAAAAACCCAACAGAAACTCCTCAATCCAGACTTTCCATAATAGCTTACATTTTTGATAGATATAAGGGAAAGGTCGTGTTTCAATGTCTGTTGAGAAGAGGCTTTCTTGTGCATTCTTTATTCTAGTGAAACTCATACAGAAATGAGCAAGAAATACAGACAAGTGATTTGTCTAGACCACTGTTTAGCTAAGTAACTGGAAAACAAACTAAATATTTATCAGCATTTTCTCCAGAGTTCAGGTGCTGGAGTACATGCAACATTTATCTGGAGGGGTCTCGATGGAAGTCACCGGGTACATCCTGTCTTGTACTCAAGTGCAGCAAAACAAACCACTACAGGAGAAAATGTGGTACACTTATGCCACAGAGTAAGTGGAACAAGGCAAAGGAAAACATAGAATAGAGGGAGATGATCACATTTTACTAATTTCTGTAACTGCTGTGTCACCATGGCAGCATGAAAAATAGGCAGGTGCTCTCAATTAAAGTCATTCTGCTGCCTGAGACAGAGGTGCATCTAAAATACTGCAGGTAAGTAAGTACTTGTAAGTGTTTCTATAGTTGAAACAGTTCAGAATAAACTTGAAGAGGAGTTCAGATTGTTTTATTCACCAGCAATGCTTTGAACTGGATCCTGAATGTAACTCCATAGACTAAGACTTTTACTAGGATGCTGAAGAGGTGTACCTCAAATATTGTGACATGGTGCAGGTTTCTGCTTTGTACAGTCATGAATGATTCTGATAAAATTGATAGCAAGCTGTATTTGTTACAGGAAGTATTTTTTTCTTCTTCAATGTTAAGGAAAAAATTTTCAGGTTAGCAGACTGGGAAGGGATATCTCTGTATCTCTAGCTCAATACAATATTGTGCAGAGAAAGCCAAGTTGAACCAGCTGACGCCATTTTGGTTTTTGCCTTTTTTTTTTCTTATATATTCTCTGTATTCTTTGTAGCCTATTGTATTAGTGGCTAGTTTTCACAGTAATTTTCCATGCTGTTTCCCTAGGCAGAAAGACAAAACGAATTCCAGGACCCCTGTCCTATCTTGGTTCTTCCTGGCTACCAAGGTTGAGAACAACCCTTCAAGACACATTTTCATAAACAAGGTACAACGAGTACCAAGAGGGGGGCTCCAGAGAAGGGGCTTGACCTGGGTGGGAATTGCATCACCACTTGTCCTCCTAACTGGTACTTATTTGTCAATTATGATAATTTGCCATACTTATAAAACTGTTTTCACCCCTGTGGGGGTGGGCTTTTGTGGACATTGCTCCATAGCCACCCCCAGAGCTCCAACAAAGATCCACTTTTTTATTACCTCCTATATTAATATTATCTCGAAAGTGTGTGTTGTTTCACTTCTAGGTTTAAAAAGGCAACACAGCTACTTCCTCATAGAAGCCTAGAAAAAAAGGGAGCAAATATGTGTGTCTCAAACATTGACAGCCAGATAGCTGTGGGGACAACCAAGGATTGTTGGTAACAATGCACTGTGAGAGAACGGGATGTGGCTGAAGAAGGGGCCGTACAGAGGCAGGGCAGCACTTTTCTGGGACAAACATCCTCATTCTGGCCCCTGGAGATAACCACAGCACAGTACAGTGCAAGCGCAGAAATGAGGTCAAGAAGTGGCTACAAGAGGATCAAGATCATCAATGATCCCAAAACTCCTCTGACACATTTCCAGAAATGACTAGAATAACAAACTGCACATGATAAATAATTTGCATAGAAAGTAAGAAACCTCTCTGCTGCATGGGGAAGCTTATAAACAAAAAGGTAGCCCCACAAAGCCTGAGGGGTGTCTCCAGGACCCTGAACACTGAACCAGGACTGATGTATGTTCTTTCTTTCTTTCTTTCTCTTTAATTTCTCTCTCTTTTTTCTCTTTCACGCTTCCCCTCATTCAAAATCCACTGCTGTGTGTTTATAGTAAAAGATAAGGGACTAACTTATACCAATTTCCATGACAAGTGTTTACTTTGCTAATCAAACTTTCTAAGTTTTTGTGGGCCCCCTGACTTTTGTCATTTCTTTTCAACCATGGGTATCTACGAATCCTGGGTGCTCCCTTCCACCTAGGGGTGGGATGACACACTTGTTTACCAGTTGCTATGTTAACATAGCCTTTCACTTACATTTATTATTCATTCTGATGAACTACAAAGAGTAGGAAAACCTTTGAAGATTACAGGGCAAAAGGTGAAGATTACTAAAGGGAAAAGTAAAAAGCTAGGAAAGACAGAGCAGAGCAGTGAGCTGTGTTCATAAGAAATCAAGATTTCTTATAAAGCTTTTGACTACTAAAGATAAATATGGAGTAATTTCAGTAACACGTGTATAGTTGGAGTGCAGCAGCATGTAATGAATTAGGAAATTAGGCTGTTCTCTTTTCCTTGAAAGCATGGAAATTGCCTTGTGACATTGTTTTATATTACAGTTTATAATTCAGTACAGATTTACATGGGCCCACCTTTTTTTAAGTGTTAAGGGAATTTTCACTATTGCTGAATGACAGAGTACCTTTGGGAATGGGGGTTAATACAACATGCATACCAGAGTTTGTTATGACCATTTTTATTATACTGAAAACCAAGTGAATCCAAATGTTAAGTATGACTTAACTGTGATACCAGAGAATGATGTTGTTATAAGTATGCCTGCTGCATGCTTTTAAGTAAAGATATAATCAAATTTCCACCCACTGTTAGCAGGATTTTCTTCATTTGTTGTAGATGCCATTAAAGAGTTAATGGGTGATAATTTTCTATTACTCTACAGTAATTTAGAGTTTTCATAATTAAGATAACATTCCCATCATAGTCAATGGAGAGAAATAATCTGACTAACCCTTGACCACATGAGACATTGAGGTGATTGGGATGGAAGGAGACACCTGTGTTGTAGACCAGGACTCAAAAAATCCGCAGGTTCAGCAGCTGAATCTTCCCTGATCTACCTATTCCTGCCTACTGTCTACTTTTCATTGTGTAACAACCTTTTCCACTATTTGCAGTGTTTACATCCATAGTTTATTTGCTTTATTTTGTAAGATAATCTTCATCTTTATACCTTCACTGCTGTAGAAACCAAAGGTAATGGGATGGAAAAAAAAAGGGATCTTGTTTTTATTAGACAGCACTACCATTCATCTTTTTAAAGATAGGTCTTCCTTGTTGTTCATGGTTATCCACACATGTGAATCAGCAAATACCATGTCAACCTAACACAAATCCTCAGCCCTCTGTGCTCACCTGAGTCATGTAAGCAGATACCCAGAGCAAAAAAGAAAGAGCTCTCTTTAAAGCTGTCAGTCGCTGGTGAGCAGAAACAAATGGGATCACATCTGCAGCACTCCTGCCAATCCCTTCTCCCCCTGCAGCAAATGATACACGTATTGATAAACACTCCAGAGGATTTATCAGCTCATACTGTGAGTTCTCCTGGAATGCAGAAGTGAGCTATAATGTTTTTACTTAAGAGAAAGACATTCCATTTCTTCCTTGTTTTCCTCATTTCTGCTGCTCAGTGTGCCACACTTCATCAGATATAATGACAACTTCAACAATCCATGCTTAACAATAAAGCCATCTGATGTGCTCCAAGACCTAATTTGAAATTACCTCACAAACAAACTCTGCAGAAAGCTGAGGCTGTGTTGGTTATGGCAGACGTGTATCACTGCTACCAGTGCAATGCATTGGTGCTAAACCAGGACATCTCTACCCTACAGAGTCCCAGAGGGAGAGATTTATTGTTCCTGGCATGGGTGGCTGAATGACTTTGCAAGATTTACATACCAATAACTTAATCTACAAAGACTGTATTTCTCTTAAGTTATATCTGCCTTCTTGTTTGTTTTTTCAAATACACTGCTATCACCCCTGTCTCTTCACCAAACTGCTTAAATATATTGAGTGAAGTTACACTTCTCAGAAAAGACTATGAAAGAAATTAATTTGATTTTATGTAATTCAAATTCAACCCACATAAGCCGGAACATTTACAACAGTTCAAATTAGAGTCATTGCAGTTTTAATTCCTTCATCTTCACTTTCTGTCACAACAAATTAAGTTAGATTTGCTGTTTTGAGATTTTATGGCTGTCTGTGTTCTTGCTACTTAAATTAAAGACATTTCTAATCCAGGGCATGAGGTCTAACAAGCTCAGAAATAAGTTATGACATCAATAGGATTATGCTTTTATGAAAATGATGGCAAGCCACAATCAATAAGGCATTCCATAATGTTATCAGCTAAAGGGAAAAAATATGAGAACTTAAACACAAATCAGAGCAGAGTAATATGAATATATATGTATATTTTCACTTGGTGTTTTGGAGGTTACAATTGTAATTAAAACCTAATAAGTGATCAATGGAGTGATACATTCAACAAATTAAACCTTTTTTTTTTTTTAGAATAACCACAAAAAGATAGATATTACATCATAAATATTAATTATTCAATCTATAGTGCCTATATGGTTTGTTCTGACCCTGATTTATGTATTCCTTAGATGTACTGGCTCAGAGAAGATACATGTTATGGTTCCTACTCATTATCTGGTTAAGTAGCTTCCCAAAACTTCTGAAGATCACGTCTGAATTTGTGTTTTCTGTGATTTATTCCAAAATATAAAAAAAATCCTTTTACAATGCCTTCATCAGTAAAAAAAAAAAAAAAATTTAAAAAATCCTTGCATAATTAAAATGTATTTCCCTCTTTTATTCACATTCAGCTTGCTAACATCCCTAGCACAGAACAAGCTGTCTGGACTTTATCTGGCAGTTTTGTGATATGTACAACACCACTACATTTCATCAGCAAGCACAATGACAGATCAGGTGTCCTCTGCTCATAGTTACGTGTCAGTGCTCAAATGATGGGTAATTACCAGTGACAGACCCAACACTGCAATGGGAGGAATCAAGGGTCGGGAGAAGAGATGGAAGTGACAGCACAGAGCACTCAAGGCACTGGGCATAGAGATAAGCAGCAACAACGATCTGTACATCAACCACATTTTTAATTTTTTTTTTTTTCTGGGAGATGCAGTATCATAAGCTAGAAGCTGCTCATTCTGCTCATATTTGTGGTTTGTGGTTCAGAAATTTTTGACAAGGGGAAATCATCATTTTATTCTTGCCTGTGTAACTGGCAGCAATTAGCTGCAGCTGAGAGACCACAGGCACAGGCAGCTGGAAAACTTGTCAAGGAGATTTTTCCATTGATAGCAGAGGAGAGACTAACACTTTCCAATTCTAGGAGTATAATAACTTCAGGAATACATCTTTCTCATAAGGACAGAGAACCTTTATGGTATTAAGACAGTGTTAGCAGACATAAATTATGTATTGCTTCCTATGAGATAATCCTGCCTGATGAACATGCAAACAGAGCTCCAAAAGCACTTTTGACCATCTACTGCATGGAATGCTGAGTGAAAATGGGTTCTGGGACTTGTTGACTTGGAACTGAAGAAGCACCCCATTCAGAAAAGAAAAATTGAAAATTGAGAATTGAAACCACAGCTCTGGTTTTATTGGCAGTTCCTAAATAAATATGAACATCTTCCTTACATGGGATACTTGATTCTGCGCATGGAGACTAATGATACTATTTGGAAGAAAGACGCTGGAAAGGCTGTCTTTTGTCCCCCAGACCTGTATCATGCCTGTGTACTTGCTGGGCACAGAGATTGCTTCTGGCAAGCAGAGTTTGCCCACAGTATCCAGCAGAAGGCAACTGTTAAAATTCTACCACTCTCCTCCTTCAGTGCTTTAATTAGTGAAGTCTAACTAGGCAGGTACAAGTAGGAACTTCTGCCTCAATCTGAAAAAATGAGGGTCTTTCCTATGATTGCGTGCTCTGTGCATTCCCAAGAAGATCCACCTCCCTGGGAAATCCACGTACACACATGTTATGTCGATGATTGCTTAAAGTTGTCGGGGTTTATGTCTATCGTGACAGAAAGACTCAGCTAGCAGAACTTCCCAAAAATAGCATATATTGGTACATCCCAAAATATAGAGTATAAATGGAGAGAATGAGCAACATAACCTCCCAAAAATCCATTCCTACTGGTAAGTGTGAAGACCTTTGCTGGAAATCTCCACAAATTTCAAGAGTTCTCCCTGCAGAGGAGTGCCATGATTTACCAGCTGAGCATCATGAGGTAGAAGAAATTTTATGAGGATGGTGACTTTCTCTGTGAATTCTGCACTTTTTCCCATGCGAATCTCTTCGTTTCTTACATCCTTGCTCTGTGACCGTCACTTCACGACCTTAGAGAAACTAACTGCCCTTAAGCTCTGTGGGGGGAGGAATGGAAACCAAATGACCCAAAGCTTGCTGGAACAGATCCCTCCTTGCCTCTCTCCTGAGTATCTGCTGTGGAACCCAGCCAGAACACCCACAGCTCCTGGGCTGCCTTGAGAATGGGGTAGCCCAGGCTGGTGGTACCCCCAGCTCAACAGCTGCCCCCAACACAGCCACCAGAGCTTTTCCACGGGGTCAGCTGAGTGCCAGTGGTGATTGCTGCTGCTGCTTGGCACACAGGCAGACACTTCTTTAAAGTTAGGGAATGGGAAGGAGAAAAGAAGCTTTGAAAGCATTGTCCAGCAGTATGGAAAATAATATGTAAGCCAAGCAACAGTTTTGCATATAGGAGGGCTAAAAAACAGTTCTCCTTCAATTTTACGGCCTTAACACATAACTCAGAATTTGGGAGCTAAACATCCTTACCACACACCCAGGGGCAGAAACAGCATTTTTAAAGAGAAAATGGTAAGCTGCCTGGGTAAAATATAAAATGTTAGTCAAATTCAAATATCTATTAATTAGCCCTATTTCAAAGGCAAAATATTTCAGATAGCTCCTCCTAGAAACTCTCAAAAATAACAGGAGATCGTTTCGGGTATTTGACTGTTCATAATACAGACTTAAAGGGATATTCTTTACATTATTTCTCTTATGTATGTGGTGAATAGCTTTTTCTCCCTTAATTTTACAGGGTTATGTTAATACCTTCTTGCCTTTTATTGGTCTCATTCTCAGAATTTAATTTGCCTGAGAGGATTGATAGTGTGATTCTCTTACCTGTATTGTATCTTATCTATCACAGTATTGGGTTTAATGCTGTGAATTATCATTGTCACTTGATATATAAAGGTGTAAGGCAGGACCAAGTCTTAACTTATTTTTAAAACGTTGTTTCCTTACTGCTATAATTGCATAACTTCTTGGAGATAAGTGTTCCTTTGAATCATTAAATTTCCTTCTGCTCATTGCTCATCTATGCTAAATGAAATTCCCTTCATTCACAAACAGAGCAATGTTTAGTTGTTGTTTTGCTTTTATTAATTTGTTCATGAGCCCTAGGGGTGCCTGTTACACTCTCAATCTATGCAAAGGAAATTTAACTATGTTGTGTTTTCCTAAAGGCCATAATTATTTAATTAAAGCTTAGAAGATAAACCGAAAGCTTACAAACTCTACGCATAAGTTGATTTCTCATTGCTGAAAAAATAGGATGTTAAAGAACACTTTTCTGAAAAACAAAACCGTTGAGCAGAATAAAGAGGAAATGGCATGTTAATTTCATTGTATTAGGAAAATGCAGATTGGACCTAACAAGAAAGCCTCACATACGGACATGTGTAACGGTGTGAAAAGCTAAGTTTTTGGGCTACCAGTTCTGAAGAAAACAGCTGACTACATTTTGGCTAAGATTCAGGTCCAACACCTTCTAAAATAAGATAATTTTCTCCCAGGCTTGAACATAAAATATTCTGTCCTGAAAATCTTCATTTTCTTCCAGCATAACATTTCAATATGATTCTCTTTTGTTTGGCACTTTATCTTATTTGGATTACTTTTCTTCCAATTTCTCTATGATTACAACATCCTCCGCTGGTTTCCTCAGTTGCAGTTTTCAAAAGGTGAAAGAAATTAAATTGAATTTAATATCCTACTGAAGAATTTTCACTTGAAGTCAGAAGAAACATACATCCTTCTAAAGTATATATAAATCAAAGAACTAGAAAACTGCTGAGTTCCAGAGTGCACATAATGCTAAAATGCTATTTGACAGAATCCATTTTCAGAGTGGAAACACATTTAATCTTAAAACATATCATGACACATTAATGATTTGCTTACAGATCCCTGGTAGTCCGAATAGTCTTCACGTAGAGTCTTGAGTAGACATTAATTTTCAATGGTCTGTGTATGATTTTGAGAGCATTTTAACTATTCTGATTGAGAAACAGTTTCATCCACAGATACTGTCTGTCTGAGAAGACATTTCTTCCGAAAGGCTCCACACACTAAAGCCATTAAAATACTAAGAAGAGCTCACAGCTGAATTTGACCTGAAGTCCTCAGGACAATCATAGCCCTTACAAATTCTAAAGAGTTATGTTAAGCCTAATTTTATAATGACCATTTACAGAAAATTTAGCAAATCTATGTGTTTTTATATGTTTCTTGTTCTCTATTTTCCAAAAAAAAAATCATATTGATGTTTTCTGAATATGATTACTGGCTGGAATATCAGTATTTCCCTATTTCTCTATGCACAGAATTACAGATTCCACTTTTTCCAAGCAGAAGGATCTTAGTGTACAATTTCTGCTGTAAGGGAGCAAAAAGAAAACAATTTAATTATGTTCCTCACACTGTCTTGAGACAAATTTCCCATAGAGTTTGGCCGTAAGGCAGATGAATTAAGTGGTTTATTGTTGGTGATTTTTGAGGTTTTTTCTTTGATTTTTTTTTCTGATTTACTATAACTTTAAGCATTATGATCTACACAATTTTTATTTTTTTTTACATTTTGAAAACAACAGGAGATACAAGAGAGCAGAAGAGCTCACTGGAATCAGAGGAATATGGAACAACATTCAATATATTAGGCAATTTCTGAAATTAAATAACTTCCTTTTCTCTTTTGTTTTTTAAGGAAGGTTTCAGAGAAATAATATGTTCATGAGCAGCAGTATTGAGTGCAACAGGAATTGCACTTGTTTAAGGATGAATTGGCATGGCAGGTTGGGTCAATGAGAGGAGAACAGTGAATGTTGTCTACCTCAACCTCAGCAAGGCTTTTGACACTGTCTCCCATAACATCCTCATAGGCAAGCTCAGGAAATGTGGGTTAGATGAACAGACAGTGAGATGGATAGAGAACTGGCTGAATGGAAGAGCTCAGACGGTTGTGATCAGCAGAGCAGAATCCAATTGGAGGCCTGTAGTCAGAGGTATTCCCCAAGGATCAATTCTGGGTCCACTCTTACTCATCTTGTTTATGAACAACCTGGATGAAGGGGTAGAATGCACTGTGAGCAAGTTTGCTGATGACACAAACTGTTGGGAGAGGCTGGTCCACCTGAAGGCTACCCTGCCGTTCAGTGGGACCTTGATAGGCTGCAGAGCTGGGTGGAGAGAAACCTGATGGGGTTCAACAAGGGCAAGTGCAGGGTTCTGCACAGGCTGGGGGCTGACCTGCTGGAAAGCAGCTCTGCGGAGAAGCACCTGGGAGTCTTGGTGGATGATAAGCTGACCATGAGGTGTCAGTGTCCTTGAGGACAGGAAGGCCAATGATGCCCTGGGGTGCATTGGAAGAGCGTGGCCAGCAGGGCGAGTAAGGTGATCCTGCCCCTCTACTTGGCCCCAGTGAAGTCACATCTGTGACATCCTGTGTCCAGTTGTGGGCTCCTCAGTACAAGTAGACATGGAGCTACTGGAGAGGGTCCAGCAGAGGCCACAATGTTGATTAGGGGTCTGGAACATCTCTCTTATGAGAGGCTGCAGGAGCTGGGCCTGTTTAGTCTGGAGAAGAGAAGATGGAGACGGGATCTCATTAATGCATATAAACATCTCAAAGGTGGGCGCCAGGAGGATGGTGCCAGACTCTTTTTAGTGGTGCCCAGGGACAGGATGAAGAGCAATGGTCATAAACTAAAACACAAGAAGTTTCATGTCAACGAGAGGAAGAACTTCTTTACACAGAGGGTGGTAAAGCAGTGGAACAGGCTGCCCAGGGAGGCTGTGGAGTCTCCCTCTCTGGAGACATTCAAAATGCACCTGGACACTTTCCTGTGTCACCCACTCTAAGTGACCTTGCCTTGGCATGGTGTTGGACCAGAAGATCTCCAGGGGTCCTTTCCAACCCTAACAATTCTGTAATTCTGTGAATTCACGATGATATACAGTAGTGTAGTAATGCACGGCCAGTTTGGTACATGCAAAAAAAATTTCCCTTTATCCCAACACATTGCCTTTGAGACCCGATAAAAGAGAACCTCTCATTTTCTGGTATGAATTTTCCATGTACAAGCACTGATTTCGGTGGACATTCATTCTATGCTATTATTGAGGAACAGCATTTCAGTCTTTCTATTCTTCACAAATCCTTTGTCTGATTTGTATAAGAAATGTTTTCACATGATGAGGATTTAAATGCTGCCACATTTTCAGAGTTAGCTCTTCTACAAGCTGTTTTCTTTATTGGATTCATTTTCCCACATAATTCACTCTAAACTGCAATTTATTTAAATCATGGACTGACTGGACAGATAGCGGTAGCAATTCAGACGGTTTGAGTTTTTTCTGTCCAATATTCATTTCAGTATTTGCCAAAATTCCTTTTTCTAAGTATATATATAAAACCCTTTCATTTACTGATTTACTTTTGGCTTTCTATAAGGATTCATACTGATCTAGCTGCCTTAATCAATAATTCATTATGCCCTGGAGTAGAATTTTTTTTCTCTTTGGCTTCAGTATGTTGCAATTACAAAAACAAAATGAAATAAGTAAAAGGCAAATTTATGGACCCAGATGTATTAATTGGAATTAAATTGTATTTTATTGAAACTGTTCCTATTTGAAGCTGAATATTCCTGTAGAAGTTAAAATGACCATACATTTAAAATATATATTACTATCATCCCATTTGAGGCAGACTTGGCACACAGCAGAATTGCAATTTGGCTACTGTAGTTTGAGGAGTTCATGTGCAGTTTAGGGATTCTGTTCGATATGAAGGACTCTTTGTGATGTCCATGTGACTGAAAATTTCATTTGGAAGAAAATACAGATTTATTCACTTCACCCATTTGATGGCCCGACTCCAATAAAAGACTGCAGAACACTGCAATTTCCTATGAACCATCAAACTGCAGGAAAGGTGAATGCTTTTCTGCCCATATGGCATCATGCTTAGGTAAGGATCTCTCAAGGCTGATTTTTAGGGCTTGAGCAGGCACACAGGAGCTTACTCAGTAAGTCCAGCCATGTGTCTCATCTGACAAAGGTTATGTATTTCAGGACATCTGAGGGGAGCAAGAAGAAGCAGAACAAAAGGAAAACAGCTGCACAGGAAACAGAGAGACCATGATTCAGAGAAGAAAAAGAATTAAAAAGGGGATTAAGAGACTCTTTGTAATTATAGGTTCAGAGAGCAAATAAGAGTAGAGATAATGTAAGTTTTTGTGTGCAACCTGACATAGGTACGCAAACACACATTGCGAAAGAGCAGTGTGCCATGGAGATCTAGGGAGCCTTCTGGGTAGGGAGGAGGCAGAGATGTAAACTGAAAGCCTTGCTAAAGGGCTTAAACCACTTGTTAATGCACTTTCCACTGTGCAATAGGGCAGAGATTGCATCTCCACTCAGCTCACGCTATTGCTACTGCAGGATCACACTGGATCAGACCGGATTTCTTCCACAGATTTTGTAAGAGAGAATCATGCTTTAAAGTTCCTCCTTGGCAGGTACAGCATCAATCATCCAGCAGGTTGTTTGTCTTCTCTGCACCACTGAGACATTGAGAGGGATTCATCAAGTATTAATAAGTTCTCTAGGTTGCTTGCCGTGAGCTATAAAACTGCAGCCTGTAATTCCATGCTTGGAAAACAATATATCTGTTTCAATATATGTTAAAGCTGCTCTTTGAAATAATTAAAAAGCAGAAAGACAGGATATGGCCAAAACCTTACAAACAGGAGCCCAGTAGCTATTTATGTTGTTCTTCAATTACTCTGTTGAAGTATTTTAATCTCTACCCATGATAACACCTCCACACAGATGTGCCAGACAAGACGGGCTTGCCAGTGAAATCATATTCAAGAAAACTGTGAATTGGTGAGAAGCAGCTTTTGAAAAACACTGCCCAGTGGAAGAAAAATACCTTATCTATGCGTAATAGATATGGTTTATCATACTTTATACAATGACACTCTGAAAATATAGGCTCTTTGGGCTTATTAAGTCATTAAATAGACCATCAAAACACATTAAAAATACTAGTGGCTTCTGATAAATAGACCTGCAAAATAACCTCTAATTCAAAGCCCTATGTGCGAGCATAATGTGTGCATGCTCATGTGTCTGTTCACATATCACAGCACGGATGAAGAGAGCATGACTGAACAAAAAGTACTCAATGCCCTGATGTTTCAAAGGTTGTCGACTAGAAGAAGGGCAGAGGTAGTTCCTGTTTATATTTGAGTACAATGTGTAGGTTAGAAATCTGATTCTGGGATCAGAGCCACATGGTGCTCCGGGGAAAATACATGTATTAATATTCTCTTCCTATAACACTATTCAGATCTTCCAGCCTCATTCCATTTGCACAAAATATAAATGAAGCTGTATTAAATAAAACATTCCTAGGTTTACTCTATTAATTTTCTTACTCCCAGTAAACCTTCTTGTCTCAATGATATTGTTGTTCAGACCAAGTGTCCTTGAGGACCATATCAGCCTTCAGAGGGATGCACAGAAGGTAGGTGAAGTTCTATTTTCTGTTGGCTAAGTCATGCAATAGCTGCTCCTGCTACTGTAGCATATTTCCAAAAAAAGTGTAGCCAACATGCAAGATTTTATCGCAGTGCCAGAGAGAAGGATAGAGTTAGCAGCAATATTTAACACGCTTTATATTTCTCAGCTCTACTTAGTTTAATGTTCATATAATTTGATTAAATCTCACACTGCTTATGTTTTCTTTAAGTACTCCAGTAGCATTCATTTTGAAATAGTCACCAAAAGGAGATTCATCTAAGAACAGGGGTAAATACTTCTCTCCCTAGAATCCAATCACTGTTACGAACATACCATCATTGTAAAAGCAGCATGAGATGAACCGTGATAAAATAAGAACACTTTGAGGATGATCAGTAAAATGAAAACAGCTTACCTATTGAAAAGAACATCATAATTCAGCTCAAATTGCTTATCTGGACTTTATTTTCTGTAACTGACTTGCTATTGGGAACAAAAATGAAGAAGGGTTTTATTTTCATATTTGTATGGTTCACAGTAAATAAACTGCAGTCAAAAAATCACAAAATAATGTAATAAAATGTTTAAACCATCATTAATGCAACTCATAGATAGTTTCAGAATTCTACTATACAAGCATGACCATGGGTAAGATACCAGATATTCATCACATTTTATGGCCCTTTATGCTATTAAATGACAGGAGTATTCTAAAGGTCAAATGTGAAATGCAAGAGGCAAAAAAAAAGCCAAACATTTTCTTGTTGTTGAACATTTTGTTTGTGCTGTGCTTAAGTTGCCCTAAGGATTTCTTTCTGTCCTCAGAAAGTCAACAAGCAAACAATTTGAAAATGATTAATATTGATTTTACAGAATACACCACAGTTCTGCTGGAATTCTTCTGTCTGCAGCAGAAATTTATATCTGTTGTTTTGAAAAGAGGACAATTAATATAGTGGAAGGAAAAATGTGCAGAAAGTACTGTATGCCCCTGAGGCTGACGCTGATGCCTCTCACTGCACCTTGTGCAGGGCCTGTTTGGCTGCAGAAATACAGATACCTGACTTGGTGTTGCACACATGCAGAATGCCCTAAATACACTCCCAGGGGATCTTTTGCAAGGGCACTTCCATTTCAAGGGCAGGAAGTGCAAAACTGAGTCGATGGATGTCCTCTTTCCATAACTCCCTTCTGGGAAACCTGAGCCTTGCACTGGCTCAGCTGCCACTGCCAACAAGTGCCAGTTCCCTACATGCAAAGCCAGGACCCACGGGGAGAACTGACCAGCACTGAGAGAGAACCAGGGCTGCAAATTGCTTGCTGCTCTTGCATTAGCCCAAGGGATGCCAGGAACAGGGATTTGTTGTATGGATACAAAGTCTCTGCAGGTTCATGGGTCCTGGCACGTCTGACAACAGGCTTCACCTGCCCCAGTCCTTGTAGCTTAGACACATTGAAAGAGACCAGAAAATCTTGATGTAGCTTCCCACAAGTTTGTTTTCATTTTCCCTCAGAATTACTGATGGCCAGCTAACAGCCTAAAGTTTAGCTTGGCTTTATTCGTTTTTCCATGAAAATTCTTTCAGAAGATAAACAATTGTTTATAGCTTAATTTAAAGAAGATTTAGTTCCAAATGTAAGGTTTCATAGGAGCTTCTTCATATCCCTTGGGGAATGGGCTCTTGCTAGCATTACCAACATCCATCAGTTATATCTGTCAGCAATGGAAGAAAAGGGTGTAGAACCAGGGCTCACTCAAAGCAAATAGAATAATCCACCAGCTCAACAAAAAAGCTTTTTCTATGGAAATCTATTTTATCTGTGGGTTTCTCCAATGTAATTGTAAATTTACACAACCTTTGCACTGGATAACAGCTCAAGAATAATACTTGTAGATAAGCTCATTGCAATTTTACACTGACTATTTAAAAATCCTACTTTCTCTAAAGAAAGTATCCATTCTTCTGGGCTGCTTTCTGTCCATTTTTGGTCTGTTTACTTCAAATAAGGTATATAAAAGATAATAGCAATTATGTAATATTTAAATATAGGAATTCAAATAGTTCATGTTTTCACAGTCATAGTTTCACCAGCAAACACCTTTTGAACTCTGTTTCAAATACTGTAAGTGGAGGACAGCATTCACTGGTTAAAACCAAAAACTACGTCCATACAGTGTCAATTTCTTGTTTCATACAGCCTTTATTTTGGTAAAAGCAAAGCAAAAAATTTTGCCACTTCATTCTTCCTCCCATACTCTGATTCACAACCAGTGAATTAATTACTAATTTGAACTGGGATTGGGATTTATTCCATGTCATATGTTTTGCCTCCTTTCTGTCACATACATAAAACTTTTTCTTTCTATTTCATTAGCTCTCACTATTATTTAGCACCATTATTTTCTACAAGTCAAGATGCTACCAGTGTTTTAAAATACGTCATATTAGAATATTCAAGATAATTAAGAAAGTCTGTTATTCCATATACTTGTCTACTGCTTTCAAAGAGAAGAAACAAGCTTCTACAAAATGTTAATTCATGACCACACTAAATTGGGTATCAACAAGATATTTAATTTCTGCCCAAAGAACTATCTTTTTGTCAAACCAACAGTATTATCAGCTTGAAACTGGCACTATCTAAAACATCAGAGTACTTCGGGAATATTTCTGAGGACTGATGTACTGTATTTTAATTTGTGATAAATTAGTGGTTAAACACCCTTGAATAACATCATAACTTTAATACTTTTGTCTGTCTTGTTAAAAGCAGATGATAATATTACCTATTTGTGTTCAAGATATCTTTGAGAACAAGTCTTGAATCTTAGGAAGACAGGATGGAAGTTGTTATCATCTTTGGTTTTGTGAGTGACAGTATAGGAAGTATGAGGCCACAGCTGTTAAAAAGAAGCTGCACAAGAAGCAGTTCACTCTGATAACACTTCATTCTTCAGCCAGGGACTCAAATGTGGAAATGGGACCACCAAACATACTGCAAAAGGATTTACAAGTAGCATTTGTCCACCTCTGAGCAAGGACGTTGGACCAGATGACCTACTGTGGTCCCTTCCAACACTACCCATTCAGTGATTCTGTGGTTCTGTTATTCTGTGATCTCTGTTCATGGAACACATACTTCTAACAGGAAATTTATAAATAGAACATGTCAACACTCTGATGCACAATTTCTCCTCCACTACACATTGCTTTTTGCTTCACTAGGCTGACTGTCAGCTGCAGACATTCACCATGCTGAGAGCACAAGGCAAATGCCCTCAGTGTATCTAAGATCTTCTTTAAGCAAAATTGTGTACAACATAATGTCACAAACAGCTGTTTCTTCCGATGGATCCATCAGCTGAGAACAGTCAGAACAGGCAGGACTTGGCTGTGCCATGCACCCATGGAAAATGAGGAAAAATGACATTCAGCTGTCATTCATACAAACAGAGCTTTCCATTCCCTTAAGGAGTTCTTTCACCAGTGTAAACTCTTCAATGGGACTTTGAGTCACTTCCTCAGGTCTTCTAGGATTGCATGATGTGCTGAATCAAGTGCCTAACAAGAGACAGAAAAAAAGAATGGGGTATGTCTCATTAAACCCAGTTATTTCCTCAGAAAACATCTGTAACATGCAACTTAGTTGAAGACAAAACCTCTGGTCTAAATCCATACCAAATTTTCCATTTTTGCCTCAAGGTGTGCTGCTGACTGAGGCAAGGATGCAAAAGCAAAGACACTCACTGTAGCTGATCAAATAATTAGGCCTCTGCAGATGCTGTGCAAGTCCTGCACCTCATTTTTAAGCAGAACCTTTCTTGAGTTCTTGTGGAAGACAGAGTATCCACTGAACATAAGAACATTGCGGAAACCCTGCAAAACTCACCTGTCACCAGCAGTGATTTTATCAGCTCTGATACTTTACCAGTTTTTGGAGAGGGAGACACGTGTGTAGGTTGCAATCTCACATTCTTTCTGGCTGGGGGAAGCTTCCTGCTCTCAAAAGAAGCACGATAGTATGAATAAGTTGCTTCAAAGGCATTTTTCCATTGATCCAGTAGCTTATGCAGCCTACCACTCTGCCTAACACATATTTCATTCGGCTTGATAAAAGCTACAGAAACTATGTCTGGCTCTCAGATGGCATTTCAAGTTGATCACAATCTTTCCTGAGCAATGAGTTGACAGTATTCTAAGCTTGAAACCAGATGACCTTTCTTTTCTTTCTTAATAAGCCTCTGCAATGACACTTACTCTATGGGAGATTCTTATTTGCCATGGCTGCTGCAAAAATCACCTCATGTATGATATTTGATAGGCCTATTGAGCACTTGTTAGCACCAGTGGTCTGAAACAACATTGTTTAGAAATCAAGAGAAACTGAAAATTCAGACTTTGTGAATGTCAGAAAGCAGACAACTACCTGACATCTTGACTCTAACATGATCCCTCCAATAAAACCTGTTAGTTTACCTGTGGGGAGAGGTAAGATAGAACTGGGTTGCGGGCTGTGGGACGTGCCTGCAGAGGCACATGGCAGCACAAAGGAGCACATGGGAGCACAAAGGAGCACATGGCAGAACAAAGGAACTTGTCTCCACCAGACCCTGGGGGAAGGAGGTATCCTACGGCAGACCCCTACGGAGAGGAGCCTGCCAGGAGCTGACGGACGGGTGAACAGTGAGTGACCACCCCATAGAAGGACGTGGAGAAAGTGTGTTGCTGATGTGGCAACACGGGATAGGTCACACCATATAAGGAAATACTGTGCCTTAGAAAAGTGTATAAAACCAACTCTTTTCTTTGAATAAACGATTCAGATTCCCTACCGGTCTGGGTCTGTGCCTCAATCGTTAGATTTACCTACCAAAATATCGAGACTGGGCAAACTTTTAAACAGCAGAGAACTATTGCCAGTATCAGTTTTTCTGTCTATTCATTAATCAAAGTCAGTTAATCACCAATCTCTTCTATTGACCAATAGTAGTCCAAATGCAACTGCTCGGTTTGGTACCAATTCTATTGATGAAACTTGAGGTAATGGAAGAATAATCATTGTACCACTGGGAAATACAAGAGCCAACAACTGCTGTCTATATCTACTGTTTTTCTTGTCAGGTTTCTCCAGTGTAACTGGCTAGGTGGCCTATTCACTTTCTACATGCATATTAGAATAATCCAAAGTAATGATGACTGATCTTTCCAGGTATCACTAATACTGACTGCCAGTTGATGGCAAAATAGATCACAGTCTGTATTGCAAGCCTGAATTTAATGAAAATAGAAAGACATGCCACAGGGATCTGAACTGGTCTGAAATAAAATGTTGATGAATACTGTACACTGTAAGTAAATAGGCCCACTAAATATTCAACAAGGCCGAAATATCATTTTGGCATAGAGAGAAAGTAGAGCAGCCAAGCTGTACTGAAGCAGTCTATTGAAGAGGCCTAAACCCAGATGTGATTGAGCACTTCTATGGGTTTCTTTTTATAACCAGTAATTTTCTTCTGTTATCAGATGAATTTGTTTGACTAGGTGCTGATAAAAATTGTTTTTTAAAGTCACAATAGCAAATCTGTCTTGAAAGACCCTAAGTGACAGACTAACATGAATTCAATGTACTTATAGCATGTTAAAAGTAAACTCCAAATATTAAGGGATTTAGGCACTGAGAAAAGTGGCATCCAGTCTGAAATCGTGAGCACCAAGTTTGCGTGCATTTTCATGTCATGCATTTATTTTGTGTTCATGCATAAACTATTCAGTCTATGTTGTCTTCCACCCCTTTATAAAACTTCTTAAAGGAGTCTTTAAAATTAATAACTTTATTGTATTCATCATATGTAAAAACACACGTATTTTCTCAATTAGGTCTTCATCATTTCTATGCCAGGATGCTTCAGTTCCAGCTTTTCACCTAATAAAGGCAGACACCAGCAGGTGTTCTGATGAAAGGCAGCACAAATCCCAGTTTTGTATTTTGTAACTGATATGCTTTTGGCAGAATTATATGTTTTCAAGGTCTTCTTGACCATCTTGACCTCAGAAAGAGATAAAAGCTCCTGGCCATTTCGGCTACAAGAATAACATTTAGGGGGTAGTGGTGTTTGACTGACACATTATCATGATACGACAACATCAGTCATATCCTGAGGGTTGGAAGCAAGGTGCATCAGATTAATTATTTTGTAAGATCGTAATAGTTACTATCTTCAAAGTGGTTTATTTTATCTGTGGCACTGTTGTTTTGTTCATATACCAACATAAACAGTCAGAGTTGTAGGAGGCATTACGTTCCTGAAATCATATTTCCAGTGCAAAACTAGGGGTGGTAGAACTGGAGATAGTGTGAAAATAACTAATTTAATTTGCAACTATATATTAGCGGTGGAACACAGAGTATTAACCACCTTGTGGTGGATTCATCCTTTCAGGAATTTCAACACCTTATTAGAACAATATTGAAGTAGGAGCAATGACAACCAGAGACTGAGGCAAAGAGAAAATACTTCTGTTGCTCACTGCAAAGACTCAACACTGTGCAAAATGCAGCTATTTTGCCAGTAGTACTTATTAAGTACTTAGTATTTTATTTTTATGGGACTTTTACATGCAACTGATATTTAGTTCATTAAAATAAAATCCAACTGAAAAGAAATACATTATTATTCTTGATCCAGCTCAACAAAGTAACATAATTGTTTTATCTATACAGATGCTCCATAAAATGCCAGCCACACAATCCAAAATTAAATGATTAATTGGAACTGAGTAGATAGAAAAGGGCCCTTTCCAGACTCCCAGCTTTCAAGAATTTAAATTTTTCAGCCAAGTGAAATATTCAACATTTGTTTCCCTTTCTTTCTAGTGAAAGTCCTTTGGGAAAAGCATAATGTGGAACACTGAAAATTTGTTTCCTTGTATTTGTAGAAATACTAATTGATGGTTTAGGACTTCTATAATTTATTTTTTATTTTGACTGAAAAATCCGTTAGTCCATCAAATACAATACTGGTGAACTGCTTTTGTTTATTCTGAAACTACCCTGTATTAAACTTCTGTACAAGAAGACATTAATATACCTTGTCTTGTATCTGTGTGTTTTCACTCTGTTCTGGCATTTTTTATTTACATTTAATATTTTGTAGATACATATGATAATCTGCCTTTTGCTCCTTCCAGCAATGCAATAATTTACAGTTTATTTGTGGGGTTTTTTTTAATTTCTAGGCTGTGTCTTGCCCAAAAGAGTGCTGTTAATTAAATGGGGCTCTCCCCTTTAGCTCCAGTTTATCTTTCTATACCAGATCTACCCCAGGTCTTTGCTTCATGATCCAACCAAGAGAGACTTTGCCTATTTTCTGAACTTTGCCTCAAACCTTCTTCTCAAAACTTCTGCCAGCACTTTCAGCTCTAAACATCACACAAACCCATCACTTTTTCTGAGTGCTCAATTTAAAAGCCTTCTTATACAAAAATAATGTCATTTAGAGGAATCATAACCATAAATCTATGAGTTTCTTTTGCTTGTCTAGCCACATTTATTTCCAGAAATGTATTATAAACATACCTGCCCTGCCTTTCTTAGCTTTATTTTGCACATTGTACCTTCAAGAAAAAAAAATATTAAATTAATGTATTCATATATGTATAATTTAAATATGCTTACACAGGATGGCTCCATTGAGCCGCTACAGATCTCATTGGCAGTTCTATCATCATCCTTCTCAGATATGGATCTTTTACATCTTTTAATCACAGTTTTGCCTTGAGAATTTTTTTTCATAGCAGCAGTTCTTGCCAACTCTGATAAAAAGCCAGCAAATAGAAATGCTGTATATGTCTGTGAAATCTAATCTGCAGCAAAATTGCTCGGACAAAGAAACATTCCAATGCAATGGAAATTTATTATTTTAAAACTATTCTTATTATTTTATATCTAACATCCAGGCAAGTACATAATTAAATAACACAGAATAACTTTTTCTTTCCTTAAATTTTTTAATTAAAATTTAAGGAAAAATGTGTAGTACCAAACCACTGCAGCCTCTCCAATGAGAATCGAAATGAGTTCACCCAAGAAAGAGGATGACACTTTTTGCATTACCAATATGCATGATCACTTTTATTAACAAATCTAAAAGTAATTGCCCCAGGCTGTTTCATCTTTACCTAGCAAAGTAAATTAAGAGAAAATTCAGGTTCTCAGGTGGTACTGTGATATTAAGGAGAAATTAACTTTATGCAGATTTGAAAAAAGATATACAATAACTTTTTGGGAAGGGTAAATTTAGTGTTTGTAGATATTCAACCATGCCCATAACCAGAGATTAGGCAAACTGCTCCTGTGGCAGCTCACCCTTCCTGCAGTCGCCTGAACCCTGGGCCGCCCGGTGGCCCCGGTAGGAGACTGCTTCCGCGGCCGAAGGCCGAAGGAAAAACGAGCACAAAGGCTGGGAGTCTCGACTGACCTACAAGCGCATCGCCGTGGAACGGGTCGAGCTGCGGTCGTTGGTAAAGCGGCGAGGAGGCGGAGACAAAGGACTGAGAGAAGGGAGATTCTCTTTAAAGCAGACCAGAGCTTGCACTTCCAATCTCGTGTGGGGCGAGAATCTCAAGGGACAAAGGAACGAACACAGGGTTTTAAGGCACAGAAAAAGGGGAGGGGTTTACAGCAATGTCCAATAGGAAGAAACAAAAGGGGAGGAACCAAGGTACAAACAACCAACCACAGAGCCAGAAGGGAGGAGACAACCCAAGGGAGCCAATCAGAAACCAAATAGAACAGAACCTTCCAGAACTCAATTGCATATGGAACAGAAGGCATACATAAACATGAGTTGCTTAGCCAATAAGGAACTTAATAACAAAGAACTCTCTAGAACTGGGGGAGGAGACAGGCTTAGAGTGGCATGAGGGGTGAGGCCTTTTGACTGAGGATCCGCCTACAGTCCGTCCCTCTGGGCGGATCCATCTGCCCATTGGATGGCAAATCTTGGAGGGACAGGAGGCGGGTCCCAGGCAGGCTAAAGTGCACCGCAACACCTTCCCTGACACTGTGGCTGGGAAATCACATGAAGGGGTGAAGGGACATCTTGGCATTTAAGCCTTTTTGGTGAACCAGCCCTGAAGATGCCTGATGTAATTTGGCAGTAGTGTTCTAGTAATGTGGGTATCATCTGCCTGTTCACTAGGGTTTGCATAGAGCCCACTAAACTTTTCTGTACAAGCTTCTGAACACCTCACAGCAAAAAATTTCCAGGCCTTACTGAGCTAGACAATACTTGGATATGTGTGCAAGCAGCGAGACAAGGAGCAGGACACATCTAGGGGAACCATTACTCGGTTGTTATGTATCCTCAGAGGTGCCCCATATAATTCACTGAAGACCTGCCTCTTTTCCCCACAGGCTGATAGTTCTAAAAATTTAAAATTCTCTTTCCTTGCCAGTTCATCCTAGAAGAGCATCCACCCAAGATGCACTCTTTTGATGTCTGCATTTTCACTAGTGACTTCACTTATCCAGTACTAATTTTGGGCGGAAGATGGTTAAGACTCTCATACTATCTGGAAAGAAATTTTATGCACATGGTTTATTTTACTCCTGAGAAGCAGCAGAAGTCATGTAGTTGCTATTAATGTACTCTTCTGATGAAAATGAATATTTTTTGTCTCATACCACATTTAGTTCTCTCTGCTTCTCCTCCCTCCCTCATGTGACACTCTCAGAATCACAGGAGCATTGGCACCAGCTGGCTGCTGCTACCTTTGGCTACCTTCCTCTCTCTCCCTTTTCATGGCTGGTTTGTGTGAGTCGCTCCCAGCAAGTGTCCCTCTAAGATCTCTCTCTAAGAACTGTCCCTCTAAGAATTGTCCCTCTAAGAATTGCCAGATCTCACACACCACATACATAAAATGCTGCTATAGCACCCAGTAGGGTGTTACTAGCTGCATTGCAGCTCACAGTGTTTTGCAGGGTCCATAAGATGATTAAAACTGTAAAGGTACAGTTTTTTGGATAAAAGCTGTCTTTTTGCAGTCATCCCCAGAGGATGAATGAGGAATGAAGAGTTTTCATTTGGGAAGATCTTGGCAAACAATTTTTTTCACATTTCTGTCATAGTTTTGCTCCTATTTTTTACTTACTTTAAAATTCTTTAAATACATTTAAAGATAAATGCCTTCATAAGCAAAAAATTAAATAAACACATTTAATAGATTTCAAACTGAGATAAAGACTACTCCTGCTCTTACTGAACTCCCTGAGGACCGTATGAGACAGGTATTTCACAGTCTAAAAGGCACAGTAAGACTTGACAATGATCTTGTGGCAATACAGAGCACTAATCTGAGACACAAGAGACTGTGAAGTGTATCAGCAATAAATTGTAAATGAAAAAGTAAGGTAAGGACAAGTATATTCATTAAGATTTAACAGAATTATTATTAGAATTAGGAGCTGTTATCTTAATGAAATTGTTATTAGTTTTACCAACCAAATAGAGTATCTCTGCAGGAGTTACTGTAAGCAATGCTACTGGAATTTCTGAGCAACAATGGATTAATTACCAAAGCAATTCTTCTTCCTTCCTCCCAATAACCAGACTTCCTTGTCAGTCTCATTACAGACACTATTAGTCTTGTAACTTTATCATCCCTAATTGATAGAAAAGGGCAGACAGATTAAGATGGTGCTGTGGCATCAGGCATTCCATCACAATCCAATGGCATATAGTACATCCTGGCTTGTAATTCAAAAGGAGAATAAAGCATTTGAGTTTCTAACCTAGCCACTGTTGACTCTGACTTCTCTTTCTGCCAGTGTTTGGGGTGCTGGGTTTCCTGCCGCTGGCACAGGCAGCCACAAGTATGTTGGCCTCAGTAAGTCACCTCAGTGGTTAAAAGACATCATTTTGATGGGCACTTTAAGAGTAGAATAGACCTGCCTTTGCTCTCACCAACAGCCTTGCTTACTGTTCTTGCTCTTCCATCAACCCCAAGGCAAGCTGCCGGTGCCGAGGTGGCCCTGTCTGGGTCACCAGCCCCATGGAGATGTCCTGTCCATCCCCACTGACAGCAGTGATAGTACTAGACTGTGGTCTGAAATCTGGTGAGGTGTTCCTGGACCTTTGGAACATTCTTTCCTAAAATGTTGATTATAAAGAATAATTTAGCTACTTAAGTGTTGGATTAAAGGCACATACAGATTAGATTTAAGTCAATTTGTCATTTATACTCAAGGAGATCTCAGTATTTTGATCAAGCCTTCACTTCTTAGCAAAAAAAAATTTTTGGAACATCTAACAGAAGTCTCACTCCTGATCAAAGAAAATGCAGAAAAGTTAAATCAGACTAAAACTGTTTATAATTCATACAGAATAATTTGAGTTTGATTACTCTTTATTAATTATGGTTTTTATTAGTTAATGACCTAGATATCAGGTTTAACTATGTTTGTCATCCATACCTGTCATATTTACAGTGTATTTGTGCACAATGTATCTAACATATATGCATGCTTGAAGGAATAGTGCATAATCTGTTTCAATTATTCTCCATGTTTGTGTTTGAATATCACTCCATACAGGATCTGGTGAGCATGGAGTAAATTTCCTTCCAAACAGCCTACTATGTGCTGTATTTTGGATTTGTGAACAAAACAGTGTTGATAACATGGGGATGACTTTTTTTTCCTGGTGAGGCAGTTCTGTGGGATACAAAGCTTGTAAAAAAGAAGAATGAAATTTGTCTGAAGCAACAAAGTCCTTGGAAATGTTTTGGTTTAGAGGCCTGTGGTTAAAAAGGCGAATGAGGACCCTTATCCCAGACTCTTAATACCTAACTTTCAAGACCAATATTCAAATCTATATGTCAATTTCTAACTCCTGGTCAGAGTTCCCCAACAGCAGCACATAATAAGCCGTCAATAAGTTTTACAAACTTTTCTTAAGCACAAACATCTCTGCCTGTTTAATGAATAGTGTCATCTATTTCAAATAATGCAGAGTGTTCCTGAGTGGTGCCCTGTGTCCTCATAATGTTTCTACCTGGAAATTTTCTGTAAGGTCAGACCTATTTTCAGCTGTGGTGGTCACAATGGTCCCATTCAGTATTTACCTGTCATGCTGTCCTGCTAATTGGACCTTGGCTGAAGTATGCTTACTCCTAACAATAGTCGGAATATAAATTAAATCAATTATAACGTGTTTTATTCAAGAATAGCTTAGGGCTCCAGACTTTTTTTTCCCCCCAGAAGCAGAAATCACTTGGCTGTTAAAATTCCATTGTTAAAATCATTTCACTCCAATTTCATTATAGAGACGAAATGGCTGAAACAGATGGTCATCCTCTTAGAGGACTAATCTTCATTTATAAGTGAGTCAGCAATTCAAGTGGCTAGTAAAATAAATCTGTATATATTAAACATATGTTTTGGGGAAAGGACAAACAGTGTTTTACACATGATGAAAAATACAAACTAAAAACCTGTTGAATCATCGTTCTGAGTACAGCACATACCTAAGAATCAGAGGGAGTATTACCATATGCACTTCTGATATCAGCAACATACAAAATAAAAATACTGTGCCCAGAAACATTTTTTTTCATTTTCTAGTATTTCAGATTTGATATTCAACATATCTCCTTCTGGAGTTAAACTAAGTTTTGCATAATTATTTTTTGCACTCTTTTTATTCTGATGAGTGAGATCTAGTACTCAAAAACTAAGATTTACTTTGTTATTGAATATTTTTGTGGGAGTTAAGTTTTATGGATATGCAAATAATCTTTTGCTATTTTTTAATTCAAATTACATAGAATGAATTCTAGTTGAAGGCAAATTTGTTATGTTTAGTTTAATTAGCCTTGATATTAAGAATGGATTACAAAGAGTTATAAATGGTTAATGCTTAGATTCATTACATTGAATTTAGAAATACATAATGTTTCCAGACCTAGAGGCCTAATCAGAGAGGCTCAGCTTCATCACTGGTTTCCCAGGAACATTGTGATTGATCTTTTGATGTGAAACCAGAGAGTACTGCCTGTCTAGATCAGTTGAAAGGTATAAATGGCCAGAAGAGCAGAAGAGTTCCTCTCAATGTACATGATGGGGAAGAAGAGCTCTCCCCATACATCCTTTTTCACCCCTACAGCATCAGGCACATATCTATGAGGCATTAAGTAGAAACTGAGGGGTCTGCAGCCCCACCTGACAACCCCCTCTGCTGACAAATGCAGGAGATCCTCCCCCAGCAATGGCATCCCAGAGTGGTACTCTTTTCTGTTCACTGACACGGCATGTAATTCTGCAATCTACAACAATGTCCTATAGATAGAGCTTGTTTACCTTGCTCTGCAGCAGTAAACTGTGATTTAGGGAGCTGCAAGGTGGAGGTTGTGTTTGAAATAACAGCATGAGCAGAGAGAGAGAAGTGCTGCAGTGAAGAGTTAGTTCGTCTGTGAGAAACTTGGACATTTCTCAATTGATCCTGGGTTATAAAGCAATCTAAATATTTCACAAGTCTCCCTAGATCCTCTGGAAAATGCATACAATTATCTTTTAAGTACCCGAAAGAATAATGCATAATCATAATACATGATTAATAGTTGGTAATTATTTTCTTCTTCTATAAGATATATTTTCAACATCCCTTAATCCTAATTAATTGTTAGTTGGAATACAGATGCTTAATAGATGCCAAGTACTGGATCTATTCCACTTTTTTCACAATGTACAATGTGCTGCACATGGTAAAAAGAGAGTTTCTTTAAATCCCTGGGCCAAGAAACTACCAGGAAATGGGAAAAGCCAAGGCTTTAGAATGCAGCTTGAATTACTCTGGACAACATGGAAAATCAAGCACTGTAGAAAGACTGTTGTCATGGGAAAACACAAGTTAGGACGCAGTGGCTAGTCACTGGTGACAGAATTTGATGTGATTTCCCAGTTCTAGCTGAATAATTATCGTGATGGTGACTGAAGGGAGAAAATTTGGGCTGTTATGAATCACTGTGGTAAAACAGCCCTGTAAAACGGAGAGATGGACTGCTGAAACACTGTCAAAAAATCTATGTAAAATAGGAAGTGGCCACACTAACTTTACCATTATTGAGAAGTTAGAAGTGGCATGAGAACAAGCTATCAGGGGACACAGGTGCTTAGCATTCATCTGGAGCAGAGATTGCTGTTACATGAATCATACAAGGCTATGCTTTTTTCTCCTAGAAAGCAACCAGGAGAGCGTCACACTGTGACTGTCAGCGGGAAACTTCCCACCTTTTACTCTCTCTTCCCCTTCTGTGCCCCTGGGATATCAGTCCTTATCCATCCCAAGAAATAGAAGGGTAGCAGTAAAAGATAGTATTCATTGGCATTTATTTGTTGAGGCACTTAAGACTTTTTCCATAGCATATGGCAGCTGAATAGAAATTTCATGCATTTCAGGGGTGTCTGAAACTTGGATGCTTAGAGCGATGTTTACATATAGAGATTTTCTTGTCAGGCTAATGATTTATTTCTAGGTAAACTCAGGTCTGAGGAGTTGTTTCTATAGGGTGGATGTTGGGAGCACTCCCAGCCCCTGCAAGCACAGGCTAGATGCCAAGGCTATGACAGGGCAAGATCAAGCTAGCCCCATCCCTTCTCAGCCCACACCTTGCTTATATTGAGGAAGAAAACCTGGCATGAACACCTCCCATCAGATCAAGGCACCAGAACAGGTGTAGTTTGGGTAACACCAGGCATTGAAAACTTCACAGTTTACTAACACCTGTTCTGCATGCCAGGAAACTAATACCATGCTTGCCAGGTGTAAGAACGGTGACCATGCCATTGAAAACACCCCTGCTGTGACAGCCTCTTCTGAGCAGCACACATTTAGCTAGAAACTGTAGCACTGCCTGCAAGGGACCAGGATGCATCCCCTCTCCTTCCCACCAGGCAAGTGGGATTTATGCTACATATACTCTGCAGATTGAAAAAGTTATCTCACATTTCTGGGAGTTTCACAGCACATTGAATGAAAATGAAAGCAACTAGAATGAAGAATGAACTGAAGCTGAAGTTTTTAATTGTTCTCTGCCTCTTATGCTTTCTTCCTTTAAGACAAAGAAGTCAGCATTGTCTGTTGTGTGAAATGAATGCAATCCAGACACAGTGCTTGAGCTCAGGAGTAGACTGAAAAAAGCACTTTGAGGAGTGAACACCTCGCTCAATAAGTGCTGGGTCAGAAGCCAAGGACCATCATGGATGGCAACAGTTTCAGTGTCTGTCATGGGTTTTCTAAGATCCGGAGGCACAAAGTGCTGGATTCAAAAGAACATATAAAAGACACTTCTAGGTGTTGTGGTTCATGTGCAAGGCTTGAAGATGTGAAATAAGAGTTTCCTGAACTCTAAAGCTAGAAAGTGAAGTAAAAGAATGTTGCTGATATTTTTGGCAGAGGATGAAAAAGGGAATTAGTTGAGAACTGAAAAAAAAAACTGGGAGAAGCAACCTGGTCACATTGTGAGATATTTCATTGTCACTTGCAGTGTTTCTGGGAAGTGATAAAAGCTATTAAATGCCATGACAGAACTTTGTGGGGAATATGAGTAATTTCATTTTCCTGTGAGAGGATTCAACACTCAAAGTTTGAAACTTGAAACCTTAATTGTCATCCTGAAATTAATAAGGCAGCAAGCAACACAACTCCATCTCACCCAAACTTTCCTCTTCTGTTTTTCAGACCTCTCTTTCTCCTCACTTCTCTTCCAAGAAATTTTTATCTCTGAAAACCGTCCAGGTACCTCCTGTCTTTCTTGGATTTCATTGCTCAACACCCAGTGTTGCTGCACTTCAGCAGAGGTCAGCGCTGGAAGGAGAAAGATTATTTGAAATGTCCTGTTAGCTGTGACAGTTTATTAATCATTGTGAGTGATTAATCACATGGGCTTTGCATTTACACAATCCTTGAAGCTATGATTCACAACAATTCTAAAAATGCTTCTACAGAGTTCTAACTCAGCCTTTTGTTCCCTTCCCTATTTTTGTGCAGTAAATTGTTCTTATCCAAGTTCATGGTCTGAGATTTGCATATGTTAAACAGCACTTTTTTTTTTTTTTAATATTATTTCACTGTGTATCAGGATTCCATTGAACTCTACTCCCATTTCTCAATTACACTATCAGCTTATTGATGTCCTCAAATGTAATCAAAACATTTTGTATTTGATCATCTGGATCACTGAAAATAATATCTGATAATATCACTCCCTTAGGACTGATCCTTGTAGAACATTGCTCAGTCCTTTTCAGGGTATACCTGAACCACCGATAATGAATTCACAAGCAGCATTTTCCCATGACTTTAGAATTTATTTTTTCCCCATCTAAATATTCCTTAGCTTGGCTACTGGACTCCCATGCAACACAGTGTTAAAGCCAAGGTATAAGGCATGTATTGCTTCTTCTCTCTGCTGCCCTGAGTATAAAGAAACTGATTTGATTTGATATGATGCATTTTTATAAAATTCATTCTGGCTATTACTACTCTCTATGTTTTCTTTTAGGTCCTTAGAATTAGTCTGTTTGTCATATTGGTTTTGGTAGGAACTATGAGGAGATGTAAATTTCTGTATAATTATTTCTGGCGCCTGGTACCTGGCAGCAGGCATGTGAGCACTTCCAGCAGCGAAATCCAAGTTTCCCAAGCTTAGCTGTACACAATTTAAGTTGTTACCAATAAAACAAACTGTACTGGCTAGCAGTGTGCATTTAACCACATTCTGGACTTAGAACCTTAGAAACATAAAGGTTGGAAAAGACCTTCAAGATCATTGGATCCAACGTTTGATCCAACACCACATCCACAAAACCATAGCACTAAGTGCCACGTCCAGTCATTTCTTGAACACTTCCAGGGATGGTGACTCCACATCCTCTCCAGGCAGTTCATTCGAATGCCTAACCAGTTTTTCAGTGAAAAATTCTTCCTGAAGTCCAAACTGAACCTCCTTTGGTGCTTGAATTTGTAGTGGAATGGCAATAACCATCAGTCACTGGAGGGGCAGGCTGCCTAGAACAAAGAGCTTTTCCCCTGTAGATAGAGAATGTTTTTATCTATGTGTAGGAGTACAGGTTACAGAAATATTTTCCAGACTAAAATTAAAAATTATAAACTATGCTATTCTCTATCTCTGCATCAACTGTAAGAAGACCATAAAATCATTTTCAATCTTTAATAATGTTTGAAAAGTGCACTCTACTGTGTCAAGTTATGCCACGGGAGCTGGCAGTCCCCATCCCAACTTAGCCTTTATGTTTTATGATATCCATGAACTACTGTGTCAAGACGTACTGCATGTATTTATTTATTTATTTATTTATATCTTTATTTATTTTTCAAGTACTTTCGGATGCAGAAAAAATTATTTCTGTATTTTTGATTCTACTGATTATAGGTTTTAAAATATTGATTATTGTGAATGTTGCAACATACAAAGCTAGAATTTTGGTATTCAGAAAAGAAAGTTTATTGGTTTAATACAAATATATTTTCTAAACCATAAGGAACATTGAGAAAATTTTTGTCAAGGAATTTTGAATTGTATACAATAGTATTACATATACAGCTTGTGTAGAAATTCAGTGCACAGATTCAACATATTGTTCATGCCAAATGTGAAAACAATACAGCTTTATTTACATGCTGATATTGGGATGAATGCTTACAGCTACAAGTATTTAGTAGCTGGGTTTGGTTTATTGTACGTGACTCAAAATAGAAAATGGCGTGGCATTGTACTGGCTTGATAAGGCTTGTCACAGTATTAGAATACATTAGTTGGTCTTTAGCTTTCAAAAAGACATTAGGAAGTTGCCTGGGAGACAGGAGATAAAATGTACACATCTGAGGAAAACTGCCTTCTCAGCAGTCACCATTATGGGTATGTTTTGGCCAGCCAAAACATTGTTTAGATCTACTGCTTTTGCTGCTCCTGCAGCTTTTCTTGTTGCTATAAGATGACATGACAAGCTTATTCTTCCTAAAACCTTCAAGAATAAATTATCTACAGAAGTAGAGAATACTCCAGCGCAAAAAGGAGAGAAAGCCATTTCTGTTTAATTTGTCTTTCTCAGTCAGGACAGTTCTGCAACATTTAAGGACCCACTTGTCATTAACATTAGAGCTTCTTGATAGCAAGCTGATAATTCCGATTGCAGCCGTGCCACTGGCCCTTGCATGGCTTTGGTGGTCCAAAGGCTGCAAAGGAATTTCAAGCCACTTGTGCACCCCCAGATGTTGTGGAGGACCAACACAGAACAACAAAAACCACTGCAGAGCTGAGATAAGAGATCATCTGCCTGAGCTAATAGTAAAGTAAAGATTAGTTCATACCTTAGGATAGTACAAAAATCACTGGAAAGAAGCAATGGGCAGGAGGGGAGCCCAGGAGACTCCCTCCTGCCATTTGCAGAGCACACACGTGGGCACACACAGCTGTAATGCTGCTCTCAGTATGAAAGCCATCACTGAGCAGGCCCAACAAAATTCACCAGTGTAGATACACCACTGGTGTATCTGCATGGATGACTGAAACTGCTTTCCCTGTACTGCAGCCCAAGCTGATGAAAAATGGGGCACCTCCATTCCAGCCATAAGAGAATGGTGCTGCGCTTAGGCGCTCACTGGCATTTGGCCAGGCAGAGCCAAACCTGTTCTGCACAAATGCACCCTCCCTACTCAGCAGGCATTGCCTCTAAATGCCGCTCAGCACAGCATAGAACCCAGTCGAGTTCTGAGTGTACAGTGTCCTAGTGAAGGCTCCAAAATACATTTGGTATCACGTTTGGAAGATAAGCAGTAATTACCAGCGTTAGGACACGGAGACAGTCTTTCTAACTGCTAATGTACTGAAATGCTTGACATATTTACAATTCTGTTTTAGCAGCTACCCTGAATTGGTGACATTCCTCTCCGTTTTCCATTGTACCTCTGTTTCAGTCAAGGCTGTTTTCCTTGTCATAGGCAGCTAAACCAATATACCTGTGTCCACTGTGGGGAGAAGTCTTTTCTCAGGGACAGTTGTACAAAAACAATCTTCCTGTTTAAAAATGAGCCTGGTCCCTTTCACAGCCTATGAACAGAATACCCTACTCCTGTAACTCAGTGCAGCTGCATGGGCACAAGACAAATCTTGTTCTCCTGCTGCATTTCCTGAGCAGGTGAGTTCACCACAATGTCCTTCAATACTCTTAAATACAGTGTCACAGCTGTATTTGATTGAGGAAAGTAGTGCCCAAAGTACAGTAAAGTAAGCCAAGGGAACATGAAGGAGGTAGAAGATGTTGAGATTAACGTTGTCTCTGCAACTTCAGAGCAGGAGCTCTCAGAGATGTCCATGTAACTGCCCTCCATGCCGCCTCTTGCCTGGGTCAGAGCAGCATGTTGTGGAGCAATGCCATGACAGAGGCACTCAGTGGCACTGAACTCTGCCATTTCCTTGATTTGACTGTCAGATGTATTGCCTGCACAAGATATGGATTATTTAAGAACACCCTTGTTGAAGTTCTTTAGGTTAAAACATCTGGGTAGAAAAAGGGCCCATTGTATGATAGCACACTGATTCCCCACAGACACTTTCACTAGTTTGAGACGGTTTAGAGTGAGCCAGATGTGGTTCAAAATCTTACTCAGATGTGTGTTTATAAACACATAGAGACTTCTGCCTGGTACTGAGTCCATTTGGCTCAGCTGTGTGCACTACTCCTTTAAGACACTCCCGAAAAGGAGTACAGCACGACCTTAGGGCTTCCTGCTCTTTTTCAGATTGGCTGCCAGTGGCTTCAGCACTTTGTGTGCATGTAAAAATCTCATTCTGGACCATTTCTTCAGTATGATAAGCTATTTTTCATTTTTGGAGAGAAGCTCACTCCATGGATCTACACAGTTATAAAGTGGAAATCTACTTTACTTAGAGGGAAAGCAATGCATGTCTGCATTTATTCTCTAAGCAGACACTTCCATCTCCTTACTAAATCCAAAAGAATAGGTGGAAAATTCTTTATGTTTCTTTCATGTTGCATAACAGGCTTCAACATTGACTGATTTTCATAAAAACCAAAATGTTATTGCACTCATATTTATTGCTAAAGGGTATTTGCACCATTTCAGTGAGCTTTATTATTGTAAAGGCCTAGAGTTTGTGCTCTTTATCTGTTTAATACTAGATTTTTTTGTTTGTGCAGGAAATCCAACATTCTCTCCTATATTTCATCTTCAGATCTACACAGGCATGTGCACTCCTGCAAGTAAATGAACATCAAGTGGCTAAATATTCAGTTACTGTTAGACATTTCAAGGTCCGAAAGGCAAAATCAGAAGTTCATGACATGTTACAAGAACACATCAAAAAATGTGATTCCCTGTAATGTAGTTATTAAACAGAAAAAATTATTGATTTGCAGAATACCATTAGGAGGGTTAGTCTTCACTAGGCTTCCTTCTTTACAAAATGTTCTGGATTATGCTATTTAGAACAAAATAGGTACTGTTAAAGTGAGTGTTGTACCTGTTATTCAGAAATAGAAGAAATGTGAATGCATTGGATTTTGAGCAAGGCAGCAATGGCTAAACCATTTATACTAACTGAAACAGAAGTTCAGTTTTGTTTGCTGTCATAATCACAAAGGTTTCAATGGGTTTATGATAATTTTGACCTGAAAAAATTCTGCTTCATTATTCTAACAGCAGAGAGTGATCATCTGAGTTTTCTCTTAATACCTGATAATTGAGGTTAAAATCTGGAGTAGGCCTTATTTACCTCTTTGACCTACTTCTCCCTTTCTGTTTCTGATTTAGAGTTTTTTGAAGTCTCTTTTATAGAGGTAAAAGGAAGGAAAAAGCGTGGCAGTGATGCTGTCTGGTAGCCAGAGACGAGTGAGGTTGCAGAGAGTGCCACAGCCTTTTGAGGCATCCTGGGATTCACATGGCTCTATGGATTGAATCCTACAACTGAAAGCAAGCATGAATCTGCGACAACCTAAGATATTTTTTTTCCATTTCTCATAATCTTGTGGGAGGGAACAATCTGGTCATCTGAAACAATTATTATTTTACTATCACCTACTCAATTAAGGTTTAAATAGCATTTCTTCACCAAAATGTAACCCATGAAAGTTAAGGAATGATCCCTTCTCTGGGTCAGATTCTTTACAGCAGAGACCTTTACTGCAGTAATGTATATACCTAGTAAAAAGCACGGTTCTGACATAAGATGTCACTTCATGGTACTAATTCAATTCACAGAATGGCAACTAGATAAACAAAGAAGCAGAACTGAAAAAGATGTAACAACAACAACAGAGGTTATAATTTAATGTTTTGATTATTTTCTATCCATATATTTGTGTTTTATATAAACAGGCTTCAGACTGCCTCTGCCTTGGGCTGTCCTTTCTGCTTGAGCTTTGCCTTTGCCATTAGCCTCATCCCTTGGTGGATTCCTTCCTCCCTTTCAGAGGGACAAGCTAAAGCAATGCTCCACTGGTTCCTCCTGGCTTTTCCCCTGCAAATGCAGGGTATTCCCACAATGAGCCAGGCAGGATTAGCTTGGTAAAGCACAAGCTGCTTCTGGGATCATCAAGGCAGAGGCTCTGGCCCTGCTGGTCACTCCAGGCTGAGGATGGCACTCACACAGACACCTGCATACACACTCAGGGTATGTGAGCTCTTTACACATATTTGAGATTCAAAACTAACATGGAACATTCAAACCACTGGATTTTTATGATTTATAATTGACACTGAAACAATGCATTCTGCTTCTTCATTAAGTTTTTTTGATAAGCCTGTAGTGTCACAAATACTTTGCGGCATTAACCTTAATGAAAGCTCCGTTTAAAAATGAGGAATGGAAGAGAACTTTCCAGACATTTGTACTCAAAATAGGTAATGTAACTATCTAACACTAAAGGAACCTAATTGTTTATGTTGGGAACTTCATTTAGAGGACTAATTTGCAAGTCACTTGGGACTGTTTGATCTCTTCATGTGGAGAACGATAGAACTCTGTTCATTTGAAGCAGAGACAATCACATAATGAATTCATCCATGAGGAAAACAGAGGTCACTGAGCAAGTGTGCCCAGATCTGCTAGTGCCAGGGAATGACCTCTCAAATCTGATTTTACACTGTAATAACCAATGGCATAGCTCTCTGAAATTACATCTTTGTTCAGCAAACTTAAGGAGAAAGCACTCTAAATATTTTTAAGCACAGCTTCTGTTTTGCTCCCTCAAAAAAATATCTGCACCTGGGAAAGTGTAGGCTTGTAAGTGTCCAGAGAGGAATGTTACCTACACTGAAAAATTGCTTCTTCAGGAAGTACATTGAGGAAAGATAGTTACATTTTTTTTCCTCTTCATTTCTTAAGGAATAATGTCACATTTTCCTCCCATGTGCTGTTCCCTGGGAAGCAAATCTGTGCAAGTAATTCTGATCCCATCTTATTTATTAAAAAAAAAAAAAAAAAAAAAGCCCAATTTATTAGGGGAG
>VZRS01008236.1:108110-179640 GCA_013398055.1 Ifrita kowaldi
CTTTTTAAAAAAAAAAAAAAAAAAAAAAAGCCCCATTTATTAGGTGCAGTGATCATCTTGACAGGAGCACTGAGTAAGAATAGAGCTGCTTCTTGCCACTGCAGTTCCCATTAGTATCTCAAAATCTTGACATAACAGAAGGGTTATGCTTGTCCTGGTCTTTGTCATCCACTCTCTACTTCCAGAACAATTTACAAAAATCAGACTGGAGCTATATGCAGCTAGGCTCTAGCTGTGACAACTGACCACCTCAAATTTCCACCTTGGTTTCTCTTTTCACTTAATCTACTTTAAATCTGATGGTGCACAGTCTGCTGACTGGGTGCTACAATTTTAATGTCATATAGGTTGGTTTTTAGAAAAGAGTAATTTTGCAAGTTCAGAGTAATGCCAGTCCCTTCATAGAGGTGGGAAAGAGTGTTTGTCCTCAGAGAAATAAGGTTTTCACACAAACGCTATGAATTATTATGCAATATAATAAGCAGATAAAAAACCAATGTGACAGAGAGGATACACAGAGAAAGCATGAACTAGCAGTTTAAACAGAGCAGGGGATATTTGCAGACACTGAAAGGAGAGGAGTCCTTCCCCTGCTCCACCATGGAGTCCTGTCAGTGGTAGACAGGCCTCCATGGACTTCTGCAACATGAGTCCATTCCATGGGCAGCAGTCCTTCATGAACTGCTGCAGCATGGGTCACTTCTTCAGGGGGTGCAGTCCTTCAGGAACAGCCTGCTCCAGAGTGGGTACCTCACAGGGTCACAAGTCCTACCAGGAAACCTGCTCCAGCATGGGCTCCTCTCTCCACAAGGCCACAGGTCACTGCCAGGAGCCTTCTCCAGCCCAGGTTTCCCATGGGCTCACAACCTTCTTTCAGAAATCCACCTGCTGCGGTGTGGGTCTCCTCCATGACCTGCAGTTGGATCTCTGCATCCCTGTGGTCCTCCATGGGTTGCAGGGGCACAGCTGCTTCCCCATGGGCTGCACCAGAGGCTGCAGGAGAACCTCTGCTCTGACGCTTGGACCATGTCCCCTGCCTTCTCCACTGACCTTTGTGTCTGCAGAGCTGTTCCTCTCACATATTCTCACTCCTCTCTTCTCTGAGTATCACTTTACCGTGATTTATGGAATCTCCCCTGATGAGGGAGATTTATAGAGTCCTGGCCAGAAAGTCAAAAAGACGAGAGGAGTCTTCAGATTCTTTACTTCTAGACAGTTGTTTTATTAAGTCTTATCAGAGGAACAGAGTGCTAGACACAGCACCCAGTAAAGAATGCAGAAGAAAGCCTAATTATCACGATTACACAGCCCTTTTAAAGGCAAATCACCCAATGGAAGCTTAAAACGAAAGATATTTTTACTTTTCCACCAATGTTCAATAAATCACTCTCTTGCGTGTACAGGAACTGCGGAATTTTTTATCCAATCACCCTAATTTACTTTTACTGCAAAATACAGAGTAGTAGAAGAAGAAGACCTGGAGAACAACAACAATCCTCCATTTTGAAATTTTTAGCTTTTATCTGTTTACTACATTAACAAACCCAAAACCTCTAAATTCTTCACCCTGTGGCAATCTTACAAACTATTCTATCATCTAGTTTACACCACTGTTGATTCTAATTCTTCCCAGAGGGTAGGTAATTTTCTCCATGGACGAAGGTCAAAACCAGTGTTGTTCAGGGGGATAGAACGCTTCAAAACAGGCAGAGAAATATTCTCTGCACTTTGGGTTCCCACATCTGAGAGCAATTACATCTTATCAATACATTTTTTCCTTCTTAAAGATGTTATCACAGAGGCATTACTATCATTCCTGATGGGATCGGCATTGGCCAGGGGCAGGTCCATCCTGGAGCCAGCTGGCATTGGCTCTGCTGGACATGGGGGAAGCTTCTGGCAGCTTCTCACAGAAGCCACCCCCGTAGCCTCTCCCACTACCAAAACCTGGCCACACAAGGCCAATACAGGCTGTCAGCCTATTGATTTGCCAAATAGAGAGAAATAGATTTAGGAAGGATTTCCTCTGAGTCCTGTTTTGACAAACAGAGACATTGGGGCCTTTCAACCATCTTACTATGAGCACGTCTACTGTCTTTGCTGCTGGCTGGCCACCACAGGCCTGGCCCATGTTGCAGAGATACCCTGGCTCTGTTCTGTGGGGTGAAATGTGCATCCAAGTATCAGAAAACTGCCTGGCATTTTAAGTCTGTGCTTCCAACCCTAAGTAGTAACCCTAGATCACCATTCCCTATGCACTCACATGCACGTTTCTATCCAAGAGGAAAGCTATGAAAGAGGAAGGCAAACTTAATTGGAAGATCTGTGTCTCTATACACAGGACAACGGCTGGCCTTTTTTTTTTTTTATTGTGGGTCTAAGAAGGCAGGGTTTGGTAAAAGTTGATGGGAACACAGGGAAGGGCCTCTACTCTCCTCAGCATTCTCTGTCATGTCATTAAGGTTTTCTTCTTCTGGAGAGCACCACAGATATCTGTTGTCACAGATAGTGACAACAACAGAAATGGACAAAGAGCAAAAACATATCATTTTAACTTCATTTTAGTTAAAAAATACAGTACAGGCCCATCAATGGCCTTAGCCTTCTCATTGTGATCTCAGTTTTGGGATGTCTTGAAAATGCTCCTTTTACATGTATTACAGACTGTATCAGAGGTCTGGTAAGATGAGGCTTCAGTGAGATATAACATGCACATAAAAATGACAGATTTCAGTCACAAGATGCTATCAGTAGCTTGGGAGATAGTGAAATGAAAACTCTTCAGAAAACAGATTGCACAGAGCAGTTCTGCTGAAAGATGACAGTGCCACAGGACGACCTCACACATCTGATTCCCCGCCAGTGAAGGCAGATGGGGCTGTGTGGTGTGCTGCAGGCACTAGGTTGCTTCCCTTGAGTGATCAAATACAAGGGCTGAAACAATCACTGAGGCAGAGAATTGTACAACACTGCCACTCCTATCCTTATACCTTCTACTGAGCATCTTAGGAAAAAGTGATTGAGGGGAAACAGTAATGTATAAATGAAGGTAGTGGTGCAGACTTCCTTTGCAAAGTGTTTTTGGACCAGCAGATTAAAGCCAAATGTGAAGCATAGTATTGTTATCAATACTATTTGTCAAACAAATGTATTACAACATTTCAAACAATGAAATTGAGAGTGCTCACAACTTTTAAATAGGAAAAACACTCCCAAGAGACAAGTACAGAGCTTTCCCCTTCTTGCATAAGATGTAACACTGGGCAATGCTTCAGAAGTTTGCTTAAAACATGATTAACTGCTGTTTTTCACATTTTTCTCCTCACATTTTATAATCATCTTTGAAAGTAAGTGACATCATGGCTGTACCAGCTGGAGAATGGCACAAACAAAGTGTACTGGAACAGGAGTGACAGACTGCAGGGCAGCTCTAATTAATAAATGGCTTGCCTTGCCAGGCACAAAGCAGTTGGGTATTGACCCGATGAAGAAATGGAGCTTTTGCATGAATAATATAGTACTAAATAAAGCAGTGTTTACATGTTTTGAGAAAGTACCTAGCAGGGGGTTGTATGGAAAAGAGAAGGTTGTTGGGGTTTTGTTTCTTTGTTTACTGCTTCTTCCTTTCTTGCTTTGCTGTGCACTTTTCAGTCTGAAACTGGAAGGGTGGCCAACAGGGAACTATTTTTCTGCATCAGCAAAGGGCTCCACCACAGCCCTCATTCCTCTGGTGCCTTCACTCTCTGCAGAGACCAGTACAGAGCACTGACAAAGTAAAAAAATTCTTGCAGCAGGTTACAGTCATTTCCTGGAGTAATACATGTTCTTCAGAGTATGATTTGTCATTATAGATATTTATTTTTGCTGACTCTATGCAGGTCTCTGTTAAAGTGAACTGTCAACTGTCAACACATATTTTATTCCATTCTCTGTGTGTTCATTACTTTCCATACCTGTGGAAACTTGGAGGCAGTCATTATGTAAGGTGGTATTTGTCAAGTGTGGTTTTTGTCTCTTGCACCCACACTTCTCTATTTGTTGTTGATATCTCTCTGGGCATCACAAAGCTGGACAAACTCCTGTTGTAGCCCTAGGGGCCTTTTAAGCTCCGTATGGGTCTGGAAGCTCCCTACAGACGATGCATACACCAAAACTTCAACTTTGGCTTGCTGTTTACAAAGTCTTCTGTCAAGGCTGTGTTTTCCTTGGGCTTCTCCCAAAGTTGTACACCCACACCTCTCTAATAGACCAGTGGCTTAGTAATCCTGCTTTCTGTGTCTTTCTCCTTTGGCTGGGCTGGGAGGTTGCTTGTTCTGGGAGACACAACAGTGGATAGCATCAGGGAGAGATTTTTAATACAAAACATGTTGTGCAAACAAGGAACAGACAAAACAATAATCATCATGGTCATCATCATCATCTGTAAATTGAACTTGGTCTATTCTTATTCATAACTAAATATTTTTTGGAGTTTGATCACTCATTTTTCTGATCCTCTTGCTCTGAGGTTTCTCAGTATTTATCTATGGCTTAGAAGCGTTTTGCACTTTGTCCCACCTCTAGTCGGCTTGCTTTGTCAGATGAAGCAATTCATTAACCAGTTCCACTGCACCTAGAAAAAGACTGCTTTTCTCTCAAATACACCTTATTTTTTGGGAGAGAGGAGTACTTGTTTCCTTAGTTTCTCATTTCATGCCTGTGCTAGATGACCAAGTAAAGTTGGTTTCTGTCAGGACACAAACCTGTCTCAGAACCAGACCAAAAATCATTTAGTGTAAACAGTGTGTTTTGTCTGTTCTGGAGCTTCTTCATGCATCACACATTTTTTTTTTCCAGGCCTAGTAGTGATTTATTTCAAATTGAAAGTTTGAGTTATACATGAAACTTATAATCACAAATCGATAAAAGGCCCTTTAAAAAAAATAATAATAACAAACAAAACCCCAAACAAACCTGAAGAAACCACCTTCATTTTAAATAAACTTAACATAGGCCTACAAAACACTCTTCCCCTAACAGTATGTTAAGGTCAAAAGTTAAACAGCCAATTCTACAGCCTCTTCTCACACAAGTGGGATTGCTTGGGCAATGCAATGCAGGTTAGGATCATGTTTTTAGAGATGGCGCTTGTCTCATCTCCGTGCTGTCATTTGCAGCCTATGCACACACATATGAGTTATTTGGTCACCCCTAAGTATTTATAGAGAGCAATTTACCTATGTGTTGCACATATCTACCTGCATATCCTCTTCTGTAAGTGCCTCCATTCCTACCTTGAATGCAGTGACTCTAGGTAAGCGTCTCAGGAACCTCACCTCACATCTCTATGGCTGTGCATTGTGATTTCAAAGTTGTTCAGATAAAATTACCTGGGATTATATATCTTGGCAATTACATTGGAATCATTATCAAGGACACATTTGCTTCCACAATTGCGGCAATGGAATTACATTTCTACTGTAAAACTGGGCTCTGTTCAACTAGATAGCGGCTTTCCACCTTCAAGGTGTTACCAATTTCCATATCCTACTTTCTGTGTGCACAAATAAAAAAGGATTTTATCATCTCTCCCCTCAAACTCATCTCAGATTTCAACATCTCTGATCTGTTTTTTCCAGTTCATGCACCAGCACCTCTGAAAGTTCTTAGACAGCAAATGGGATTACAAATGCCATCCATAGAAACAATGGCAAGATAACAGTTACACAGGTATAAGATGATCTATTTTAATTTACAGAGTATGCATGAGATGACAAGGACATTAGTCAGAATAGGGCATATCAATTCAGAAGAACAAGGTAAAACCTAGAGAGGGAGAAAATATCATGTCCAAGACTTACAGTTTTGTTTATGATTCTACTTTTAAACACAAATATTTAGAAGTTATTTCCATACATATTTAACATTAGGTAGACCTTTTTTTTTTCTGTAAGAAATATAGAAATAGAATTTTTTTTCCTCAGGTTTCTTACAAAAGGACTATACTGACTTGAGATCTGTCAAGGGCATACCTATTACAGAACCTCCCAGCATGTGTTGAACACTCTATTAGTACCAGGAAATGGCATAAATCTTGCAATTAGGATAAAACCAATGCCAAAGATATTAACTTAATACCTAATTTTAGCACAAAGAAAGCCATTTGGAAAAGCTTTTATCCACTAGCAAAAAAGTGCCACACATTGAGAACAAAGAAACAATGTAATACTTTTGCATATATCTCGTAATAAGTTTGTAATTGTCATTCCAAAGAGCCACATTGTTGTCATGGAGTCTGTTCTTGTGCCCTGTTTCCCGAGTGTCCTGGTTTTAGAATTAATATGCAGAGAACACTGCTGAGGAGAATCACTGTTAGCAAACTGGCACAGCAACTTCTGTTACTTTAAGGGTCTAAAGAGCACTGTTTCCCGTCTCAAACACTGTTAAGGCCACAGAAGGACTTTGCCATGAGATAAGCACAGAATGGCCTGACAGGATGGTGCTAACTCGAGGCTTGGTGGAGGCGAGAGCTGGTTAGCTCATCCTGGTTAATGCATCTGGACAAAAATTCCCGCTGTGGCAAACAGTGTAAAGAAGAAACTGCTTATATGCTTATCACGCGTCAAACAAAGATCACCCCAAGTTATGGGACAGATGGCATCTGTGACCACCAATGACCACCAAAGCCCCCCTGAATATGCCTCTGTGGATACCTGGAACTTGGCTTGTAAGAGAAGCCACCACTGTGGGAACTTGAGATGAGAATAGGCGGTACTATGGTCCAGGTGTTGTCTCAGACCTTGGAGGAGGTTAACGAAGCTTGGAGAGAAGAATCTATCGCTGATAATGGACACAAAGAATGCAGAATTTATGGGCCACAAGGAAAGCCAACTCTGAAACTGCACTGAAATCAGCTCCAATGGGTAAAAGGTAGTTCTGTGAGGGGGAGATCGCGATGAGTGACTCACAGCCCATCAACCCAAGAAACCCACAGACTCAAAAGAAGAGAAAGACTGAACATATGGACTAATGAGCATTAGAAGTGAGGGAATCATTTAACCAATAGAATAAGATAGCTGTGTATCCAATGAGCCTTAATTCCTTTGTTTGCTAAGATGTATAAATAGTGAAAAGTTTTGAACAACATTGCAACGCCCCACGCCTGAGAAGCCCAACATAAAGAAGGAGGGAGGGGATGCCTCTGGATGCATGTGTGGTGACTATCTTCTTGTTCCCTCTCTCCGTCTCTCCTCTCTTGTCTATTTTTTTCTATGTCTCTACCTCTCATTCATTGTTAAATAAAATCCGTATTATTGATTCGCTTGAACCTTAATTTGGACATAGGCATCTTTCACTAATCAGATCTTAACAATTACAGGAATTATTTGGTGCATATTTCCAACCACAAACCTTGTGGTAGATCTGTAATGTGAGTAGGTCTTATCCCCTGCCAGGCCACATCGGCTAGGAGAGCCTTGCATCCAGCAGAAAATATTGTGGTATAATGAGAACCAATTTCCAGGGCATTAATTGCTGCTGGAGACCTGACATCCAAACTACATGCATTTCAAGAGCTCTTTTCTATGGATTAAGTCTAATTAGGACCAGTTTGGTCCTGGTGTCTGAATACTGGCTGCAGAGTGCTCTGGGGTCCTGTTTCATTTTAGTTTCGCCTGGGGATCAGAGCCTAAGTACTATGAATAGTTTCTGGACAAGAACCAAGGTGCAATAGGCAGGGAAATTATAAGATCAGCTTCCAAACCTCAGTTGCAGCCTGAATGGAAACACTAATGCAGGTACACCCAGTAAGCACTATACACTGAAGCTAACAGCAGGTCTCCCCAGACTCCTTCTACAATAAATTGAGTAAACTGGAGGTTAGAAGTGCTCTTAAGCATTAATTCTGGCTGTACCAGTAGCAGTGCCTCCTGCATAGGAGCAGTGATTGCAGGGAGAGCATGGAACTGCCGTTGAGACATACAGGAGTAACAGCAGAATTAAAAAATTAAAAGAATTAAAAATAAATCAGCATTTGGCTGTTTTGCTGGATCAGTTTTGGTTACATTATCACAGTTGCTAAGAAAGGATTTTTCAAAGCCAGGTGCTGCATGAAAGAGCACTGCACATCCTGGTTTCTGTTGGGCTCACAGGAGGCACCCCCTGCACTGTGTCCCGGACATTTCCAGGCTGGGCTGGTCCCCAGCACAATCAAGCCCACTTTTGGCCTGTCTGTAAGGATTCAGATCTTATGCTCAAATATGGAACCGGTGAAGGAGATGAAGATAAAAAACTTTCTTCTCCTTATGCACTCAGAAGATTTCCAGTGACTGAAACAGGACTTAGGACTATTGCAACTCTAGTGATGAGAAGAAACAGCTGTTCATTGAACCAGGATCAATATCCTGGTTTACAATGTTTCCTTAATAAAACTGAAAACAAGAATTGCATAAATTAAGTTTAGTTAATGTTATTTAGATTATTTAAATGCATATTAATGTACATTAAAAGGCATTTACATGTAGTTTTTTGTTCTATATAATGATTTTTTTCCTTTTGAGAGAAGGAAATTTCAGTTTTCTGAACTGAGATGCTATGGAATTTCCTGTGGGTCCATGAAAAATTTAGAATTTCAACTTTTGCTTAAACTTAGAAAGGAAACAGAGTTCAGAACAGATTTCCCATGAGAAGAAAACTCCCTTCTCAGTCTATCTCTAGGCCATAATTCTTCGCTCTTTGCTTCCTTACCAATAATGCTTTATTATGGCTGGCTCTGGTGAGAGCTTACAGAGTGTGCTGAATCCTTCCTCTGTGTTTTATCTATACCTCACCTCTATTTCTTTATCTGCACTCTGTATGAATTTAAGTTCATCCTTCAGCCTTTGAAGGTAACAGTGAGAGATCAGCAGGAGCAAAGCTGAGGTCTAAGGCTTACAGCACTTCAAATGATAGCTCGTGAACTGATTGATTCATCCTCAAACTACCCTTTGTCTTCAAGGACACTCCACTTAGAGGCAACTTTCCTCCTGTGTGCTATCAGTGGCTGGATCATGGCCATAGGCTTTCTACCAGTGCTCTAAGCAGGGAAATGTCCCCCTGCATCTGTCTGAAAAGTGACAGTAAAACCCAAGGATGTTGTGGCAATGAAACAAGAAATGTTGAATTTTAACTAGAATGCACATTTTGCATACTTTCTTCTCCAAATTCAGTACACATTTTCAAGTGCATTATATGCAGCCAAGTTCAAGACTTTAGAACATGCCTTTGAGAAATGTCTGCTAATGGTGTACTGTATCTCAGTAAAATTTACTCACAGAAACATACATCATAAAGCTATTTTGTTCCTTAATAAGGAATGTACATGTACAATGAATTTTAATGCACTGCTTTTACCCCATTGATTAATTTTCTTCTAATATTTTACAATATTGATCAAATTGGCTTGAGAATGCTGAAATATACTGCATTATGACATGCTTATTGATACCTCCATCCTACATAAATTCACAGTTTATTTTAAAATTGTCATTAAAAATAAGTGATTTGCATTTAATTTTTTTTCTGGAGTAATGGTTGGGTGTGTAATCTATTTCTACCAGGATCATATGCACCTACCAATACTGCTTTTTCGCTCTCTTTATGGATTATTTATAGGCAACCAATTTAGTAGGGATTGAATTATTAGAACAGAAAAAAAAAAAGGTTTTCATGCCTGGACTGAAGCCACACAAATTTTCAGATCTTGAGCAGGAGAAGAAACAGTATTTGGGGTGTTCAATCAGGCATGCAGATGCAAAGATGCATCACATCCTTTCATTTGGCTCACTCTGCAAAACACCTGTTTCTTAATCTTCCCGTGGTAAAATCTTCATCTAACAGCCCTTCAGCAAATTAGAAAGCATGGTCTTTGAAGGCAATCTTTCCTTTAATAATGGAGGCTAAGGAGCCTGCCAGAAGGGACACATCAATGTTGCTGTAATTATCCCATGTAAAAAAGTGTTGTTGTCCTCTATAAATGTATTGTTACATGAACAGATGAAAATGCCTACTAGGTTTCCAGCGTATTTGAAGACTAAGTTGTTGGTGGCATTTCTGTCATGACAAACAGCTTTAAAACATGCTGTCTGCATCAGCAGTCTAATGTTCCAAAATCTAAGCCTAAAAAAACATTTAAAATTACGTAAATCATGCAAATACCTCCCTCCGATTAGTTTTCTAAGTGGCACAACCCAAACAATCTTAGTTGGTCTGCTGGAGACTGGAAAGCTCCAGCAGAAACATGAAGTTGGAAACATGCACTGCAGAGTTGGAAATGAGATAGTGATTAAGAGTGATGAGGGATGTGAATGTTTGTATTCAGCTCTGCAACTTTTAACCGCTGTGACACTGCACACTCCTGAGACCTTACTCGTTGGAGCAAGTCCCATTCAGTTTAGGAGGTACAGCAGGAACAAGTGCTGAAACTTTTTTTTCTCTCATGAGAACAGGTGTTCCAGATGATTTTCGTTACTAAAAATTACTGGCTGTCTTTCAGCCTGAGAAACCTCTACTGAGTGAGAATCTAGATTTTCATGCTCTGAATCACCCTCTGGCTGAAGCTGCTTCTCTCCATCAGCTGTCCTGGCCAGGGAGATAAGGTTTGCAAATTTGAAGTAGTCGTTTAATTGAGCTCATAAGAAGCTTCACTTTCTAATCACTTTTCCCTGGTTTCATTTTGCTGAGGATGTCTTCCGGGACACATTCTTAGTTTCTACTTCAGCCTTATGACGTAAGTAGTGGACTTCAAATGCACTGCTAGAAGTACCTCATGCAGCTGTTTCCTCATAATATCTATGCACTTGACTGCCTCTAGGCAGTATTATCTAAGAGGAAGTGTGACTAGAAATGAGAAAATAATATTTTATGGGTGATCCAGGAAATTCTGCTCTTAATTTTCAAATTAATTAGCCTTACTATACTTTCATGTTTTGTGTATGAATATTCCAAAACCCAGGATGGTAGAAATGTTAGTGAGGGGAAAAAAAGAAAAAAAAAACAAAACAAAAAAAACCCAACCAAACAAACAAACAAAAAACCAGATTAAGAAGGAGGAGTAAAATATGGAAGAAATTTACTATCATATTTTAACTAAGGCTATTCACTCTAGAAATCCAAGTCTGCGAGGTGTATTTAATTATGAACATAAATATGTGGCGTGATCAGTGGAGCCAAACAGCATATTTCAAACCAAAAAGTCTTTGGGGCAGAGTTCATCTCACTTGTCTGTGACCACTGAAAATGCAGATATGTAATCAGATCGAAAGGGCTCTCTTTAGTTGCACTAGTCAGTATGGAGGAGTAACAGCTCTCGAGGGCAACTCCTCCCCACTGCTGCAGGCATCTGTATGAGAAGAAGATGATGAGGTTTCCAGGCAGAGGCTGCAGTGACTAGATCACATTCAGAAATTTTAGAAACCACAGTGAAGGTGTGACCAGTGGATAACTTCCAGCACTGCACACCCACGGGTCCTCAAAGCTGTAATCTGCTGATGATGAAAGCCAGCAAGCTACAGCTCCAACAGGGAATCTGATCTCATCCACAAATAATGGAAAGCACAATACAAGAGGCAGAGAAGATTATGATAAAATTATAAAGTAAGGTGCTCGAGAGCCTGAACAATGGGAATAGCATTACAAATTGTTTCAATAATACCCTTTATTCACATGAACCTCAGGGAGGGTGAAGGTACTCATTCTACAAAGAAGGGGCATTCCTATCTTAAAGTGTAGAAACCTAAGTAGGGTGTAGCTCATGAAGATAAGACTGCAAAACTGCTCATTATCATTCAAAATCTGATTTTTCACTGCTTGTTTCAGATCATAACCTTGGTGGAAACTATCAACTCTTACTGGATTGTAAGTAGAATGGACTGGGGCAATGTGAAGGCAAAATGCTTTTTAAGATCTTTCTTTGGGAACATTTACTATTTAAATGAGCAGAAACTTAACATTTTCTTGTATGAACCCAAGATTAGGTGCTCTTTTCTAGCAATGTTTGATCTGTAAACAGTGTAGTACATGGCAACGCTGCTACAAGCCAATCACACTGATATCCTTGGCCATGCATCAATTGTTTCAACCTGAATCTTCAACAGGATTTCATCTACTTTTGCAATCAAATTTTCATGATTTGTGGCATAACTACCCACTCATATATGGAATTTTCTAACAGATCATTCATTCTGTCAAAATAAATTCTATGAAAATGATATCAAAACTAAAAGTTTTGTGAAGAATAGAGTAGAATAGAATAGAGTTAGAGAGCGAGTCTTATGAGAACGGATTGAGGGAGCTGCAGCTGGTTAGCCTGAAGAAAAAAAGGTTCAGGGGGACCGTATTGCTCTCTACAAATACCTGAAAGAAGGTTGAAACAAGGTGGGGGAGGTATTTTCTCCCAGGTAATAAGTGACAGGGTGAGAAGAAATGGCCTTGACTTGTGCCAGAGGAGATTTAGATTGGATATAGAAAAAATTTCTTCACTGAAACAGTGGTCAGGCATTGGAAAAGGCTTCCCATGGAAGGAGTCGCCATCCTTGGAAGTGTACAAAAAACATGTGGATGTGGCATTTGGGGACACAGTTTAGTGGAGAACACAGTGGTACTGGGTTAAGGGCCAAAAGCAATGACCTTAGAGGTCTTTTCCAACCTTAAATATTCTATGATTCTATGAATTTTTCTGATTTTATTTTTAAATATCATGCTGTCTTCATCCTCCCCTACCAAAAAAAAAAAAAAAAGTTTACTATTTTTCATGTGCAGAACAGAAACTTTTGCAGAAGCACAGATCTAATCACGAAGCAGCAAATGGTCCCTGAAGTGGCATGAATGTGAAACCAGTGTGGTGGGATGGGGCACAGGCAAATCTGGACTCCTCATATAAGAAGTGAATGTCCTAAGGTCCTGTGTTTTTGGGAACACTGACCAGGTTACAGCCTGCTCTTTTATGCTCTTCCAGTCACCCTTTCCTCAATTTCAGTGGTGCTGCGGATGCCTCAAACAAAACAGAAATTTGTCATCTTTATTTTTGGTAAGTGCTCACCTTTTGTGTATTTCATTTGCCCTCCCTAAGCAACACTTATTCTGATCCTTTCCCTCTACATCTACACAACATTACAAAGGATTATTCTAGACTAGATACATGCACAGCTGACAACATATTGCTGGTTGGGTCTTGTGTTGCCCTTGATATGAGCAGACAATGGACAGAAAGCCTAAAAAACTCCTCACAACTTTGCTCCCTGTTACTTTACTGAATAAAAATAACCAATCATTTATCAAAAACAAAGTCAAGGGATCGTTTTTCTTACAGTGTTTCATGCAATGCAGTTGTTTTTCTTTTATCAGAAAGTATGAAACCAGGTGTAACCATTCAGGATCTAACCCCACAGCCTTTGCATCCAGTACCATCAGGTGCGACAGTGATCAGTAACAGATGTTTCATGTGACAGTCTAATAATAAAGTCCACAAAATGGATATTTTATTTGCTCAGAGGGAAAATACCTTCCCAGTTCCTACTGACTGGTATTTCCTAAGGCCTGAAGCATAAAGATAACATTCTTCCTTAGGTTTTGTTTGGTTTTCAATATGCTTGAGCATTCAGCTTTTTTCCCTATCAAAGATGCACACAATGTCTCAATCTATGTATCATCCTCTTTGCTTGTGTGAGGTTTTTCATTAGTTTGAAAGATCAAAAAACCTACTTATGAAAGAGTATGGCAATACCTTAGCTACCAGAATCTTATTCTAAATGCAGGATGTATGCAACTGGCACAACCTTTCATGTATGGAAGCTGGGAGCCATAAAACATGACAATCTGCTGCAGGGATATACTAAGTATAATACTTGAAAGGTATTTCAGACTAGTTCTTCATAGGACACTTCTCTCTGAATTTACAGATCCTGCCTTTTTTCTTCTATTTTCATCCGTTTCTGGATAGAGAAATCCCTGTGGCTGTATGGAGGGCCAGGCTTGCGGCCACCCCTGTTTGTACAGAAGCTCTGAAGGGAGTGGTAGTCCTTTCCTATACTCGGACCTTGGCCAGTGTCACCCTCTTTGGACAATTATATTTTCATCTAATTTCACCAGATATTAAGTCTTTTCATTTCAGTCAGAGTTTCAATTATGTGACCTGACCAAGAAGCCCCAGACAAAACTCAGTGTTAATTCTTGCCCACTTTCAGCCTGCTGTAGCCGTCCTGGGGTCCCATCTCTGACAGGGTGACTGACATGGACAATCTCCTCACTGCCCAGTCCTCTCTCCTGGCAGCAAACCAGTTTGGATACACAGAAAACACAGCAACGAACAATCTAGTTAAATCTGTCCATAGGGACATGCAGAAAACAAAAGGATCTATTCGTCTTAATCTTTTCAGAAAAATGAGCATAATGGCTGCGGTTGTGCAATCATGAACCATATAGCACATACAGTGATAACACACATTGCAATGTTTACTGACGTACTGTGACGTTTCAAAAGAACCTTTTTCCCATTAAAAACTTCAGGCCTCCATTGCAAGCAATGAAAGTTGCATGCTAATTTTACAAATATTTCCTGTCATCACTGCAAGACAGTTTTTACATAGTTTTCATTGAAGCAACAGAGCAGAAATATCATCTTAAACTTCATAACCAGTAATCTCCATTATTTTGTTAATATGCTGTGCCATTGCCACATCTCCAATCAACCAAAAAATATACTGAATAGTTATAAGAGGATCAGCACCTTCCAAAATAATTGTTTGATCAGGTATGAAGTGTCTCTTTCATACAGAGTCTTTACATTAATGACTGGGTTTAATTAGGCTGGTTGAAAGTCAGAAAGAAGAAATTCGTTCTAGCATAATAAACTGCTAATTACTAACTGCACGGAAAAGGTTATGGATAAAGAGGACTTCGCTATTAAGGCACATGGCAGAACGACTTCCATTCCCCTCACATTTCCTGCATTTGTTACAAACAATTGCAAAACTCTTTTCAAGGCTTATTGGTCTTTCTTTCCCTACAGTACTCTGAGATAAAGAAGCAGCTTTAATGCCAAGAGTGCCATTTCCATTTACATGTGTAGAGGTATTTTAAGGAACATTACCAAGACACTGAAGATAGACTCTTAGAATTTCTATTTTTCTGATTTTTTTTTTCATTCGGACACTTCAAAAACTCCTGTAGGAATGATATTTGCAAACATTATTTGGGAAGCTGTTTTCATTTCAAAATACTGAGATTTGGGTCTAGAGAATGTCAAGGTAATCATAATTACAATAGTGAGTGACATTGTAATATGATTTTAAAACAAAGATAAGGGCTACTTAGTAAATCTTTGACTATTAGTTTTTTTCTTCTTGAGTCAAAGTAGTTTCTAGTCACACTGCAGTACAGAGCTGTGCCCCATGAGTCACCCCTGTCCTTCCTGCACGTGCACATCACCCATGTTTGTTTGTGTGCCAGCAAGGCAGTGACAGGGCCTTCCTCTCCCCGTGGGATAATTCAGGCTGGAAGGGGCCTCAGGAGATGACTAGCGTAGTTGGATCCTAAACATCCTGCTTTACTACACTTAACTGGGACAGTGCTTTACAGGTCAGTATCTCAGTTCACCACCTGATTTATATCTGAAATTGTCAGAGATCAAGAGGAAAAATACCTCAGTTCCTGATATTGCAATTATTTAAATGTCTTCTCCAAAAACTAATTTCACCTCTTTGCCTTTATTAAATGCATTATTTTATTTGAGATATAGTTATTCTTCCAGCTGTTGCACTTGTTTTGCTACTATAGTAAAAAAAGCAGAGAAAAAAATTAAGAGTAAAAGAATAGCAACAAGTTGTGTTCTCACTGAGCCACAACATCAAGGAAAACCAGGATATAAACTCCATTAGCAGACTGCAGGCTTTATAGGTTTATCTGCAGCATGCAGTGTTAAAAATATACTCTATTACAAAATGTCTGTGGCTTTGCTGCTGAAAGCAATAACTAGCAACATCTGTGATGAAACGTGTCTAAAATGAATGGGCACTGATATGCTATCGCTTTCCAGGTATTTCTGTTGACCATAGCATCCTAATACTATTTTCCCTACGATAGTGCATTCTTGCTGGCAGCGAAGCACGTCAGAAGACAGCCTTGCCACCCATTTATTTTCACTTCTCTTGTTCTTCAATCCTAATGTTGAAAACCGTACCTCATGACAATGACACAGGCTTTAGAAATATGATAAACAGGTAGACAAGCGCATAATTAAGAAGCATTTAGAGTTCTGTGCAAAATCCACTGGGCTAATAGGCAAATGTTTGATAGCTAGTTAGAGGTCTATACAGGGTATCAACATCAAAGAAGACAGAAAACAATCTGTTATGTCTAAATTCCAACAGCTACCTACTCACTTTACATACTTCAAACCAAAACAAATAGCATGTCTAAAAAATCTCACTGCAGTGGGTTGTAAACTCAAATCATGCACCAAAAATCCATTTAATGGTAAGACAAACTTTAAGTACTGTATACCTGCAGTATTCCTCAGTAATCCATGTGTCTTTACTGCTGAGATGGCCAGATGGTGAGGATGAGCTCTGTCAGGAATGAGGCAACTCTTTATTTTAATTAAAAAAAATAAAATTTATTAAGGAGAAAATTAATTAAAAATTGCAATTAATTAAAAGAATTCAGGATCCATAAAATCAATAGATAAAAGGAAACAAGAAAACCCGGGTACACAGGGATTGGAGACTTTAATGGCCAGACCGGCTCTGAGTCCCTTTTACAGAGAGCTGCAACGCTGGGGTGACTTTAGCCAGCCTAAAGTCAAAACAATTACAGTGTCTCTTGGTGAGAGAGAGAGGCCGATGACACCCAGCATCAGGCCACACTGCCAGCTAATCGGAAGTGAGAAAAACGACTGCCTTCCTCGAGTATCCGGCCCTTTTATAATGTCTTGTCTTCGCCCTGGACCGCCCACAATCCCGCCTCCATGGTCCTGTGTGATTGGTGTTTTGTTTTNAAAACCTTACATTCAACTACAAACACTCTAGAAATTTTCTAAAAACAAGGTAATAACATTTAAACATGAACAGTTTTGATGGTAAGAGGGAAAAACTGACAGGTGTTTGTCTAAACTTGGGAGGATTTTAACAAAGAACCATGTGAAGCACTTCTTAATTAACTTACTTGGGTGATTAACTTTTAAAACTTACTAACTTTTAACAGGCTTGATAGGTAATTTGAATAAACAACCATTAACAACTAGCACACTTGATGAGCGAAGTTAAAATCACTTAATATACAAGGGCCAAATACACAAGTCTATATATGACAAGCTCCTTTGTGGAAGAAGAGGAGTTCAGCCCTCTGCCTTCAGGTGTCTGTGCAATGATAAACAAAACCTCCTCATTACATCCCTGCCATAGCTGCTGCACACAACTTGCTTAATAAGAACCAGAACCACTTTCAGCTGTGAGAGGAAAGCTGGCAACACAAAGAACTGCTAATGCCTTACCCCAGCAGAGGCCACAAAGGTTCATCAGGCATCTCTCAACTTCCAGGAAAGTGGGAGCTGCTGCCAGCTTGCCTTAGCTGATATTAGGACAATGTACTTAAGTTAAACCTTCTTTTTGAAAGAACTAGAAATAAATGGTTTCGGATATATAGACACACACATGTATATGTGTGTGTATCCACGTATGCAAACTCACAGGTAAAGATTGTACAGGTTTGTGATACACATATGTGAAAGCCTTCTTTCTTTCTCTCTCTAGGCAAATATACATTTAAGTGAGCATTCATTTTAATATTTATTTCTTCATATCTCTGTTTAATTTAGTGTAATTTTCTTTAAATAATGAATCCCATGAAGAGTTACGTTATTTAACGTTTAATTCAAAGTTTACATATATAAAATCCAACACTGAGGTTAAAATTCAGGTTACACTTTTCTTACAGGGCATTGAAAACTTGGGGATGTCTTACAGGGTCATTCCCTTTAGATCCAAGACCTTCTGTCTTGATAGACCTGCCCTGGGTGCTTTTGCAATCCATCTGAAGCCATGGTGAATAACATTGAGATGGCGTGTCCTGAAAGCTGTTAGAAGGGCGGTTTCTTCCAGCCAAACTTCAAGCAGGAAACATGGATCTTTCCTTAGAGAAATCTAACATTTGAGAGGGGTTTAAACAGCTTTAGAATACATGTGGTGTGTTTGAAGCACTGAAATAGCTCTTCCCTCACTCTGAGACTCACACCAGTGGGTCGTGAATTTTAAGCTTTTTGTTCTCAGAGCCCAAACAGTACTTCTCTCTGGGGTTTTAAGGCATGGTCTTGGTGTGAAAATCTTCTGCTGACCACCACTGTAGTATGAATGTTGTGATTCTGCTGCAGAAGTGAGACACTCCCAAGGATTCTGTTTGAAGAAGCAAACAGCTGCTGTGAGGGCTAGGGCAGACACCTCAGCTTTTCAGAGGTGTGCCATGGGGAAAACCTCACTTTTTTATGAGTTTGAAACAAGACCATGAAACACCCTTATTTCTTCATTAGCAATGAAAGATGGTGGATTATACAGACTTGCCACACAGCCTCTGTCTCTGTTGTCTGGTGACTGATGAATTGCTGAATGTCATTCCTTGTCCACTCGCTGCCCAGGTCCGCATCCAGCACAATGCCACTCATCATCTGAGCTCCTAATATTGTCTGCTCCAGTGTGCCTTGATTGGTTTATGACAGTTGCACAGCCACACCAGCTGGTCTGCTCTCCACACAGCCTTCCTCTTCCTTGTGGCTCTGTCCATCTCTTTCTATAAACGTTGTATTTCATTAAAATGTGAGACATTACAATTTTCTAGGAGTTGTCAAGTACAGATCACACCACATACTGAAGAATCATGAGCAGGAAGAATGGGAGCAGACATCAAGAGCAAGATAAACAAAAACAGACAAATAGGTGCATGTCAGAAAAATTACCAAGTATGCCAAACATCCCTGTCTTCAAGGAGTGCAATATCAGATCCACAAAGGTTATGTTTGCAGTCCAGATCCCACTGAGATTAACAATGAATTCCAATCCACCGAAGCAAAAGTTGATTTAATTTTTGAAGACTGCTATTTTGTTTATGCTTCAGCAGAAGTTCATGCAACCTTTATTCTAGATTCTAGGTTCTCAAGTGTATTTTTACAGAGAGAAAATATTTTTTAAAAGTGCTTACAATGTTTCAGAAGTCAGCAGCTTTCACCTCAAGTCTGAAAAATTACTGTAAAAATAATATCATAATATCTCTTCCTCTTCTTCTCTACTTTATTTCTGATATCAATACAGTTAATGATTAAAACAGAAAGTACTGAACTCACACCTTTAGAAATGAGGGAGTTTGCTACAGCCAGTGAAAATGTGTCTTCCTGAAGTATGATCAGCAAAAGCAAAATGTACTTTGCAACTCAAGGAGAAACTGTAAGTTCCATTTACTTTTTCACACTAGTGTTTTCTTTAACCTGGGCACAAATAAGTTAGCTACTGCTTCTTCTCCAGAAAGTTTTACTTGTAAGAGTAGTAAAAAAACCCACACCAACAAAGATACAGAACTAGTCTCTGAAAAAAAAATAAAAAAGCTTTTTTTTGGACTATCAATTGCTTTCTGCATATCTCTTGCCTTCTGTAAAAATGAGCATAATTTTTCCAAGTATAAAACACCCTAAAATGTTCATCAATAGATGAAATTGGTTTCGTTCCCTTTTCTTCATTAGACTTCATTTTTCTAAAATGGAAGAAAATCAATTCACATCACATCAAGGACACAGTGTTTGGTGCATATCATTCCTCCAGCAACGTTTTGACATAAAAATGGAGACTCAGATGTTCCTGAATGAGAGTGGAACAATAGGAACCAGAAAAATCATCCCATTCTATTTAATGTACTGCTCAATGATAATTACAGACAAGTATACTCTGCTCCTTTCTTCCAGATTCAACAGACAGCTGCTGTCATAAAAGTTATTGACTGTGTAAAGACCACGTTCTGGCCAGGTATAGATTATTTCAGCTCAGAAATGCAGTAACTTGAACTGTTTCAGATGCCATTAACCTTCCCATTCCTATTATAGAAAGCAAGAAAATTTGTAAAAATCAACCCCAAGCTTATGCAGCTACAGGCCATGTAGTTATATAATTTGAAGTGCAACGTAGAGTACATTCCGGTGTTTCGAAAGGCTCAGAGGCCTGAATCGATGCCATAAATCAGAGGAACAAATTCTGGTATAGAAAATAGATTTCTGCTTAAGTTCAAGTAAAACTCAGACATTTAAAATGTATGTCTCCACTCTCAAAATGACAAACAGAAGATAGTTGGAATTTAATTGTCAGTACAGGTCTGATGTGTGGGCTGCAAACCCTACTGTCTTCATAACACAATGATATCCTGACAACAGTGGGCACATTTGCTTTTTTAACGTGACATATATTATTTTTCTGTAACCAGAGAGACCAAAGTCATCTGATGAAATAGTATTGTTCATGGTGACTTTATAGAACAAGTATTTCACAGCATGTACCACAGTGCATTCCATGTATTACGGATGATTTTGCTGTTAATCAACAGATTCTCTGTTTGCCAGAGAAGTCAGCATTGACATACAATAGAAAATCATGGGAGTCCTTTTGTTAGACACAGCTTAGTATGTCAGAAATTGTTTCTGTTCCCAAAGAGACCAGTGAATTGTCAAAAGCAATCATGGATGTTCCAGAAAGCCAGTCATCCAGGGAAAATTATGTACAGCACTTACTGGCTGCAAAAGAGTTGTGTATTTTTGCTGCCCCCAAGATGATTGAAACCATAGAAAATCAGTTTCACAAGAGCCACAGTGGGCTCTACTTTAAACAACAACAACAACAAAATCTTCCCTTGCATCTTCCCCACATTTTAAACTGTGAGTTTTCGTTTTATATTTTTCCATTTCAATTTCTAATGTACTCAAAATAAAATATGAAGAAGGGTTAGGCCAGTCAACAAATCTATCCAGCCCTGTGTCCTCCAGCAGTGCCTGGAAGGGCTAGAAACATATTAACAGTAAAACAAAATTATCAGTAATAATTATTTAACAATATTAACATGCTCAGAAATACCTCCCCATAATGCTCTTCCAGTCTCTACAAGCTGTGGCTCGGAGACCTCCTGGGCAGGGATAGAGTCTTTGCCTTTGGGAGTCACCAATGCTGTTTTTGCCCCCTTGGTTTGTCCAGCTGTCTCTTGATATCATGCAAACCTTTAACTCCACCATATCCAGTTGTAATATTCATTGTGCAAGATGTGAAAAATAGTCTCTTTTTTTTGTTGTTGTTTTAAATATGTGATTTACTACTTTCACTAGAACCCCCTTGCACTGAAAAAGACAGGGAAAATCCATTCCCTGTTGTCATATATGTCAGCCAGTATATTACCTGTGCTGTGTTCCTCTCAATGTCCCACTTGGTGAGCTCTTACATCTGGTCATTCTTCGTTTATAACACCATTTCTCTCCTCTGGCCATTGTCATTGCCTTCAGTGGATCTTTCCCACTTCTACTTTACTGGATGGAGACCTAAGACCTCAAGTATTCAAGATGTAAAGACCCTATAGAGTTACACTGAGCCATGGGACTGCTGCTGTTTTGCTGCTTTTCCTTCCATAATGCTTCCCAATACTTGGTGTACCTTCTGAAAACTGCTCCCTGCTGACCTGTGAGACTCTCCCAGCAGCCCCGGACTTCTGGCCTGGGGGACAGCTGCTGCCTCAGAGGAGCCAGAGGCTATGGCCACGTTGGTACTTGGGCAAGGATCTAGGGAATGGCATCATGAAAGACTCAGGATTTAGAGCTTTGTTGAAGGCTCATGTTTAGTGGTGGGACCAACCTTTCCAACATATGGTTTTCTCCGAAGGAGGGCGTGGACTGTATTTTTGGACAGACTTAGGCCATGTCAGTGAACTGTCCTCATCTTTTCTAGCACACTTAGACCGACAGCAGTCTAACCCACACGGCAATGCTGTCCCAGACTTGCTGTTGCAGTTTTAAATGTAAACGTTTTGCATTGGAGACATGTTTAATGATCTATACCCTAGTTATGCTAGTTGAAGTGCTGTTGAGCACAGTGTGATGCTTATTATTTTAATCATATTAAACCCCATTAGGGAACTAAATTGTGTGCAGTCCTTGTGGGCTTTTTATCTCTTAGGTTCTGTTTCCCCACCCCCTTTAGAAGAGTGAAAGGTTTTAACGAAGCAGCCTGTGCAGATAGCACTGGCAGCTAGCAGCATGCTGCTGCTCCCTTTCAGGGCAAGAGCTATGAGGCTCTTGCTATGGTTGCTTGGGTTTTTTTTCTTTTTCAGTTGAGGAAACACATTTCTAGAGCTTATAATCTGCTTGCAGGACTCGTGGACATGCACAAGTAGCTGTCTTGCAATTTGAGGATCTAATCAAATTCCCTTTAGAAATCATTTAAAGCTCTGAAGAACAGACATGTAGGACCAGTTGAGAGCTGAAATTAAGAAATAAGGTGCACAAATGAAACATACTGGAGCCATGTTGTTTCATTTAATCATGGCATTATAGTTTATTATGCATTTCAACATCATCATTGCTATTTAACACATTATCATTGCTGTGTTCTCTAATTAAAAAATAACAAACGAAATGGCAGATTTTGGTCCATTTTGCTTTTGCCATTGGGCTTTGACTTGATCAAGAGTGATACGAAAGCATGAGTTTGGCAGAAGGGGACTGAATTTTGCTTTATTACCTTGATATAATTGAAGATATGGAAAGCATACCAACTTGAAAGAACTGACTTAAGGGGTTCAATGAGGAATCTACAAAAGTAATAATTATTGTCCTTGACTGTCAGGGAAAGTGTTAAACAAATACAAAAGGAAAAAAAAAGGGGGGGGCAAAGAGAAGAATGAGGTTTGCTGTTGTATTCAGTTTCAACAATACTTTAATTTTTTGAATGCCAGATGTTAGGGTCTATGCTTGGCTCAGATGCTTTTCTTCAGAGCTCTGACGAAGACATCCAAACAGAAGCATGGCAGTGTTCCAGAAAGGTATGTAAATCAGCCATGACCAAGTTTCCAAAACAGCTAGCCTTTTTCAGGCTTTTATATTCCTAACTCATTTTTTCTTCTTTACATGCATTTGGCTTTAATTTTTATGAATTTGACCATGGGCAGGAAGGTACTGAAAGTCCACGCCTGGGGGTGGGAATTTCAGCAGTCAGATCCAGAACTAGCTATGGAAAATAGGGCTGACACCATCCATCACTTGGTACCATTCACTCTCTGCTTCAGATTCACTCACCTTTTAGATGAAACCAGGGAAGGACTAGCAAGAGTTTGGCTCAGTGTGTAAGTGTGATATAAATTAAGCACTAATTTGGAAAAAAAAATAGCAAAAGTATTTTCACTGCAAATCAAAAGATGCTTTGGATCAGTGTTCTGGTTTCAGTTTCTACAGTAGCTTTAGGGAAAAATTCAGGTGGAATAAAATCTGATATCTTTCTTGACAGCTGTAACTATCTATCTTGACAGTGAATAAAATTACTGCTCATTTAAATCTGAATTTTTGTTGAAATGTATATGAATATGAGCAACCTGACATGGCAGGAAAACATAACAGTGAATGATCAGGGATAGTTTGATGCACTTTCAACAGGAAACCAAAATTACTATTTTACTTTGCTGTCACCTTAAAATGCCTCTCTTCCCTGTGATAATCCTTTTTCTCTTTCATAAAGGCTTAATAATTATCCACCCAAGGTAGCAGAAGACTTTCCAACAGTTTTAAAAACCAGAGCACCTTAATTTCTCCATGACTGTCATTATGAAAATGGGACACTTATGAAATTGGAGCACCTGGTGACCTTACCAAAGATTTATACTGAGAATAATAATGTTAAAAGCAGATAGACAATCTAAATGAATCACATTTTTATAAAGCTAAAGCTATTCCTGTGTAAGTAGGAATAAAATTTGGAGACTTAGTACATATACATTTGCATTCAGCCTGTACTAGACTTTTCTCCAGTGTGTCAAAGACACAGAGTGAAGGCAAAGGGATCTGAGGGAATCTGCATAAGTAAAGTGTATGCACACCTAATTTATTAGAAATCTGAACTGTTATGGGAGTCCTCAATAAATATACAGTTTGAACTCTGTCTGCAGTGCTGTGCTGTTCATCAGCCAGGCAGGGGATATATCTATTTATTCAACTGTCTGAGTGGAGAGGGCCACTTTGCAGATAAAAAGCTTTTTCACCTTAGAAATATAAGGGAAAAGAGTGTGGAAAATTATTCAATAGCAGAGAAAAGCACCCAAAGCACCCCTGGTAGCTTTGGGGAAGGGGAGATTAATATATTATCTCTATATCTGTTGATGTTTTTGTACATTTCTGTGGTAAGTGTAAAGAGCTTACTACTTTTGCAACATTATAGACAGACTGTCTGTGGTGTGTTACACCTGCATGTGCCCCTGATAAAGCTGCAATGTAAACAGCACTGACACCAGTCACCTTCCCAGAAAATAATGTGCTTGGTTATTAAAGCAGCTCGGGGTTCCCAGGTTATGCCAGAGGACTGAGAAGACTGGCTAGGGTTGGATTTGAGGACTGTTTTGGCTTCATTTCAGGTTTCCCCCAGCAGGATTTTGTACTGACTCCAGGGCATGTGGGAGAGAAGGAGAAGAGCAAGCCTGCATCTCTGGATGTGTAAGGCAGCTGTAGAGCTCAACACTCATTTTCTTGCACTTTTAAGACATGTCTGCATAGTAGTGTGAAATCTGAGCATGGCTGCTGGTGGTCCTGAGTAAAATTCAAGCTCCTTTCCACTACGCATCATACAGTTTTCACACAGGCACTTGAAGTGTCAGCTTGGTTTCCACAATCCCAAGTGCTCCTGTGATTTTTTTTGATGGTACTGTACCACTTGATAGTCTGTCTTTATTTATGAATACAATGCATTTTCTGTAATAATTTCATTGTTATCCCCAAATTATTCCTGACATAGTTATTCCTGTCTTATGAGGCATTTCAAAATTCATCTTTACTCTCTGTCATATTTAAAGAATTTTGTCTTTCAGCATTTTTCTCTTCTACAAGGTAAAAACAAAACTTAAATGGGAGGGGGGGAAAAAAAGCAATTACTACTTTCTTGTATGTGTCACAATTTGGGGATCTTACCAGGGAACTGCAGAGCTTTTGATGTATGAGCTCCACTCTTGCCTTTGCTCTGTTAGAACATTTGGCACCAACAGTGAAACTAGGATCTAGAGTATAGAATGTTAAGAAAAATTGCCTTTTCAAAGCCGAGTTCAGAAATATGACAGTCATTCCAGCCTGATAATGGAGGGGTTTTACTGTTTGTTTAATTTAAAAACAAAGAATGGGACAAACCATAGCGGCTTAAACCTGTATGTTTTCAATATCCCTCTAGCATGACATTTTTACATAAACCATAGTGGCTGTGGTGGGACATTGCAATGGAGAATTAATCACGCAACCTGTGAAACCAAAGCTCTGTCTCACAACTACTTATTGTCTTTTGTTCAGTAGGTAGTGCTGAGAACAAGTATGTTGCAAGAGTAGTTCCTCTCTGATAGTTACAAAAAAAAAAACCCAGAACCTTGAGTGCTGTATCTAAGTATGATTTTGAGGCTGTCTGTAAGTGTTAATAAGGTCCATTTTCTGTCACTGTCTGTCAGTGTTTGCTGGCAGAGCTTAGAACTTGGAGTTAGGAGCAGTGAATACTAACTCAGGAGCTACTTACAGCTGTTTGCACCTTGACTTTGACAGTGTCCCTTTTAGAGGGCAGAAACAGCCTTTTTCTCCCTCCCTCTTTTTGCAGTTGGCTACCACATTTGCAAAATCCATATTAATTTAGATCTCCAAAGGAGAATCAATTTTGCATGTTTTGACATGAGAAAATTTATCTCATTGCCTTTTGTCTGACCCCACTTTTATTTTAGTTCTTATTTAAATTCACACAGAGTCTTTATCACAAAGGTTATCCTAGCATTCATCTTTTGTATTTGTCACTGGAACAACTTGTTCCTGTCTATTGTATGAATATAGCACTCAGATCTCCTTGAAGATCTCCTGCTACAACATAGTCCTTAACAAGAAAAAATAATGATTTCAGTAGTGTTCCTTTAAAAAAAAATAATTACACCAAAAAAAAAAAAAAGGAAAAAAAAAAGAAAAAAAGACAAATAGAACAAATCCTTATCATTCAACAGAGATGAGGTCATAGCCAGGAATAACTTAAGAAAGAGACTGAACCAGCCTTGCTAAATGTGCAGAGGGTTATGATAATAAGACTCGTGGAATCCTGGTGTATTTTCCAAATATGGTGGCTAGTGCAGGGTAGAAAACAGCACCATAAAGGATGCAGGCTGTCCCATGTTAACAGCAGCTAACGATAACAAATCCTCAAATGGCAGATCTCCTGCTGAGGCTGTGGATGAGAAGGAACTTAGCTTCACTAAATGACTTCAAGTGAAATAATTCAAAAGCTATATATGAGTTTTTATTAACCTTAGAATCAATGTAAAAGAAGAAATATTACCTATTGCACATTGCTGAAACTGGTCAAAGAGGGTAGAAGCCATCTTTGAAGATACTGAGAAATACTGAAGTATCTTTTTCTTTTTCAATGAATATATATCATAGTTAAGAGATGAATGAAAATGTATAAGCTGAGATGGCCATTTCCACGCTCCAACCTTTACTGTTAAGGTGCTCAAGTTTTCAGACAATTCACTTAATTCTGTGCCAAGTCACCTTGAAGTCTGTAAAACACACATCCAGAGGAAGTAGGGGAGCCTGCCCTGCAGCGGTAACTATTTTTCTCCATCGACTGTAGAGGGAGCCTAGAAACTAACTTTGACTTGATGACTGACAGGCTTAGTAAGGTGGAGGTGCAATCCCTCCGGCTGTGTTTACAGCCATGCACCACTGCAAACAGTCAGAGCTGGATGCATCCTCAAATGGAAGGAAGCACCTATGACTTCGTGCATTTTTTCTCCCTTCCTCTGTCTTTAGTAGCTTTACTCAGCAAACGTCCATCTTCACATTTATTTTTACTGCCACTGCATGACCATTTTCTTCCAGCCAACTCCTAAATCATTCTACTTAGTTAGGATATTCTTAACATGAAAAAATGAAAAGGTACATGAAACTCAGAGGCCTACATGCCTGGTCTTAGGAGTAGGTAAAGAAGCTTGTAATATAAACACATGAGTTCTTCTTCCTTTTCACTTTTGAAAACAAACAAACAAAAGCAAAATAAGGAAAATAATTTACTTTTGTTTTAATGTGTACCTAATTTTGCTCTATCATTGTGTATTCTGAATAGTGACTTTTTGTTCAAAAATATTCCTGTGTCCTGTCTGCAAAATATCATGCAAGCACAAGAATGTAAGAGCAGATGTTAGTCTTGCAGACATGTTCATCAAAACACACAGAAAACAAGATTTATCCTTCATGCTGTGCACTTGATAGCTGCTTAAAAAAAAGGCATTCATCTGTATCAGAAGATTTTAGCAGGCTACACGGTTTGATGTATTTTACTGCTTAAAATTGATTCTTAACCTCCTGACATTTCACTGTTTGGATCTGACATGGCACAAGAATGGAACCAGGCAGCAGTGATTAACAGATCGTATCTTCTCTAGTCTGCAAGCCTCCTCAAGGCTGTCCTTGTGAGCCACTCTTTCAGAACGTGGAAGATGGTCACCCAAGGTACCTATGCAGAATGAAACTTTCATTGGTGAAGGATGGGGTGGAACTGATTCATTCCCATTATTTCAAATTTTCTTCCACTCCAAAATGGAAATAAAAAAGCTTCCAGAAATTCCCTGTAAATTCTACAATTATTCGTGAGCCGATAAGCAACACGTCATTTTGAGAAGTGAAAACAAAACGTTTCAGTTTCTCCCCAGGTCCAGGGAGAAAAATCACCTCTGGCTTTTCCCAGGATGTGTCTCTTTGTTGCTCAGCCCTGGTTCCTCTCCGAAATAAGACTCCTGCTGCTGGCTCCTGTAGGTCTCAGAGCAGCTCCTTCATCAGCTGCAGCACAGCCTGACATCTTGTGCAACCAGGACATTAGTCTAGTCTACAACAACATTTAAAAATAAAGCATTAGTGATTAAGAGTCTTTTCTGCTTTAAATGCAGAAAACAAAATATGTACACACATCCAAGCTGGCAGAGTTTCTCACTTTTCTGTCTCATCACCCCCAGGATTCCTTCAGTCCCTGCACCAGCTATCACCCTCCTAGTAAATCATCCAGGGACCTCAGTCTTTGGTTTGAAGCTCTAGTCACAGCGTTTGCCTGCATTCTGCTCCCCTTGGCTGGCAGTCTCTAAGGAGTCAATTTCCAGCTGTGGGCTGTCAGTGTCATCTCCAGGAGACCACTATATCCTGTCTGTTTCCAGGCAGGCGTGTCTAAACGAGTATGAGTGCACTCAGGTCAGCATGGAATTTTCACTCTCCTAGCCCAGAGAAGACCGGAATCACATCTAATGCCAAGCAGATATTAACATAAGGCAAACACACTGCCTGCACTGCTCTATTCTTTACAGCTGATATGTGTTTAAAAATGGTGTTATTTTAATACAAACAAAAAAGAAAAATACTTTCAAAAGGTTATTCTTTATTCTTTTACCAAAGTTGATTTTTCATCAAAGCGCATCAGATTTTTATAATTTTGTCTTAAAAACAACCAAAACAAAACCGAAACTGATGGCCACAACAGAACCAAAGCCCCACTAAAGCACTGAATAAACCACAGACTCTGAAAATCTCAGAACAGACCCTCCCTTGTTACCTCGTGCTGGAAGATGGGAAGGGCCACATTCTGCTCCCGAAAACATTTCAGGGAGAACTGTGGTTATGTCCATGGCACATCTGGATGCATAACAGGTGAGAGGGAGGCAGGGAAGGACCATGTGGTTCCACAGCACTGAGAAAGTATTGCTGGATCACAGATCCTCTAAAAACTGCTGGGCACTTGCCCACTGACTGTTCCAACAAATGCAGGGATACTGAACTAGAAATGTTACTCTATTTTTGATATTATGAGGGAGGAAAATCCAAAGTCTTTTTGACTCCAAACATCTAGACTTGGCCTTTTCCAGGAAATTACCTGAAAACCTTTGATTGAAGAACCTTTAATATGAACAGGCATCCAGTTGTATGCATCCACTATCCCCCAGGGACACTGCCAAACTGTTCAGAGGATCATGCCCATAGGATCCCATCGAGAACCTGCCTTGGTCTCGTCTTTCTCCATCCTAATTTCAACCCCAGAAAAAGTCACTTATCCAGCCCAACCTTCATAATTCCAGGTAAGAGGAATCCACTTTGTTTCAGCCATAGTTACAGCAGCTCTTTGTAGGATACTTGCTCTGGGGTCTTGCCTCTGATGCTATATTTTACCCCAAGAGTTTGCACATTCTGGTTCTCAGTGCATTCAGGCAGGATAATATAGCACAGACCAAGGAAAAGGAAGTCAGACAACCTTTATTACACAAAGGCACATCCTGAAAAGAGAAAAACAGCGGTTCAGAGGTAAGCAAATCTATGCCTCTATGCCGTGCCTAGAAATCAGCCATGCCATGATTAAATCATAGCTCTAATGTTATGTATATGTATTTTCAAAGAAATTCAAATGGGCGTTTTTGCATGCACAGTTGGAAGCCTTGAAAGAATTTTGTTTCTCAGTCCTCATCACTCTTAATTGCTGCCTTTTCAGGGCAGTAAACAAAGTCACCAGTCACCTTTCAAAGGTTTGACAGGTGTGTCTTATCACATCAGTTAAATCAATGCAAGAAAACCCTTGGCTAGGAAACCTGCAACCAAGTCCCGTAGCAGGTCAGCAGTTAACTTCTTCCCTGCCTCTCTGGCCTCATGTTCACCTCTAACAATAAGCCCAGTAATAAACCAATTAAGCATAAAATATTTATAAAGGCAAAAAATAAGAACAGAGGAAGCAGTGAAAACCAACCATCAGAAAATTGTGCTGGCATTTTATTCTTCACAGCTGATTTTCATCTAGGAGATTGCTCAGTCACCCTTACAGCGCAGGCACTGCAGCATTGCGTAATGAAAAGCTGGCTGTAGGGTGACTTTTAGTGTTCCCTGTCTGTGCTCTGCTCCACTCTTTCTGTGCATCTCAGGAAACAGGACTGTATATGCTTTATAAGGAATGCTGTTCAGCTGTTTAAAGGAGACCAATCTCATCCTTTATTGCTTCCCCTGTGTAAGTAAGGAATATCCTTGGCTCTCTGCTGCAGTTTGTACCATGGCTCAGCTTAGGCAGCCTTTTTAGAGAGTCAGGGAGAGAATGCACAGGGTGCTTTGCAGGCAGACTTGAGCATCTCCTGCCCAAGTGGATGCCCTGCAGCTGGAGAAAAATAACCAGGACAGTGTGGCCCTGACAATGCTGTGCAGGGACCGCTCACAAGGAGGAGAACACCAGCTAGTGCCCACTTGCAGCAGCTTTTGTGATATAAGTGTCTGCAGTCTAGGACGACTGCAAAGTGCAAGTGTTCGTGAAAAACTCAGATATGCACAACGTAGCAGCTGGTTAGGGGTGGATAAGCCATTTGGATCTCAGGGTAGAGCGTTTCACTAACTTACAGGAAAGTTATCTACACTGTAAATGTAAAGTTATGTCAAACAGTCCTGCCCTCTGCACTGGCATCTTTTAAACCACGTCTATTAAGACGCTCTGAATTTTGGCCAGAACTCATTTTGAAGCCAGCCTGAGGGCCAGGAAATGGGAAGGAAGGCTTATATCCAGAAGCCAGGAGCTTGAAAATAGAATTAATTATTTTTAAGCATCATGATCATTATAGCTTTTCCCTTTGAGACATCTGTGAGAGAGATAATTTATACTGGATAACTTTCTAGTTGTTTTTGGAAGTGGAGGCATCATATGTCAGAGCTGATTTTCTGATAAGTTTCTGCTTTCGCTGACTTTTTCAAAGATTCTGCTTCCCATTTGTTGGGGGTTTTTTTTGTGTGATGAACTGAAATTTAGTTAAACTACATTCAGGAACTGAGCCCTATCTTGGTATTTAATGAAGACCAGTCTTGGTCACAAATATTTCTCTTCTCAGATATAAAATCAAGGCAAGAGAACTGCACAGATATATCTGCTTTTAGGGATGCAATCTGGATTTTAATACAAAAAAGTACTACATGACCATTCCCCACTCCCCCAGGTGATTCTACAATTTGTGCTTTACATTGTGAACAGCTGCACTGTTATTGCCTCCCTTTCCCCCCTTTTGCTACTACTGATGATACAGGAGGTTTTACTTAACAGAGAATTAAGTGTTTGTAATCAAGTTTCTCAGAAGTACTAATGATACCAGTAGTCCTTAAGCATGTGCTTAAGTACCTAGCTGATTGTTTAAAAATTGATAAAATAGGTACTACAAGCCAAATTTTCTCCATTTCTTAGTTTTACGAAGCAATCTGGTCTATTCCTCATTCTGTCAAACAAAATGTGGTGTAACACCAGAGATGGAATCTGCCTGCAAGCAAAAATAGCAATGAAAGCTACAGCCCAGAGCATCAAGGGAAAGGTTCAGTCCAAAGCATCTGGGCTTAGTACTGCAAAAATAAAAAGAACAATAAGACAAGGTCTTCTTACATTTAAGGAACAGTACAGTTCAGATTGTGCTTTAGAACATTTGTATCCATTCCTGTTGTATTATGTAATGCTACAGCATCTAACTTAGCACAAACCTTCATTTGATATTTCACATTTTAGTCAAAAGGTTAGAATAACATTTTAGCTCCCATTTTCCAAAACGAGCTGGGAAAAATGAGTAGGCAAAATATTCTGGCTAGTCCCAGAGAGCTTTTTTTTTCAATTTGTTAATGTTTTCAGATACATGTTTCTCATCTCTGTAAGGGTGAAATAAATGGAATTTGAACATGAGAGATAAAAGATCCAGGGGCTAAACATAGTACGAGGTACTAACGGTTGGCAGCTAGCCTTGCCAGCTCAGATCTGGTATGATTTGAAGGATACAGCAAGGAGGCCTCCTCAGTCTTCTTACAGTGTCGATGTTTGTTTCTTAAATTTTGGGGCAATTTCTTTCTGTGCTGAGAAAGTAGGTTCCATTTTCAATATCAAGTATTAAAGACAAACCCTTTCATTATTCTCTATCCATAGAGAAAAATCGTCTTCAAATTTTTCAGGGCACAATGACTATAATTCCCTGATCTAGCAGATGAGTTAGACCTTCCTGAAACCTGGGAAATTTTGCTTTAGACAGATGAGGTGCTGAATTTTCTTTCTCTGCTGAGAATCTTTTGACAGTACTAATCCCCAGCTGCAACAGTAAATACACTGAGCTTTAAAGATGACTGAATTAGATACAAATCCACAGGGGATTTCCTATTACCTTCGTAAATGTAAGTATCTCCTGCTGATTAAATGTCCTGTAAACATTCTTAGACAGTTACTCATGCAGCTTGGTTGTACAGTAGGACTAAAGAAAAACATCTACTTAGCTGAATAGGATATTCTGGAAACATTTTTAAAGTAGTAAACTAGCTGTAAACTGGCTAGGACTACCACACTTTTATCACTGGGAGGAAAAGAACAGCTGGGTGCTGTTGGAGGGGCTGTGCATCTGTCCTGTTCATGCTTCCACCATCCAACACCACTGCAGCTTAAGTCATCTCTATCTTGTCCTCACTCCCACTAGATATTTGTACCTAGATAGTAGGGTAAAATAGCATTATTTTTCCATTTCTGCACAAGTTAAATGAATGGGAGAAATATAGTAAATGATTGCATCTTAAGTACATAGAAATAGATTGATTTGAATGGATACATGTCAAAAATGAACATTTATTTTTATGTGGAATTACTGTCACATTTTATTTTACTATAAAATTTTCCTATAAAATTAAAATAGAATAGTTGTCACTTAAACGCTTATAGCTCTGATGGAAATATTTCTGTTTCTCTTCAGTTTTAAGTGCCTGCTATGGGGCATCTAGATTTCCCATCTTTAGTTATGCAAAGATAACCAAACATGGCAATGCTTTTGAAAATGAAGTCTATAGTAAATATTTTACATACAACACATATTGTTTATGCTTGTATTGGTTTTGCAGTTTGTTTTGGTGGAGTTGGTGGGTTTTTTTTGGTTTTGTGGTTTCACTTGATTTGGGGTTTTTTGGTTGTTTGGTTGGTTTCAGTTTTTTGGTTTTTTTCTGCTTGGTTGGTTTTGGTTTTTCCTACAGGTCAAGAATTTCATTGACAGGGAAATAACACCTTTGAGGAATATCAATGATGACATAGCAATACTAAAACAAATTTAAGAGTTTAACATTTAAATTTTGCTAGGAAAGAAATATTTGGGAGGTGGGTGAATCAAGCACTAACGAGTCCTCTCCTATATGAGTGGAGCACAAAGTCCCACTTGGCAATATTCCCGAGTTTCCTTCCCTATGTTCCCACTGAAACACAAAGAGTACACAAGGGACAGATGCATAAATATTCCCTCAGCTCAGAACTATTCTGCAGCTTCTGCTGAGCCCACAGGATCCAAAAGTCAGTCCCACTAAGCAGAAAGAGATAGTTCTCCCCTGCCCCCTCCAAGCAGGAATCTGTGATATTGGTCTCAAGCACGGATATCTTTTCAGGAGGTTCATATGATTTTGGAATCCTCTTCAAGTTCCTACCAATAAGCAGTGGGATGGTGAAGCTCATATTGCATTTTGCTGGTCTTTCTTCTTCAGCTTCTATTTTCTCCTTGTCCTCAAGGTACCCTTGGAGTGCCATCCTTCGAGACTTTAGCTAAATATTTGTATAGACGAGGGCACTTTGTTCTTTTATGATTCATGAAGGTGTACTGGCCCATTAGCATCAGCAAGAATAAAATCCACTTTTCCTTTCATTTAAATAAATCTCTTGCATCTGTATGACTGCATCAGTCTGACAGTCCTAGCGCTGATGTACCTTTCTTTAAGCACATACCAAATCAAAGCCAAAGGACAAAACGTCCAGTGAACAGAGAACTCTATAATTCTTCTAACTGCAGAAAAGAAAATGAAACAGACTGAGATTACACAGGGTGTTGACATATTTAGATTGACATTTTTAGATTCTATAAGGTACCTAAAATGTTAGACTACACTAAATCATATAGGAGAATGAATGATATAAAAGAAGTATGCCTTTCATTCAAAGGATGATTGGTATGTCTCTACCTATAATCATAAAGAGTAAATCACTTTAAAGGGACATTTTAAAAAATTAGATCCTTCTAGCCTTTGGAATACAACCTTAAAATAGTTTTCTTATATTATTATACAACTTTCTGATATTCAAATACAGAGAAAATTGGAACCTTAAAGAGAACATGGTTAGGGGGTATTCTGATTTGCTCAGCAAAGTGGAAATTTCAGCACCAACTGAAATGTACTACCAAAGCCAAGTAAACGAGTGAGACTGCAGGACAAGCAGAATAACAGGTGCTAGCCTGGGAAAAAACTCCTCTGAAAAAAACTCAGAGGTAATTATTTAGATGAACATAATTTCTCATGGAATTTTATGATCAAGAGGTATAACATGATAAAGTGAATGTATGCATGAACTGATGAACTGTGTAGGGACACTTTGAGCAGGACTCAGCTGCCTCAACAGGTGTCGTGCTGTATGAAGGACTGTTCAGTACCCAAAACACAAGGCCAGGGTGCAAAGATATGGCAAAGGACCTACCAGAGATAAATACCCATCTGGGTTGGCAAATAGAAGTTAAGCAAGAGATCATCTAAATTTTCACTAGACACATACAATTAGGCTAACAAACCCTATCTCTGTTACTACTAAATTTTAGTATCAGTGTAACTACTACTAAGACATGGTACTGTGCTCTACTTTCAACATCTTATCAAGATGGCTACAGAAAACTCAGCAAATATTTTGAGACTTAAAGAAAAATACGATTGACCATAGGCTGGAGTTTCCATATGGGAAAATTAAGCCTGAGAATACATAGGTTTCCAGTCTAAAAGATGAAATTCTGCTGACTGCCACTCAAAGAGAGATGCATTCTTAGCAAAAACTGAAATGGGATTTTTCACATAGGTGTCAAGGGTTATAGCCTGGGAGGAGACGAAGAGTTTTGTTAGTTTTCATTTATTACTGGAAAATGGCAATTGCATTTGAAGGCTTCCCTAAAAGAGCAGCTCTAGTTCAAACAAAAATTAGGTTTTGGTCCTCATGATGGATGTGGATTGGGTTTTTATTCTGAGTTCATAAGCAGGCTTCACTATACCTTACAAGAAATGCAAATTGTAGACCTGGGTTCAAGTTGATAGCGACCTTGAGAATGGGGAGAAATGGGTCAACCAGAATCTCATGAAGTCCAACAAAGGGAAAAGCAAAGCCCTTCAAACAGAGAGGAATAACCTCACATTATTCCAGCACAGGCTGGGGAGCCAGCAGCTGGAAAGAAGCTTTGCAAAAAAGGCCCTGAGGATTCTGGTGGACAGCAAGACCACCTGTGCCTGTAATGCCCCCTCAAGGCAAAAAAGGCCGGCGGCTTTCTGGTCTGCATTAGGAGGAGTGTTGGCAACAGGTCTCATCACTGGAGAGACACACTGGGAAGGTCCAGTTCTGAGCTGCCCAGTACAGCAGTAGAGGGGAGATGTGGACATACTGGAGTGAGCAGTATGAAGAGCCACAAAGGTATTAAAGGAATTGGCACATGTGCAGAGACCCAGAGACATGCCACACACAGAAGAATGCACTGCTTGGTTTCAAGTGCTTGACTGCACGTAATGTTGATTTAAATTAACCCTAAAGTTAGACTTTGAAAACATAGGAATGAGATCAGAGACTAACCAATAGCTTAAGCACGTTCCTATGATTCCTTTCAGAGAAATATATTTTTTTTGAGAACTGTTTGAAAAAGAGAACTTATACAAATGGAGGGGTGAGGGGAGTCGCAAGCTTTTTTCGATTGGTCTGCTATTAGCAATATTGACCTTTCTGTCATATCTGAACTTTCAGAAGATGAAAGGAAAGAACCAGTCCTTGGAAAACTCCAACAATCGTGAAGCATTTTAGAGGGTAGAAGCTATTTGTGGACAGTCCTTTTTAGAGATTGATTGAATTATTCTTAGCACAGAGCTAGATTTTCTGGTTTACATAAACAATGATTCATTGTTTTGTGACTTGCAGTTCTGCACGGCTGAATTAAATACTGTTTAGTGGCCAGCCATTGTGAAACTACTTTAAACTGCACAGGTAAATTAAAGGTAAACTTAACTCACACATGGCAAGAAGAAATGTTGATGACATACTTGACCAACTGACTTCTTGAGCAATTTACAGAAAATAATTACACTAATAAATACAACAGGCTAACAATATAAAAAATGGCCAAGGCACCAGCCTGCCCACCTCAGGTATCTAACTTGCACCTGTCATCTTCCAGTCTGGTGTTGCAGTCTCTTCCAGTCCTTTTTTATCTCCATGTGAAAGGGTGGCTGGAAGCTTCCAGAGGGATAAGTGGGCTGACATAGGTGCCTCTTCTGAGGAGGTGAGACCTTCAGAGATGCTTATTTCTCCCTTGTGCCAAAGGAACTGAAGCATTTCAGGGGTGGTCTTTCCATTTGAGCTCAAAATTTCTGTCCCTGCTAGGTGCGTAAGCAACTTAAAGTTTTATTGATGTTTTATCACCATGGAGTGGATCCCATATTCAGAGTCCTATTCTGTCTTACAAAATAGCTTTTTAACTTTCATTTTTTGAAAGTTTGTCTGCAATTACTCATCCAGGAAAGCAATGACTCTTGCTACCTAAAAGTGTTTTTATCCAGTGTCAAAGTAAAGTACTCAAGTAATCCATACTTCCCAAGATGTCTCTGCTGTAACCTCCAGTAGGTTCTCAGCTCATTTACACGGCCACCAGTATTGCCATCCTTGCACACTGAGAACTGGATTCAAACTCCAAAACCTTTTTGCATTACGACCAATAGGATCAGTCTCATACTACTCACCTAAGACAAATGTTAATTAACTGTTTGGAGGTCAAATCCCAAAACATTGGTAATTCCTGTTACAAGTCATTTGTGATGCTGCAGAGATATATGCTCATTGTGCCTGGACACAGCTGCTTAATTTAAAATTAACTATCTGCTCAGTCAGGGGGAAGATATTTTCATTGGTACTTTTTGAGAAAGGGAGGGAGAACATAAAATCACTGAGATGTTTCACATGTCGGGAGGAGAAGAGAACTGCATTATGAATGAAGCAAAGTAATCAACCCAGCTGTCCTTTCCCCATCAGCTTCAGCCTCTGTTATATAAATTAGGGATGCCCAACTGTTTGGATAAAATAAAAATATGCCAAAAAATTTCATTATATTTCAGATTGCCTATTTCACAAATTTAAGGATAAAGAGTCTTTGATTTAGATCTTTTTTTTTAGTTCTTTGAATTTTCTTCCGGTTGTATAATTCTGTGGGAAGTGTATTTTTAGACCTTCATGTGGTGGGGAGTCCTCACCTGGGTAAGAATGGATCGACAAATATGTAAGTACTTATCAGATTGTTCTGCAGGTTCCCTTTGTATTGTGAAAGCTGCGGGAAGAGAAGAAGCTGAAGTTAAGAGAGGGAAATCTGAAAACAGAAAGAATTTTGAAGACACATTCATGTATTTGATGGGGTTTTTTCACTCCCTTGATAATTTTGCCCATCCCTGAAATAAGGGGAAGAGATGTACTCTGAAACAGGGTTTGCTGCTGCCCTTGGTCTCTGCCTTTGGCAGAAAGTCTTGGTTTCATTGACATGGGATTGTCAACTTTCTACAATTTAAGGGAAGGGCTCTCTATAAAAAGATTTCCAATTTGAAAAATGCCAAGGAAGAAGAAGGTGTCAAAGGTGTTAAATTGAGTGCACAGGGTTCATTATTTTGGTAATATACTATACGAAATATAAACTGAAACTGAATAAATTTTATGCACACACATGGTCTTCACATACCTTATCCTCTCATAAAATGACCTTTTTTATATAAAATAATAGTGGTTGCCACTATAGTTATACAGTTCTACCATTTTGGTTTGGGAGAAAGCTGAAAACCCTTTATTTTTAAATATATTTGACATTTACACTCAGCAATCAGGGTGACATGATCCCACAACAACCATGAGAAAAGATTGGATTTATAATTAGACTGTTGTGTCCTGTTTTATACTTCTCTAAAAAAAAAGAACTGACAGGCTGTAGAGGGTTGATGTTAACCCTGGTCAGCAACTAAGCACTGACCAGCAACATACTCACTCTCCCCTAGAGGGACTGGGGACACAATTAGAAAAGCAAAAGCAAAAAAACCCTTGAAGCCTGAGATAAAGACAGTTGAAGTGATGCAAACAGGGGGAAACAAAACCCGGGTGGTGCAAAGACCATCACTCGCTGCCTCCCAGTGTGCATACCAGATTGATGCTCAGACAGGCTCTGAGCAGCAGCTACCTTGGAAAATCTAGTCTCCCTGCCCAGTTTTTTCTGAGTTTAACCCAGCTTTTACACATCCCACATGGTATGGACCACCCCTTTGGTCACTTTGGGCCAAGTGTCCTGGCTGTGCCCCACTCCAGATTCTTGCCAAAGCCCAGGCTGCTCACTGGCAGGACAGAGAGAGAAACAGAGAAAGCCTTGGGAGTGAGCAAGCATTGATCAGAAACAACTAAAACATCACTGTGTTATCAACACTGTCTTGGTCCCAAATTCAGAAGAGCACTAAAAGCGCTACCAAGAAGAAAGTTGGCTCCATCCCAGCCACTTATCTAAATTAACACCTGAGTCACACCTGCATTTCTTTAGGTTTTCAGCCACTGTTTCCCTTTCACACGTTAAAACACTCAAAACAAGTATAAAGTCAGATGGCAGTGTAGAGTGAAAATGGGTTTAGTGTGTTTGATTGCCTCCACTTGTATTGACTAGTTAAGCTCCTGCACTACTTGTTATTTACCTACACTTGACTTTCTTTTTCACCACATGGTGTTACACGTGTTTTTCTAATAACAGAAGATTACTTTTCTTGTTCTCTCATCCATTCCAGTTGTCAGACACATCACATAGGTCACAACTGCAGCAGCTAGAAACTGAGCCTCCTCTGTAGACAGGCACAGCCAGCCATCTTATTCTCAAGGGTATGTCTATGACTGAACTTAGAAGATAAATTGCACCTCACAGAGACTCTGAAACTTGCCAACTTGGGTCTTGACAACAGTGAAGCCAAGATACCAGGAGGCTAAGGACAGACTACAGGACATATCGAGATCCCAAAATAAATATTTATGCAGTCTGTATCAAACTAACCCAGGTATCTTTACAACGGAAAATATTTAAATGTAGTAGGTTTTTTGTACAGTAAAGAATAAAAAAAGCCATTGTAGTTGATGTCCTGTCATAGCTCTTCTGCGTGGGAGCCTGAAATGGTGGGCAGATGTAACAGAAATAAATTCTATATGACTGGAAAAATCTTATCTGAGGTATATAGATAATCAAGGTGCTTGGAGCTTTATCTAGGAAAAATCCAGTTGCATAGAGGATCTGAGAAGACACGTTTGAGATGTTGTACTCAATGGATGTCTCCAGCATCTTGAAACCAAGCAGAACAGGAATGTTATGATACATAAGGGTGTGGTTTTACATATAAAAGAACGTACTTACAATAGAGCCTGTTGTGAAATCCAATAGCAAAGGTCCAGAGAATCCAATAACCTTTCCAGTTTTTTCAGTAATTGTTTCTGAGAATTTTCCCAAGCAGAACAGGTACTGAATTAACTGGTTACAACGAGAATAATTTCATTTTATTGGGTTGGCTAAAAGACTTTTAATCCAGACCATATGTGCCAGAACAGCCATCAGTGGCACAGGAAACCCACATGCTCATTGCATGATTTATTCTAAGGGGTTTCCATTATATTCCACTGCTAATACAAATTCAGCTTCTAAGGACACCTTTTCTGGTAAAGGCTTGTTTTGGGGCAAGGGGTGCTATTAGTACAAAATGTGCTATATTTCACTTGTTTACATTTCTCACAGTTCTGTATCAAAACACAACAGCTGAGCTTTGGAGGAAGGGTACCTCAGGCTTTGTAGGCACAAAAATGTCAAGCTGGAAGTTCAGGCCTCCAGTAACTGTTGGAAACTGTTGTATCTGATGGAGAAATAACAGCTGATAGGCACTTGGCAGCTGCTGAGACAGGAAACCAGAACTAGGATTTGGCTCCTGCCTCTAAAAGTGGGCTAACACCAAATTAAACAACTTAGATCTGGTCCTCTTGTTGATACTTCTGCTCATTATCTTGAAGTTTATTTCAGGAGATAGAAGAAGGAAATATAACTCCCCATGGTTCAGTGGTAGAAACAGTTGCCGGAAGCTTCTGCTATCATGAGTGTACAGCGTCTGGAGTCACTTACTTCATACTGATGTGTGGATTTGTCCTGCCTTCCAAAACATCAGGGAGTGACTGCCATAAGACCTCCACAGGTCCACGTCCAGATGTATCATTCAACTTGTTGTATCAGATAGATGTACCATTCTACAGTCGAAGAAATTTGTTCATGCAAATGGGTGCATGTTTTTTCTCCTATGCAAAAAAGGGCCATGTCTTGTAAAAAGAAATTGAACAGTATCTTATTGGTTGGACATGACCAACACACCAAAACTTTGGAGCTTCTCTCTTGCTATTCACATCTCAGTTCACTGACTTTGTGCTTCCATGTCAGTTGTCCTAGGGCCATTTTAATTTCCACTAGCCTGTGTTGCTGAAACAGTTGGACATCTGCTCCAGAAGAGTCGAACAGGCTCCTGCTATTGTCGCCAGTGGACATGGCATCCCCAGAGCTGGTACAAGCCTCCAGATACATGCAGTAGCATCAGCAGGGAGTCCATGTGTTAATTTGGACTGCGTGCAATAGGCTAGATGTCTTCACTATGTGTCACATTCACATTAACATTAGTCTGCAACATAACAAATCACATCAAAGACACTGCTTTTCCCAGGCCCACCACAGTACATCAGTGACATAAAAAAAAATTTGCTTCACTGACCTGAGTCTTGGCTAGCAGGGATCTCAGGCCAATCAGTATACAGGATCTTAGGCGTTTCTGAGGGAGAACTGGACTTCAGATACCTGAAACAAAACCACGGAAATTTCACCATTAAATGGAAAATAAAATCATAATAAATAAGAACCTCTTGCTCTCTTGTGTTCTTTTTTTCCTTCTGCTTATGGAGACTTTTTTTGCATTTCTTGTTACAAGAGGTAGTCTAATGAAGGTATCTTTCAAATCTGTTTTGTTTCTTGTCAGCTTCTTTTGGATCTAACAGCAATGTCTTCAATTCTGGCATGCCTCACCTAAATTTTAAAACATATTTTGATTTATAGACAATGAAGTAAATAGTTCTATATACTGCGAGTTTCACAGAACTTTGCTTTTCTTACAACAGCAGGTTTGCTTGAAAAAAAACCAAACAGCTCTAATTCACTGAGAATTCAAAGGATACTGTTGGCACAAACTATGACAAAAAACCAGCTCCATTATGATTGTGCTCTACAAATCAGGCTTCTTTTCTCCGTGCTATACAGAAAAGAATCTGAACAGTCATCTAAATGTTGACACAGTTTCTTTGGACATGCAAGTAGCAATTTGTATATATACTATGCTAAATGTTTACTGTCCATAGATAACTTTATGAGGGCTGTTTAGGATTTGTAAAGCTGAAAGGTCAATCAAAGCATACCTTAGTGAGAAGCTTGTACAGCTTTCTGCATCAATGATGCTGAAATTGTTGTGAAACTCAAGGGAGTAAATTGGCACAGGTAAGAACCTGCAGCCTACCCTGGCATTCTTTGCCTTTCTTCTCCTCCAAGGCCATCCAAGAGAGCACAGGGAGGGCAGCAGCTGCCAGAGCCTGTTGTTTGCTGATTGTGCAGGCAGAGCCCACAGAAAAAATCCTCTGCTTTCCACTGCACCAAGCAAATTCGTGTGTGTGCGCCTGTGGTTGGTGACTTTTCTGAGCTGCCTGTTTTGTCATTCAGCAGTGAACTGTCTAACTGTAAGGACACATAAAGCATGGGTTGCCAGGCTTCATTGGCAAAACTCCCAGCAGCAGAGCAGGACTCTCAGGACAAGGTTTTGAAGCTCGCATCCTAGGAAAGCGAATGTGGGTCACTGACTCCTCTCCTGAATTTCTCTGTAGACTTGGTAGTATGCAACATCAAGTGTATGAAAATGTACCACTTAGATGCAGTCCTAGAGACTTTCCATGCAGAATCACTAGAATCTGGAATGATTTGATGAAGTATACAATGTCAACAGCTTACACATCACACTGCAAACATCCAATGTTAGGATATGTTTCCCTCTCTAGACAGTGAGAAAAAAAGGCTTCTTCAAAACCTTCCTTCAGCCATTATAGCTGGATGGCCTGAATTGCCATAAAACTGCTCTCTGTAGCTAAGAAGGGAGGGTGGTTTAGATGCCTACAATAAGGAACTAAGTAGGCTTTCTGGCAATAAAAATATCAAGCAGAGAGATCTACATGGCTTCCATCCCTGTTCAGTGAAGATCCATTCAGTTCTTCACAGCCATTTTCCATCTGTGACCCTGGCTCTTAACATTCAAGAAATTTTCTCTAAGTGCTTAGCACTAAAGCAAAACTGCAAAGAAAACTCATATATCATGTTTGAGTCACGTGGAACACAAGGCATATTTTCCCGATGCTTTGCCGCTTATGTGCAATTAAAAAACCGCCCACTCATTTTTATTGGCAATATGATATAGAGCAGAGAAAATGAAGACACATCATAAAAGTTCAGAAATAAAGCATCTGTCTCAGAGCTTATCTACTTCTTTTCTATATCATTCAAATACACTATTCAATAGTCTTTGGTCGTTTCATGTGAACAGCTTCAAACCTTACTTTAATTCAATTTGTCTTCAGCAGCTTGCTGTATGGCTCTGTGCATTGTTCTAGTGAAACCCATTTCACACATACAAGAAAGGGGGATTTTCCCTGCAGAATTCTTTTGTCTTTTCACTGAAACAATTTTAATTTCATTTTTTGTCATTTGAAATAAGGAAACATTCCCTGTCTCTGAAACCAGACACATTCTGTCTTTAGGAATTTGCAGAACGCTATACATGAACAGTTTCAGTGGGAACTATCAGCAAAGCATCAGGATGTGATGAAACAGGGGATTAACCTTCTTGAGAATGGGATGCTGTTGCTAGGGCTCCCAGCACAACAGAACCTTTCTTGTTGTGTTCCCTTGCTGTTATCAGAGTATAAATCTCAAAGAAATACTGTTAATTCTGCAGCATGTTGTCGTGGGATTCCAAAAATCCCAGAAGGATTTCAAACTGGCATGCATGAGACTGCTGTAGAGGTAACAGTGGTAATTGTACTGAAGAATGTTAATGTTTTCAGTATGACGAACACTTTTGAATAGTTATCTTTAGTGATTAAAAAAAAATAGAAATCACATGTGTGATTTTAAGTGACAGTACAATAAAATTGTAATGTCCTTATTTTTCAGTTTTAGTTTTCGCTGTCATTCCCTCCTCTTTGTGTTCATAATCCTCATTCCATTGTTTATGCCCAGTTATGAGCCAAGTTATAAGTATGTATGTGTTTAAGCATATAGTTGTCTTTCTACATTCTTAAATCACTCTGTTTGCTGGAACAAAATGAGCTCTATGCAGAACAGCAGACATCTGTGTAAATGGCTGTATCTGTCAGCCTAGGTGTGAAATCCTCTGTGGAGTGTGGCCTTCCTCATATGAAGGTGGACTCCAAGTGCCAAGATAAAGAGGGGGGCCAAATGAGCTACAGAATGTTTCCAGTAATATCATTAAGGAGTGATCAGCTAAACGTTTGAACACAACTATCATGAAATATTTCACCAATCAATGTTTGCAAGTTCAGGTGCCAAACTGCAATCAGAGGCTAAAGGCCAGCAGTCAGGTGGCATATGGTGGCTGTGATGAGCCCTGTGCCCAGCCACAGCTATCAGCTGCCAGTCTGTGCTTTCTCAAAAAGCTGGGGGACCTGGGGCAAGGAAAGCAAAATGTTCTTGAGTGACCAAAATCTCACAAAGTGTTTGGATGGTGTAGTGAAGGTCTGAATTGCCAATAATGCTTGGCAACTTTATGGTCGTTCACAGGAGAAATGTGAGTGAATGCACAATAAAAGAAAAACAAATGCCACTGAGGTATTCTGTTTAGGTATTTCTGGAATGCTATCTATTTGTATTCTACAATTTAAGAAGAACTGGAGTTGAAATGTGAACTGATATCATAAAATGAACATCCCTGAGATCTACAATATCAATATGAAAACATATCTGGACACAGCTACTGCTGGCCAAAACCTATTTTTTTTCGGCTCAGGATTCTCAAAACAGGGGAAATTCCAAAATTGTGTAAGTATTTATTTCCTAGAAGGAGCCCCAGATGATTCTAGTAGCAAAAGACCTACTGCAACTGTGAAGCTGTTGGTAGGAGGAAAGGGGCAATTTTCTCTAAGTGGTAAAAATCTTCTTCCTGTTTCTAACTGTCTCTGTCACTTAACCCGTTCTCCTTGGTACACTGCCCCTGCCACTTGCCCTGCCTGGCAGGTTAGTGGTCATAAGATAATGAGCACTAACGAGTTTCTGCAGTCAATGTTATAATTTGGTTGAGGTTAAATATTACAAGCAGCCACTTGAATAATGAATGATAAAGAACATGAAGGCAACCTGTTCTTGGCACTTTGGCCTTTGAACATCTGAAGTTGATTGTTATTAGTTCTGACATTTAGCACAGGTATAGTGCAGCCAGCAGAAATCAGCAGTAAAAGTGAAGAAAGTTGTTTCAGTATGCAAGGCATTACATTGAAAACCGTCTGTTCTACACTGGTTTTGCAGATTTTTTTTCCTGATAATGTTATTTAGCTAAATTGTCTGTTTTGACAATTTAAGCATATAGACTTGTGGGAGGAGCACCTCAAAATGAACTTGTCAGAGTTATTTTTGTTCTGTTCCCCTTCAGGAACAGCTGTGATATTTTTGGATGCAATATGGAAAATAACATAACTAACAAAAGTGATTTGTCATGAGCAGAACCTAGTGATTTTAAAGTTTGGTACAAAAATGCTGTTTCTATTGATTCCAAGTTATTTTAAAATTCTAGTCAGGCTATCAAAATAGTTTTGAACAAATAAAATGATATATCAGAAACTCTGAAAGAAACCATCCTGATATGTTCTGATAAAAGTATCTCAAAAAAAAAATAAAAATTCAATGCTATTTCAATAAACCTGGAGGCAAAATGGAAGAAGAAATAATAAATATTTATTGGTCAAAGAAGGAACCGAAAAGTCATCTAAAACATTAGAATTCTTGCATGAGAAATGAGAGGTTTGCATTTCAGTTCATGCTTCTTTTGCTATTAAGTGTTCAATGAGAAATTTTAAAGCTGCAGCAGAAGGGAATGAAAAAGCTTTAACGCAGAATCTCATATAGTCTAGCAATGAGGGTGTTCAATGATTAATGCGTTATAAAACTAAGTTTTTTTGTTTTTAAAAGTGTTCTTAGTTACATATTTTGCCTATCCACACTGTTTTGATCTGCTAACTTTATTGACAAAATTGTTTGAAGTCAATTTGGGAAAAAATATCTTAAAATTCTTTTTGAGTACCAACCAAAAGCCAATCGTGGTCATAGCCATAGCTGTAAGTGTCACATATTCTTAGCATGGAAGGAATTCTCTTTACTCCCACCAAGAAAGAAGCAGAGCTAGCTGTTAGAAGAAACAGGTTTTTTTAAATCCAAGTGTCTGCCATCTAAATATATTGCTGTTTACCAGAACCAATGAAAAGTTGATTTCTTTGGCTGTCTGCAAGTTCTCGAGCATGGAAACAAAACCAGGGGATATATTACACATTATTATACATAAATGAAATGTTTCATGCTTGCATGAACAACACTAGAATGGATGCACTCCTTTATTACACTGCTTTTAAGTGCAGCCTTGGGTGTGGGGGGGTGTGTGTGTGTTTGGTTGGTTTCATTAACATTGGACTTCATCATATTGTCCTGGGGTTTTTTCCTCATTAACAATTCAAAATTATGAATTCATCAGAATTAATGTTTACCATCAGAATCATATGAATTTGAAATAATTTTATTTAAACAATTTTCAATGAACTCTGCTTACATTGAATGATGTTTTTGGGGAGGAGTGGTTAATTGATTGCCATTTCTTCAGGTGAAAATATTGGTTCTGTTAGCTTAGAGGGTTAGTAGGGGGCCTTCAATTTACTTTTGTGTCTATTCGTGTTTGTCATCAAAGTCTGATGCATGTCTATGCCTTCCTGCTGTGTTTTCTGTCTGCCTTCTCAATGTTTGTCTGAGGTATTTTGGACCTTTTTAATTCTCTGCATCTCATTTGCATGCAAATACTGAAGAAAGTGTTTCTGTATGGCTTGGTCCCTCTCTTCTGTTTTACTAAAAAAGCACCATTTCTTATTATCCATAAATGAAATATTTCATACCCATAGCCTGAATATAAGGTGGTATTTATACTATCTCCACTTCTGAGTTATCAATACATTAATTAGCTCCACAACTTACTTTTGTTGTCTCTTTGTTTTGCTCACTAGAGTTAAAGAATTAGCTTGAAGTGTTTCCATAATATAGCTATTCAAGTTTCCCTAACTATTATCTAATACATCTACTACTATAATTATATAATATTAATGACAGCAATATTTCTTTCTGGACAGAGAATTGTTATTACTGCAACACTTTCTGGTATGATCTTGGCTTGTAGTGGAAAGAAGTAATAACAGTGCAGGCAAGGGCCAAAATGCTTGGATCTTGGATGTATGCCAAGGAAAATAAATTCATGGTTGCCTTTCTTTATCAGGTGATCTTGCGGGTGCTGAGTGGGACATAGAAAAAATTGTTCCTCTGCCATGCATAAACATCTCAACTGAAAGAAACTTAAGTGGAGTAACCTCAAATACATACTTATCCCAAGAACTAGAATCCAGATGTTTAGGTCTTATTTTCGGTGTGCTTTGCATGTGAGAGATACAGATGAGGTAGATGTCCACCTGCCTTAACACTGCCTCTGCCATTCAAACACAGATTTAGACACTTGTTAGAAAACTTGACTTGTTGTATGTCTGCCCAAGCTGCTTCTGATGGGGAGATAACACTGCTCTTACAAGTGGTTTAGCTTAACACTGAAAGTTAGACTGGTGACTTTGTCATAAATTTATTCTTTTTACGGCTAACTGATGTTTCTGAGTAAAAACATCAAAGAAATCAGGTATCATACATGCCTCTCTGGACAAGACCAGGAAAGACACTTAACAGTTTCCTTGTTCTCTTAAACCGCTCTGGTATGTTGAAACAAATGACACTAATTTCCTTCATCTTCCCTGCTTCTTATGGGTGAAGAACTTACTTTTGTGAATATTTGTGTGAATATTGTGAATATTTCAGACGTGTAATTCAGCTGGCTTCTGTCAGTTCTCACCTTTCTCAGTCTCAGGTGATAATCTAGTAATTAAAATCTGTCATTGAGGGCATAACTTTCAGCATTTAGACATACCTACAGTCATATTACAGAGATCCTTGATCCATATATATATATTTAACCCTCAAAGTTTTTCAGTGATTTATCAAATCGTCTCAGAAGAAATTTTTTAAACATCCTTTCCTACATACCCTCCAACTTCTAATCTGTTACTGAACCCTCAGTCATCTGAGCCCTCTTCAGCCAGGTTTTAATACTACAGTGATTCAGAAGTGTCACTTCACTTGTCCTGTCTTCCATTTCTCATTTTTAAGTCATCCACATCACCGCCCAGTATCCCAGACACCCGTATGGTGTCAATCCCTCAAGATGAACTGTTTTTACCTGATTGCATACCTGTTACTGGTGTGACTGAGTCAGATCTTTTTCATAATAAAAAAACTCTTGTTGTTTGTTTTTAATTCTTGTTGCTTAGATTCCTCTCTTGGGAATGGGTGAATTCCAGAGATATAACTTAAACCTTCTTTTCTTTGCACGTTCTGGCCTAGTGTAGAAAGTCTTGACCCACTCCAGTGTAAGTTCTTGTCCTGATGCCAAGAACACTCAGTAGGGTCCTCCCTGATATTTTCAAGAACCCTAACCCAAATTTGCTTTTCAGTTCTTGTTTCTTTACATCAGCTCCTGCGATAGGATTTTAATTTTACTTTTCATAATTAGGGCCTTTTGCTGGTACAAGTTCTGGTTTTCTCTACACCGGCTACCAAGGACTCCTTGGCTCTCCATTCCTCTTTCTTTTGTGCACGAAATGAGCTGTCTTCTCATTTTCCAACTTCTCTTGTGCTCCCACCACTTTTTTTTCTTCTTCCATGAAGCAAACCTCTTCCCCAGCTCTGAGTTCTCTCTTTTCATGTATTTTTGGATTCTCTTTCTTGTTCTGGAGTTTGCCCTGTAACTCTACTATGCAGCACATTTCCTGAACATAAATGTACCCAAAATTCAAGAGATCTACAACTTAAGCATATGGTCAATTATTACATCTTCCCTCTCTTGGACATCTTCGGAGTCCTGAAGTCTGCCACCACCTTTGGTTATGCCACTTATTTCTCTTCTTTCTACTGAGTTCCAGCTGATAACTCTATGCTGGAGCTCGCAGTCTTCTGATTCTTGAATTATGATTTCTCAGAGCAGAACTCCAGCAGCACACAGCCAGGAACAACCTCCCCAACCTTGGCTCCTCCCAGGGCTAGATTTATAGGGCTTGTGCCCCCCCTGCAGCTACAGCTGTTTGGAGGAGGTTAACGAGCACTTTAGGTTGAGGTAGTCCCAATTGGATTCAGGTGTAGAATCCTGGTCCTGAGTGAGAGTTTGGCTAGTGCACACCAGCAGGGTTTAAATACATATTACTACATGACTCTACAGCCAAAATCAATATGTGTACTTGTATACTGCTGGCAGGAAAAGTGGAGGAAATTATATCACTAAAGGTTTTAATAAAGTAAGAGTAATTCAGCAGACTTGGTCTTTATTGAGAGGCTTTTTTTTCGTGACAAAGGCTTTGTCAAGCTCGTGAATTCACATTATGTTCTAGAGTCTTGAAACAACTTGGATCATTATAGCACAAATGCATAAGTCTTTAGCTTTAATTTCTAGTATATGTAGGGTAATTTATATTTCTTTGTGGGAGAGGGGTTAAAAAGAACCCTGGTATATATAATTTTTCCCCCTGCTTCATTTTCTTTCTTTTTTTTTATGCTGCAGGAAAACCAGTACCAGGTTAAGATCTGTGCAGCAATAAACCTTTGCCACTGGCAGGAATCTAGCAGTCACAAACAATTAGTTCTTTCTGTGAATGTTACAAGGTTAATTTTAGCCTCCTAAACTGTCTCCTGCCAGATCTGATCAGTTTTCTGCTTTAGCTCCGACTGTCTGGTCCCTGATGGGATTTGGCTACAAGGAGGATGGCATTATCAGCCCATTAACTATCACTAGCAGGAGAACTGTGATGCTGATGAATATTGATCACCTGTTCCACGGGGTTATCAGATGATGCTGAGGGAACCTGACGCTTGGTTGTTTCTGTGGGCAGCTTTTATTTTTTACTGGCTGATGGTGCTTCTCTCCCTGGTTCTGCCCATGCAGGAGAGAGCAGCACAGCAGGGCATCTCTGCTTTTGCCATCAACAGGTTATGTTTGACTGCAGGAAGGGATTGGAGTGAAAGCTTTGCCCCCTCTCTGTCTCCCTTATCACACAGATTTGCAAAACATTTATATTAGTGAAGCAGGGAAAGCCCCAGGTGGTTAGAAAGGATTCTGAATGGGCTCACAAGCACTTGAGGGATCTGTGTGGTGCTCTCTAAACTGAGGATTGTTTCCACCCCTGTGGTGACTCAGCTGTGTCTAGGGAGGGGAGGTGCATTTCTGCAGAAGTTGTGTCAGGGGAGATTTAGGTTTGATATTAGAAAAAGGTTTGTCTCCCAGTGGGTGTTTGGGCACTGGAACAGCTCCCGAGGGCAGTGGTCGCAGCACCAGCCTGACAGAGTTCAAGAAGCATTTGGACAATGCTCTTGGGCACATGGTCTGACTCTTGGGGCTGCCCTCTACAGGGGCAGGAGCTGGATTCAATGATCGTTATGGGTCCCTTCCAACTCAGGATATTCTATGATTCTAAAAGATGCGGAAGGCCTATCCAATAGGAGACCAGTGTGCAACCCAGATTCCTGTGGACATTTGAAATCAAAGGTTGTTTTGTTTTTCAGAGCAGACAATTGTGAAAAATAAAAAAATCTGTTTACTGCTGATATTTTCTTCTAAACCACAGCAATATTTCTTAAGATTCTGGAGGCTAAACATTATTTTGGGCTTTTTTCTAAATTAGTTTGGAAAAAAAAGTATTTTATTACTTTTCAAGACATAGCAGCACAAATTCTGGGACTGGAATCAGGACCAATGCATTATTTATTAATACATAAACTATCCAGTCAACTAATAAAGTCATAATTTGATAAAAATCCCTTATTTTGGATATTACTTACCCATTTATTTCACTACTCTGTCAGTCACAATTCATTCAAGAGATGGGGTGGGGGGATGGGAACAAAACATGGTCATCATATTAAGACAAAAAGTCATGAACAAATATTTCCTAGGACTAAGTGGTGCCTTGGAATAAAGATAAAAAAGTGGCTTAACATTATCTTATCAAAAAGAGGAAAAAAAACCCCAAAAGAGATGGTCTGAAATTTTCTCACTGTTGTGTTTTTTGTTTAATCTTGCTCCAGTGGATGGTAGGAGAGGAGTAGACTTTCTATTCAAGATAACTGAATCTCCTTTTAATTCTAAATTAAATGCTCAACAGGTTTTTAAAAATCTTAGTAATAACTGTTGCAATTTGGTTTGATAGTTTTAGGGAACATCAGAATAAAGATGTATTTTTTTCTTTTTTCCTTATGCTTCTTTCTACAAGAATTTAAGAGGTATTGTCTTCATGTACAAGTATGATTTCTAGACGTGGAAAATGTAGTAGCAATCAGCATTTCCTCAACTTTTTTTTTTTTCCAGCTTAATCAGTAAAATGGGTATCAGTTTTAGCATATATATGAATGGTGGAGGCAAAGGAGATTGCAGTGTCTGAAATGGAGATGATTTAAACGTTGCACTCTTACTTTGGAAAAAACAGTCTGAAAAAAACCTTTCCTAATTTAGAAAGGGAAAAAAAATTTCATGGCCTTCAGCAGATGGAAGCTTTGGGAAACTTGCAAGCTGCAGCTGCTGCCAACTGGCCGTGACCTGTAGGCAAGGCTTCCCCAGTATGGCAGCAAAATCTTGGCCTCTCCAGTGCTCTGCATTTTGAGAAAGAAAGCCTGCCCATCAAACCTGTACCTCTGCTCCACTCAAAACACATCACAACCAACACGCTTCTACAAGTACATTTGTTTTGACACATCAGCCCATTTTACAAACACCTGAGTTTCTGTGAAAAAATGTCTTCTCAAGAGAGTCGGGTACTTCAGTGTTTAAACTCAGCAGCATTAGAAGAATGCAGAATGGTAGATGAGAAATTGGATGGGAACAGAAACAAAAGGGAAAGAAAACAGAAGCGAGACATAAGGGTCTGCTGGGGTTTGTGTTTTGTTGTTGGGTTTTTTTTAAGTTACAGATCAATAACACTGAGATGGTCTTGATTACTCAGTGGAAATAGTTTGAGGAAAGCACAGAAATGTAAATTGAAATGCTCAGCCACCAGTCACAAATGTGTTCCTCTTGACCGCAGATTATTTTCATACCTATAAATTTGTAAACGCTGTTTAGCTGGACTTTGTGTCTCCCAGATTTTTGGCCTCTAATGGCAAAAAACCAACCAAACAACCAAACAACATAACCCCAAAACAAACCAAATGGAAAATCACCATGGAATCAACTGGCACAAAAATACTTGAAGGATGAAATAATTCAAAACCAATTTTTTGTGTGATTTCTATCCAAAATCCTGTTCCACTCTATCTACAGTGTTTTTGTTATTCCCAGCTGGGATGTCTGCAATTTATTATAAGATATAGTTATGACACCTAGAACTTGAAAATCACAAAAATATCTTTTTTGATCAAGTATCACCTGTCATAACAGAAGAAATTAGGAAAATATCAAGAAAATATATTTTTGACAGAAATGTAATAGATGAAATCTAATCTTCCTTGCACTTCTTGATTTTTGACAGTTAATTTCTGATTGTATATTGCAGTAACTCCAGTAGGATCCTCTCAAGCTCCATGGTGCCTTCGTAGAGCTTACATATCTGTGTTCCTGTGTGAGTTTTTAAAAAGTCAATCTTTCCAGGATTGCTAAGTGCTAGAAAAGCTTAATTCAATTAATTCTTCCCTTTTTATGCTATGAACTGTTCAGACCAGCAGAAGCCAATCCACCATGGAGTTTTACCTTCACAAAGCATTTCTGGAGTCCCAGAGGAAAAACAAACAAATAATAATGCTTCCATACCCAACACATTTGAAGGCGCATGTACTAGACCATAAAGGATTGACTACTAGCAGCTCTCAGAAGAAGGAGCAGAGCACCCAATATGCCTATGTCACAGCAGTACAGCTCAGTATCACCTCAGGAGATGTGCTCTGACACCCATGGATTGTTCAAGAAAAACTCCATAAGCAAAGAAGAAAAGAAACAAGAAAAAACAACACACACACAGACACACACACTCTTATTCCTGTTTCCCATTACTTTTTCCCCTATGTCTCAGACCATGGCAGAACAAATGCTGGTTTACAGATGCAGTCAATATTTTCAGCAGGTTCTTAGAAACTCTCTGGGGACATCACTGAAGTCCAATAGACCAGAACAACCTCTGGAGGTGACTGAGTTCTCTATGCAGTAGATGAACACCAAATGACACAGACTTGAGTTGTCTTCGGAGAAATGCAAAGGTGTCTTCCACACTTCATTTATTGTGTGACTGTGATTGAAAAGGGACCTCAGTTAGGGACCTAAACAGTGGGGCAGAATTCTCTCCCATTAACTGATTTTTCACAGCTCAAAGAGAAAATAAGAGCTCTCACTGTTCTGTTGGTTTCTCTAATAGAAAAGAATACAACTTCTCTTTGCCTGAGTGTACACATTCAAGTTTATGCAAAAAATGGGAATCGTGGCTCCCATGAAAATATTCATATCTTCCAGAGTGCCTTACACTAATCTGGGCTTGGTCCAGATTCCAGCTGAGCAGGAGCAACTCAGCCATTCTGGAATAGCAGCATCCACCTATGGCATAATTCAGATGCAATAACTGAGCTTTGAATTCATAATTTGCTTAAATGTGATTTAGCTTTCAAGTGCAAAGAAGCACTAATGTGCATGCAGTCAGGGATAAAAACCCCTAAACAAATTCCAGAGAAATATGACTGAGTAAAAACATCACAATAATCTCACTTGTGGATGTCACCCTACATTGGAAAATTCAGGAAAAGTGCTTGATCACAAGTTTGTTTTTGGGCAAAAGCTTTTTGAGCTTTTTGAATTTTGTGTTTGGAAACTTTGAAGTTGCCTTATGCTCTCATGCTCAGCCTTGTAGGGGATGGATGTGCATACTGTCTTTCTGGCCTTTGAATCTTCTTAAACCTTATATGTTTAATGTTTCTCAAAAGCCACCAGAAAGCCTATTAAGCACAATGGCTCAAGGCACAGCTATAGAATATATACTTCAATGCGGCATTACACATCAAAGGACTATGACAGAGCAGGACTATGAAAACACTGATACTGGGACGCGTAAAATACAGTTATAAAGTAAGACTGTGTTGCTCTGTGACCTCGAAAGCCCTCATTCAACAGGCAAAAAGAGTATGTGGCGAAGTGATGATTGTAAATGAAAGGCTCAGACACCCAGAAGCATCATCCATTTATAAGCTCTTGAAATTTTGTCTAGAATTTGCAGAATTAGCTCCCATTTCTGTTTCTGATTAATCGTCTGTTCTGGCTCTGCTAGGGGTGGACATCTTGGAAATAAGGCACCACCTTTCAAACATGCATACTGATATTACAGTGCAGAAAAAGGCAGCTGCACACTTCTTGAGGCTATTGTTGTGCTACCTGTTGTGCTCATCTTGCCTTTGGTGATGGTTAAGGTCAGCACAATCAAGTTTGCACACGCATCAGTGATCAAAGTCACAAGTAAAATAGGCAAGGGGTCATGGGCATGCCACTCATTAATTTCTGTTCATTGACACTGACATGGTAAAGAGACGCTGATCTTGGAGTTGGATATTGTGCCTGTTTAATGGCAGAGTTTCCTACCCCTCTCTTCCCACTGCCTGTTATTATCTCCTTTCCCTTTGCTGTGAATATTTGCAGCATTTGTTTTAGTTTGGATGCAGCGGCTGGCACTCCAGTGGGGAAGAAGCTGCCTAGGAGCTAGTTATTCCACATAATTCTCTGCCTCTTGGTTTGGTGGGGATTATTTAGCATGAGTGATTATGCAGAGAGGAACATTTCCAAGCTGCTGAAATAAAAGCTACTCTTCACGATGTATTAGAGAGGTGGAAGCTTAAAGGGGCATGCTTAAAAAGGTCTCTTCTGAGAAATTAGGAAAGATCAAAGACAAAATAACTCTTAATAGTATAAAAAACTGGCAAACTGACAGAAAAATAGAGCTCTAGAAACCAGTTCATGCATTAGAAAGGCATTGAGAGAAATCACTGACAAATTACTGTACCCTTAAAAGTTCTGGAAGCCTTGGACAGAGAGTGATTCTGCTGCTCTACATATGGTACCATCAGCACCTTGCGCCCACCAGTTTCCTTACCTCAAGGAAGCATCCTAACCATTTGTCACAGTTACCAGAAGTCCATTCTGCCCTGAGGAATCCTTCCGAAAACATTTAATTGTAACCATATGTTCCCATCAGAAGCTTGAACAAGTCAGCATTTCCTTTGGTTGTCATCAAAGCTTTATCACCCAGCTCTGATTGCCAGATCTGTCAGAAGGGGCTGTAGAGACAACTAAAGGAGTGTATTGCTCATCTGCAATTAAACCTTTGCCTCCACACCAATTGCAGGTACTGATACTCTGGCCAAAGCTGCTGTGAGTCGTTCCTGCTCAAAGCAAGGCTGACAGCAGGCTGTGGTGTGGTCAAGGATTGGGAAGAGGCGGGGGAGACCACCTGTAAAAGCAAAGAAACACAGGGCGTGTGTCCAGTGACTGACTGTACTTTTTTGCCCAGGGATATGTCACCCACATTTGTTGTTTCTTTAGAAAAGTTGAACTAAGGCAAAAAGGTAGCAAAGAATTTTCTGACAAATTACTGAAATGGCAGAGTTTTAGCTGGCAGTTCGAGGAAAGCTGCCTGACAAGAGCTGTTGTGAGGGCAGAGCTGGAAAACATCTCAGAGCCAGCCTTAGAGAAAGCTGAGGAGAGTGACAGCTGAAGGTTTGGGAACAAGATGCTCAGGAATGCTTATTTGCTATGAAGGAATTTCTGCTTCTGTTCAGAACACTAACTTCAAATGGTGAGGTTGTTTTGTTCACCAGCTCCTACTACAATTATTTCTTTACCCAAATTTGTTTAATTTCTACAGAAAGCAGATGAATGTGTTTTGTCTTGTTCATTAGATTTGTCCCAAATAATCTAATATTATGCTTACAATAACTGAAATAAAAAAATACTAATTGATTCTTTAACATAATTTCTGACCATTAATGGCAGCTGCTTTTCACAGCCATGTATATTTGTGATAGCTACCCTTATGAAGGCCCCCGGCTATAGCTGTGCTTTCAGGCTGTACTTCCATCTGCTTAATTTATTTCTCAGACTTTAAAACTGTCACATCTTAATAATCTACTAAACCCCATAAAACCTGCACATTGCCTATGTCTATAACCATAGAATTTTGCTTCTGCATTAATCATGATCTGCTCGCAACACCAATAAGGGAAATGATGTCAGATGATGCTTCACTGTTGAGATGTCTGATGCTCACAGAAGAAATAAACATAGAATCACAGAAAATGCTGAGTTGGAAGCGACCCACAAGGATTATTGAATCCAACTCCTGGTCCTGCACAGAACCATCTCCAAAAGTCACACCATGTGCCTGGGAGCATTGTCCAAATGCTTCTTGAACTCTTTCAGGCTTGGGGCTGTGACCACTGCCCTGGGGAGCAGCTCCGGTGCCCAACCACCCCCTGGGTGAAGAACCTTTTTCTAATATCCAGCCTAAACCTCCCCTGACACAACTTCAGGCCATTCCCTCGGGTTGTATCCCTGGTCACCACAGAAAAGTGATCAGTCCCTGACGCTCCTCTTCCCCTCATGGGGAAGTTGTACATTATTAAAAAGAAACGACAGTATCTACCATAATGAAAACATTAGAATATTTTAGTATTGTATAGCATCTTTCAGACGATGGTGCTAGATTTATTAATACCAGCATTTTAGAGATTGAACAGTGCTTTGATAGAGGGTTGAATGTCACGTGCTTCAACAGAGGGCTTCTAGGCTCTCTGGCAATCAGCTTATCAGATATTCATAAAAGGGGATCATGGGTAAATAACTTCATATAAGAAGCAATGTTTTAAGGGCTCCAGGCATTTCTCTTATCCTGTTGCAGTTGCTTTGAAGTCAGATATTTCTACCAAGATAGGTTACTGCTGGGCCAATCGTGTCCTGGGCTGCATCAAATGCAGTGTGGCCAGCAGGGCGAGGGAGGGGGTTCTCCCCCTTTACTCTTCTCCCATGAAATGCCACCTGGAGTACTGCATTCAGCTCTGGGGCCCCCACATAAAAAGGACATGGACCTATTGGAGGGAGTCCAGAGGAAGGTCACAAAGATGATCAGAGGGCTGGAGCAGCTCTCATGTGAAGGTTGAGGGCACTGGTGCTGTACAGACTGGGTAAGAGAAGGCTTTGGGGAGAATTTAAAACATCCTTGTTAGGTTTAGATGAGACATTAGGAAGAAATTCTTTACCATGAGGGTGGTGAGGCCACAGAAATATGTTGCCCAGAGGAATTGCAGATGCTGCATTCCTGGAGGTGTCTAAAACCAGGCTGGATGCAGCTTTGAGCAACCTGGGCTAGTGAAAGGTGTCCCTGCCCTCGGCAGGGGCCTTGGAACTAGATGAGCTTTAAGGACCCTTCCAACCCACACCATTTTAAGAATCTATGATAAGATTCAGTCTGGTGGGTAATGAAAAGCAGTTACAACATGCCAGCTGCCTGACAGTCAGACTTTTGGCATTGCAACTGAGGTAAGTTTTGAGAGGAAAATTACATATGGACAATGAAGTCACTTTGCAGAGTTTTCTGCCATGCAAAGGGATCAACATGAAAAAAAATCCCCTGTGACACATTTCCCAAGATGCAATTTTGGGTAGTATGTCCTCAGTTTTGGAAAAATATTTGATAACAATAATGAAGATTTCAGACCCCACATGATTTGGGCTCCAAATGTTGCTGTGATAAATGGGGCAAGGGAACGATGAGAATTTTCAGGAGGTTTAACAAAGAAAAAAGGTCATGAAATCAAGATGATGAATATGGGAAAGTAAACCCAGGTCATGGAAAGGATTTATTAGCAAGGCTGTGAAGATTCAGACAGATAACTTCAGGGCAAATATGAAATGATAAATCAGAAGTATCATGGAAGACCTACACTTGTTCTTTTTAAATTTGAACTTTGCCACTGTGGAAATGAAAGAGCAAGGCTCAGTATTTCTGCTGATTTCATAGAAGTTTAGTTAAATAACTAGACTATAACACGTTTTTCGTACCTTCATAGCTCCTTTTCTCAAGGGAATATCTACAAAATGCTGAAATTTTTATTTGGCTGCTAGTAAGAAAATAGAAATTCTAACTGAAGAAATGAAAAAGAAGATTAATTAATCCTTGTCTCCTTACAGGGGAAACAGAATAGATAGGATTACCTGACATCTGATTTGTAAGTATAGAATAATACTAAAGTTTCATTTATGTCTTACCTCAACATGAGCAGTAACTTGTCCCAGAAGAAGGTCTCTAGGGGAATCAAAAGGATGGGACAAAAGCCTAAAAGAAGCTACTTTGCACCAGGGACTTAAAAAATGGCCCTCATTAAATATGCGGGTTTTTTAACCCTATGCACAGGAGAGCAGAAGCACCAAACCACCCAGATATAAACTCTCTGAAGTTTTCCCACCGGCTCCTATCTGTAGGTTTTTCATTGCCCAGATATACAAGGGCATGTCTGCACTTGGCTCACTCCACAGCATCCCCCTGAACACAGGAATTTGAAGTCAGATGCACAATGTCATCCAGACTTCTGATCTTGAAAAGCACCGGGTAACCCTGGGGGTACCTTGCGTGATTCAGAATTACGCTTTGTTAAAAGTCCAGAAATGCCCCAGTTTTGATCGGACTAGGAACCTCAACATCATGTTCATGCCTAACCTTAATTGTTATACAGAAAGGAGGTGTTCCTCTATCCCTAATCCTGGAAGGACTGGTCCCATAAGTGTTCACAGACCACATTCCTGCAGCGGGTCACAGCTACAGGTGTGCCTTCTAGTGCAAAGCAAAAGAAGATGACTCATGTCCCGTCTGTTCTGTGCTGTAAAAGAAGTCCTACAAATGCCCATCCTGAGTGGTTTCCAGCCCATACCAACCTTCTCCCAAGAGAACAGCTATATCAAAAGGCTGTGTGCTCTTCTGGGCTTCTTCATCCACAGAGAAGGACCCAAGGCTCCTCCAACAACGCAAGGAAGCTATGGCTCCCAGCCTAGAACTTTGGATATTCATTCTTTGCTCCAAAACCTCCATCAGATTATTTTACTTTTTTTTTTCTCCTTTTGCAGACTGTTTATTGCAAAACAGAGAAGTAATGCTTGAAACAGGTGGCAGGATATCTGCACTTTCTCTTTTACCTCTCCATGGCTGGACTGTGCAAAACATTTCCAAGATCTGCATCTTTTGTCTGCTCATCAAAACCTGTCTCCTGCAGCTTTCTTTTTCTTTTACTTTGTAGAGTAAATATCTCTAAGTATTTAAAAAAGACACCATCCTTTCCCACAGACGTTGCAAAGGCAGTTCAGGGTCAGTGTGACTTTACTCTAAACTGATTCTGCTGTTGTCAAGTGCATGATCAAATACTTGAATGATTTGTCCTGGTTTTGGTTAAGATAGAGTTAGTTTTCTCCCAAGTAACCGGTACAGTCCTGTGGGTTTGATTTAGTGCTAAAATAATGTTGATAACACACTGATGCTTTGGTTATTTCTAAGAGGTGTTAATCATAAGTCGAGGACTTCTCGGTCTCCCATGGTCAGCCAGTGAGCAGGTACACAAAAAGTCGGAAGGGAGCATGGCCAGAACAGCTGACCTGAACTGGCCAAGGGATATCTCACACCATAGAATGTCATGCTCAGGATACAAGCTAGGGGGAGTTGGCTGGGAGCTGCCAATCACTGCTCAAGGACAGGCTGGTCATTGCTCAGCTGGTAGTGAGCACTTGTTTTTCTCAGGTTTCATTCCTCTCATTTTTGTTGCCTGCTTTTGTTACAATTATATTACTACTAGGAGTAGAAGTAAAATTTTCATTTTTTCTCAATGATTAAACTGTTCTTATCTCAACCCATGGGCTCACATTTTTCTCCAACTCTTGTTTCCATCCCACCACGGGGGCACAGCAGAATGTGGATCTGAGCAAGGAGTTGCATAGTGTTTAGTTGCCACTGGGGTTAAATTGTGACATTGATGACACTTCCAATGATTTGATATGAATCAAGATAATGGTCCATGCTATTTGATTGCAAAATAATAAAAACAAATATCAAATATTGTGTAAAAATACATTTTTAATTTTTTTTGCACTAGTATAGCAGTGCAGTTAAAACTAAAGGAGAATAATACATCAGATTTGAGGTCTGAGAAGCACTTTTTGTGAGATCTCCATTATGCCCTCTAGGATTCTTGCTTTGCAGATCAACAGCAGTGAGAACACAGGATACGACTTGTTAGATGCATAATTTTCATTTAAAATTAAAACAGTGTCAGTACTGACTAAGTCGTTCCTGGAATTTATATACATTTCCCAACCCAACTGACAACAAACTTCAGCCCTGCTATGCTTGTATGATCTCTCCTTCATTAAAATGTGTAAATAAATGATGTGGTAAATTATCTCATGTCTAACTCTTGTCTTGTTATTAATCTAGAGGGAGATTAAGTTCTTAGAACAGGGCAGGAAAGACAGAAAATACAAGATTATTAACTTATCTTCAATTTCACTAACAACAGGATTTTTTAAAACATGTTTATTCTTTAAAATGTGTTTTTCTAATTGCAGAGGAGTGATCCTTTTATGACAATAATCTTTTACCTTGAAGTGGTAAGGAAAGACATCCTCTAATAGAGGTTCCCACAAATTGAAATTGGCCCTGAAGGAGTTCTCCAGAGCCAGGAGAAAAAGGACAGGAGGCAAAGGACAGGTTTTTTTACCTGATTATTTGTATTCTGAAGAAAAATAAAAATAAAACACCTCCATTGCTCACTCCTATATAAAAAACTGTAATTATTATTTATTCATTCCTCATGCAGAAGATTGTTGTTTCCAATAGTCAAATAAAATGAAGCACTCTGTCCCAAAGAGTTTGTAATTCATGTTTGCATATAATGGATGGGAGAGGGATAAGTAAAATAGAAGAATAATGGCTATAGAAAAAGGTCCCTGCGGGCCCTTTGGTTTACTTTGCATATGTTAAGGTAATATGACAGAAAAACATGCATCTGTGTGTGTGTTGTATGAAGTGTATACAGCACGAAATCCTAGTTATAGTCCAACTAAAGCTGTGAGAAGATGTTTGTGGGCAAAAGACTCACAGTCAGAGGGGAGAAGCCACAAAAGAGTGGCAGTGAAAAGCCAGTGGAAAAGAAGCACAAAGTTAATGGGGAGGAGGAAGAGGAGTAGGTGGGAACAGGAATGCATCCCAGGAACTGCTATCACAGGACAGGGAAGCCTCATCCCTGCCATGCTATTTAGCTGGAGGAAGATCTACGGGCAGCCCCAGCAGATGTGGAACTTCCCCAGTGATGGTCCCCTTCCTGCTGTTGTGGGCAATGGTCTCATACTCCTCATGCTTCCCAAGAGCCCAGAGCCATCTAATGTTGACAGTGCAACAAACTCGTGATGCTGAGCTCAGATGTGCCAAGGTGCTTTACAGAAAAGGATCTCTTGGAGCAATTGTTACAGGTTCTTTCAGACAGAAAGAATAAATATGTTTTACATCTATCAATAAAATTAAATGATATCATAATGGTCAAGTCACACACGGGGCACTCAGTACAATCTTCTTTGGTGACTGAAAAATGAACAAAAAGCATTCCTTCTGGCAAACCAAATGAAAAAGTGAAAATTAAATACCAGTATCTTTCTTCTATAGCTGCACAGGCTTGTTTCTTTAATGAGGAATCCCTTTGCTCTCTTATGAAAGAGAGCTCATGACAGCCAGGAACCCAAACTTCATTTCAGAAAAATACTCCTATATCAGTGAAGAGGATGATTACGCACACAAACCCTGGAGAAAAAAAAAAAAAGAAAGAAAAAGGCAAGAACAACAAAAAACCTTCTGGGCCATGTTGCCTACAAGAGCAGACATCTGCCTTTGCATTTGAAAATGACCAAATAGTGCCAGTTGGCATTTTAGGTTGGCAAAATGTGCACAAGTAGGGCACAGGCTCAGAGTGGTTATTAGCCCATTGAAAATGTAATGAAAAATCTGTGTGCATGGGTGGCTTGAATATATTTAAACATGATGATTAAATGTAAAATGACTGTAGTTTAAGAGTCTGTCTCGGTGGACATATTTAGTCTTGTAAAAATTCCGGAGCAACCAGGCTGCTTCCTTAACTGTAGTTGTAGCTGTGTAGACAAATGAGGGAGGTTTGAATGGGCAGCCCAGGATTGCACAGGCAACTGAATGTCAGACCAGGGGACTGGTGTAAATAGAAAAGGTGATTTAGCCTTTGTGCCCAGCAGGGAAACAAGCAACAAATTCCTCTTGTGCTGGGCCAAGAAGAAGGCCTAGAAGCCCTTTCCTGCCTGTGATAATGTCACAGCTTCCAACAGGGGCTGAAGAAGCAGATTTGTAATTGCTCACCAGGGGTAGAGGAAAGGGACAGGCTTCTCTCCTGGACATTTGTGCTTCCCTGCCAGGCTGAGGTGTGCACCTTTGAGGAACCGTTTGTTTGTGAGCTCTTCTGCTCATCGGTGTCCTTGAATACTGGGGGTTCTGGAGAGGGGTGTCAAGAGAAGAAAAGGCACTGGTTGACATCCAGCTGACTCTGTGAAAGGCTGGATAAGGACAATGACACTGGTTGCCTCTCACTCAGGAGTCTAGCAGTGGCAGCGTCTGACCAGGACACACTGTTCTCCAGCTTCCCACACCCCTGAATTGGAGGGTAACCCAGGGCCAAGGCAGCTTCTTTTCTCTATTTTTGGGCAGCCATGGGACTGTACAGACTTAAGAGATGGGAGAAAGGTGCAGAAGTGAAATATTCCGTTGTCTTCAGTTTCCATCATCCCCTGTTACACACTTGCCCTGCAATGTTCCTGTTAGACATTTCAGCTTGCTTTCACGGTTCATCGGGAGTGTACGTGGCACCTTCCCCATCGGAATGCAGCCGCTGTGCTGTGCCCTCCCTGCTTTGCTGAGAGCACCAAACCAGCCCCCAGAGGGATGTCCAGCAGCAGATCCACAAGGATGATCTTCCTTGCTCACCTGGATAGAGGCACTTTCTTTCCTGACCGTGTGATGCAATACAGAGCAGAAACACGTCCTTGCCCCACAGAATAGATCCTAGAAGTCAAAGGGCTCTCTGCAGCTTGCAGCCACCCAGAACACTTCATTCTCTCACTGGTCAGCCAGAGACTTCTGAATCACATGAAATGCCATAGCAACATCTCTATAAGGTATGGGAGCAATTTAGTTCCTTTTCTAGCTTATTCTCTTGACTAATGCTAAATTAATTTATTTTAATGATTTTTGATGGCAACAAATGCAGAAAACAGTACAAGGGTACTTTATAATTAGACTGCAATCTTGTGCTTTTCTCCAAATGCTGCAGCCTGTTTCTGAGATGCTGAATAATTTCTGATTTCAGAGGCCTGAAATTATTTTTCAAGACACAAATTAAAATAATTTTCTTCTTCAGCCTTTCGTGTGTCTAATGTTCTTCAACTTTATTCAACGTTCTTATAAAGTAATTTATAAAGCTTCTTAGTTTGAACCAGCCCTGCAAAAGCATTTTGGATATTGGTCAGAGCATATTAAAACATAAAACACTATTAGAAGTGCCCATCAAAGAGCTGATAGAGATGTTTAGCTGTTGTGCATAGCATTGTTTTCACTGAAAACTGCGAAGTTGCTGATTTATTTAAAATTGGTAGAGCAACTAAAATGGAAAGCTGAAATTCCATGGAAAAGTTACAGTTATGGAATCAAGTGATTGATGCAAACATGTGAAGAGCAAAAGAACATTCCCAGATCATGTCAGGTATACCAATGTTAATTCACTCCTGAAAGTGCATTTGAAAAACAGCTTACTTTAAAAAGATCCTCTATTTTTTTTTATATAATATGTAATTTCTTTTTGGTTTTATTTTTAAAAACTTAAGTTCAAAACATATTTGTCTTCAAGTTTCTCCTTCTTTCTTCATTCATTCTTTACTCTTTTTGAAGAGAATAGGAATTGGACTTTGATGATCCTTGTGGATTCCTTCCAGCTCAGGATATTCTATGATTCTTCAAGAATGCAAAATTCAAAATCTGAAACATGTAAAAGCAGAAAAAATCACAAGCAGGGTAATTTTAAAAAACTATTAAAAAAAGACAAACACACACCAAATCCCCACCTTCTTTCACTGAACTAAGAAAAGACAAAAAAAAGTCTCTTTTTGGATGGAAAAAAAATGAAATGGTTTAAAAAAAATTAAGGGAGCTAAAAATGTTCATTTCAGGAATTTTTAATTTTTTTTTTTTTAATTTTTGGAAAACCTTTTTTTTTTTTTACTTTTTTTTCCTCTTTTCCTATTCAAATAGTGTAAGAAGCAGATTTTTTTAAACTATTTCCATTACTTTGTGCTGTAATGGTAAGCCCTGGCACAGCCAGCTAATCAGAGCCCTATTCAGTCAGGCGCTGCATTCGTTGGGACAAAGTGGCTTAATTTGTAAATCTGACAGTAAAATAATTTGGGTTTTTTCAGATTGGACAGAAACGACATAAGAAGGACAAAACATGAGTTCTTTTGACAGACTCCTGGTAGGCAATTCAAGGGCAAGACTTTCACTGGCAAATCTAATCATTTAACATCAATCCAATTTAGGTTCTGTTGGATATTAGGAGCAAGCAGTCACTTATATCATGTGGAGACGAAGAGCTTCCTCCATATTAAATATCTACACTTAAAAATGAGAAGTAAATTATTGTCCATCCTGTCTGTGTCTAAAATTTCGTTCACATGATGTTGCATCAGTTTACTTGAAATCGGAGATTCTGGTTTAAAGTGATATTGTGACACTTGCAAATGGGTGGCTCTGTCACCATTACTGACCTTATCTACAAAAAAAAAGAAAACCAAAACGAAACTTCTCTGTAATCAGTTTGCATCTTATTTTACAAAAGTTTAAGGAATCTAATGGCCATAAGGAATATGTGGTTCTTAGCCAAGTCTGTCTGTCTGAACAGACTGTTGGCATTGGCACTTTATGGACATTCTGTCTACTGGCTTGAATTGAATTCAATTTTAGTTCCAATCATTATTCAGTTAATGAAAGAGGGAGGTCTTTTTCCCCTTCCAAGGCTTCTGTAGAAATGAAATCTGCTGTTGTGCATAGACCATCTTGAGGTATATTCCTTACTTTGTATTCTTCACCTCCACAACTCTCCTACCTGCCTCTGAGGATTAACATAAAATTTCGTTGATGCGTTGGCTTTCTGATGATCTTTTCCATAGGGGAAACCTTCCTGAATAAAAATTTTGAAAATAAAAGCAGATTTGACTTCATTTCAGGGATTAATGGCAATTCTGAAAAGATCAATAACAAATTCTTCTAGGTTGCTGAATTGCACTAGGCAGTATCTGAACCACTGACTCACTCCAGGCTACCACTTTCTGCTGAATAATTTTATATGAAAGTTATTTTAAATGTGACCCACAGTATCCCAAAGTACCCCAGGCTCATCTGCTTTTATATTATAAACATCCTGTTTCTTGAAGACAACGTAGTTATGCAACTTTTGAACAAAGATGAAAAAACAGGTTGAGGCAAACAAAGTGCAAATACAGCTCTTGTGTCACTGGAGGAAACCTTACACAGAGCAGGTAGACCTGATCATGTCAAATGCAAGGCACTTATTTACATGCATGTTATAAGGACTAAAATTTGGCAGTGGTAGAAATTGGAAGTGCCATCTTCTCTTTTCAAATCTGCCTTTAATATGCAGCATTCTCTAAATAGAAGATATTAGCATGTTTCTAGCCTCAAGAAATTTATAAAGGGGAACTTGGATATTCACTGCATATTATTTCCTGACACTGCAAAGGTCTCGGATTTTTTTGGCACCAAAGTACTGCTGTGCTACCCTGTGATTTGCCTTTTCCCCTTGGTAATTCATAGTGACAGACTTTTAAACAGAATTACATCCCCCTAAGCAGTTTCCCGTTCTCTGGTAATGGGCAGGACAGCACAAACAATAAGGAAACATGACTGGAATACAGACATGGCTGTCCTTGTTTGTCATCCACACAGAGATAGAGGTGTTCAGAATATTTTTCCAACAGTGAAAGAACCCCCAGTGCCCTCCATGCATTTTATTTCAGAGGCAAAATCAGTGTGTTTGGGAACATGCATAAAGAGGGAAAAAAGTTTAGAAAAGAAACCCTGAATAGACCACTGTTTCTCAAAGGCTGAAGGTTGCTATTCTCGTGAGATCGGACCTTTAAGGCAGCTCAGCTCTTTCACAAACCTATTGTTGCTAAGCCAGAATGCTCTTACTGTGGACATGTATTTTATCCAGTCTCCTCATCCCTAGTGTCTGTGCTATGAGTTCATAATTGAGAGGCAATATAGCAATGCACCTTTTTAAAGAGCTTCAGAATAGAATGTCTTGCTGCCACCCATGGCTGTAATAGAATAAAAAGCCTTTTTGAGCATTGAGCTCGCTGTGGAGAAAGAAGGAAACATTGTCTTTTAGGCAAAGAATAGTTAACACATAGCCTGGAACATGCCATACTTATCTTCCTGCAAAATCAGTATGTCCGTAGGGAAGATAGCTGCATATTTTTGTGTCATTTACATATACAAACACTTTTCATGGCTTTGAGAAGGAAAAAAAAGGATAAGCCTGCAGATATCTAGAAGCCCCTGTGTGGCAATCACAGACATTTACTATTAAAGAACCATTATGTGATTTCTTTTCTTTTGTATGTATATTCCCCATCTTTTACATACCATAAAAACAGAAAATACTATCACAGTAACAGATTATGAACTGGTATAGCTTCATCCACTTCCACCTAATTCCATGGTCGGATTTACTGTTATAAATTGATAGGACAGGTCTGACTCTAGCCTTAAACCTTTTTTTCCTTGCTTCCTCATCTAGAATGAGACAGTTTTTCCATGATGCCAGCCAACCATCCCAGACAGCAGTGAAAACTGCAAGAGAGAACTCATAATTAGCCTCTGTGGCTCTGTTGCCAACAACCTTTTAATCATCAGAGATTCTCACTGAAGAAATTGGTTTTTGACCTTGTTCTGATTCTTCTCATAAAATTTATAAGACTCTATGTCATTAATTTGTTTTCCTTTTTCTTACAATTTTTCCATCCTGCAGTGTCAGATTCAATGTGAGCTTGCTTATGGCCAGACACACACATGCTGTGGATTGCATAGCAAGAGTGTGGAAAGGTCACATATGGAAAAAAGGAGCAGGATGGGAGCAATGGGCACTGAAGTATCTTCCATCAGGAAAAAATTAACAGAAATCTCTTAGGTAGAACTCTGGTTTTGGATGGAAAACATGGAAGTCAGACTCCCAGGCCTGGGTCTGAGCAAAGATCATGATGCCTCATGATCAATTTTGAGGCCCTTGGTCCTCCAATGCTGAGCCCAGGTCTCTGAATAAATCTCTGTTATGGTGAAAATTGGGTCCCTTACAAAGGGAACTAAAAGGGAGGGTTAATTTGAGTCAGGAGCTTTCTAAAAGTTTGCATTAATGAAGCTTTGAGCCTCATTTTCCAAGTGCTTTATTCAGCTCCACATTGAGATGTCTCTATTACAGATATGCAGCCCAGAAGACTGTCATAAATGTTTAATGCTGTTACTCTTCACTTGAAAAGGATGAAAAACACACACTGCTAGATTTCTGTGGTGGATGAAGTGCAAGACTAATCTGTTTTCTTAAATCCTGGAGTTCTTAGATCCTGGACATTCATGTCTCACCTAGACTCCAGGTTAGGTGGGATGGATCTTCTGTCATACGATTAACACGAAGTTTAAGAACCATGGGCTGCATTTTGACTGGTTTTAGCATACTTTTCCTTTCCTTGCTCCAGACTTAATGGCCAATTGAAGATGACTGGACCCCAAGCCATGTTTTTCCGGACCCACAGAAGTCACCTCCCTCCCCTGCCCTCCCCCCACTCCTCTCCTTTTTCTTCGAAAAGAACAACGTTTGCCATCAGGGTGCTCTGCAGAGACATGGGGACTTCATGGTCTCAGTGAGCCCTCACAAGGGGGAGGGATCTCTATGGGCCACCTGGTCCAACTCTCTGCTCAACGAAGAGTGAATTCTGGCTCAAGGAAAGATTGCTTGGCTTTGTCCAACCCAGGCTAAGGTATCTGCAAGCCTCTCTGAGCAGTCTGGTACCTCTCAGAAAGCCACATACTTCATGGCCCTGTTGAGATACACTAGTTCTGCTCTGAGGCTGCCTGTCTGCCTCCTTTGCAGGAACACCCAGAGGGAAATTCGCCCAGCCTAAAAGCTGGATGTCTGACCTGGACCTCAGGAGGCTTCAGTCTGTGACAAAGAAATAGGTGTTTTTAAAAGTGAATTGTGTGCCACTTTTCTCCGCTTATTATAGAGGTTGCAGCCTATTTAACTCCTCAGAGAAAAGCTCCTTTCCCAGGTTCAGGGGTTCCAGTCTAAGCCAAATGAGAAGAAAATACCATGCACTTCAGCTTGCTTGAGAGCAGAATGCAGGCAGAGACATAATTAAAGCTAGCTGAGGTGCATTTAAGTTATTTTGGTGGAGTAATGTGGCAGCAAATTGGAGGAGAGGATCTCAGGATTACCATTTTAAACTAGAATTGAAACTTGAGAAAAAGACCCAACTAACCCAGCACTGAGCTGTAGTTTGTTTTACCATTTTTAGTTAAATGTCTATTAGTAACTGAAGCTTCATTTTTTCTTTCAGTTTCAGAAGCACAGATCCAAAGAGAATGTTTGCTTTGGTTCCCTCTTTTAGATTTTATGCGAAGATCAGGGCAGTAATTTAAAAGTGCATCAAGCAAACAGAACATGTGAGGAATTTACTTCCAAAACAAACAGGACATCAGGAATAATTAGAACTTCTCACTCTTTTGCAATAAAACTGTGATAACCACAAGGTGTTGCTCTCCAGGCAGCAATGTCTGAAGCAGCCTTTCAAGACAAACAGAAGGTTTCTACTTGTTTACTCCATTTTCTTCAAAGTGCTTAGCTGGGATTATATTCTCTTTTCTTCTTCAGCTGCCTTCTTCACAGTCTGTCTTATCCCTGACAATTTCCTTTTTCCTTCACAGCTTGCATTATTCATATTTCTTTATCCCACCCTTTCTTAGAAATTGCTGTCCAACCTCTTGTTTTGCTCCTTAGCCAGCATACTTATTTTCTGCTTTTGTTTTCTGGTCTGTTTTTTCCCACTTTCCTATTGCAATTTACCCTTGGTGAGCTCCTGTTACCTAACACAGCCAGACAAGATCTTCCTCTGGGAATCTGCAAAGACTCCTCCCATTCTCCACTGACTCTGCATGAGCAACGGAGTTACTGGAGTTCAGAGGCTGGTTTCACTAAGACCCTGGAATTTAGAAGCAAGCTGGGTGAGGGGAACTAATATTTCTTGTTATACAGACTTTTTGAAGTTTAATCCCTTCATTCTACTCTTTTTCAGTTGTATCCTCTGGCTTTCTCTAGATTTTTTTCTATTACAGTTCCTACATCCCTTTTAAGACTGTGCCTGCACAGACAGCAAAGCCCCTCTCAAACCTGGATTGGTTTGAACACCTCAGGTCTGAACATAATACCTTCTTTCTTTGAAACATTTCTGTTTCAGAGCTTCATCTCTGGCCCTGCAGCAACACTGGGACACCGCGGGAGAGCAAAGTCTCTGAACTCTGCTATACTTCCCACATTGGAAAAGTAACTTGGAGGCAGTAAGACCATCTCCCAGTCTTTCTGCACTCAAATATAATTCAGATACGTAAGTGAAGCCTTAAAGTAAAAGTGTTGCTCTGTTTTTCCCTCTCTCAAATGCAATCTATTTTGCTTAGTGTTATGAATGACCCAAGCTCCCACGTGTTAGTCCATTTTTGAGCTGCTAGTCTCCACCCTTTATGCCTACAGACATGTTTTTTGTCCTTCCACTCATAGCAAAAGTGAAAGAAGCAAGGGCTGTACCAAAAAATTATAACCTCATCAGCACTCATATGACCTATGCTGACAAACAGCCATCACTCACTACCCTCATCGTTGCCCACAAACCTGCAGAAGGTGAGCAGGGACACCAGGAGCACCCTGCCAGCCCCAGCTTTCCAGAGTCCCTGCTGGCAGCACAGTGTGCTCAGGGCCATCTGCACCTCATCAGTCATATCTGAGAACACAATACTAGGAAAATAATCTACTCAGGAAATGTGGGAGGAGAAGAGGCATTTTTATATAAAATTAGCCAACAAAAAATTCTCAGAACTGCATGACTGAAGTCAGTAGGAAAGCTGAAGGAGTTTAACTGCAGGAGGTTTTCCCATTCCTAGGAATAGAGAGCACCAGGCTTTCACAACATCACATAGGGCTTCTGGGGACCTGCTAGTCCCAAAAGAATCACCTATGATGTGGTCAGGATGTGTCAAAACCTGTGTTATGTAGACGTGGATTTAAAGCACTCAAAACCAGGATGTGAATTCAAGAGCTGCTAAACTCAATTCTTACCAGACCCTTCTCCCCACCCCTATTCTCTCCCTCTCCTCCTGCCCTGAGAAGGCTAATTCAGACACTTAACAACTTAACTGTTTATGGGTTGTTCACAGGTATGAGGGCTGAAAAATCACCACAGAGAAAGACTCAACACTGGTCAAGAGCAGCCTTGTAACCTGCTAGAGACCATGCTCCCTTGGAAAGAGAGGAATCTCCTAAGCAGAAGTAGGGGATTCCTCTGTCCCCATTATACTTGGACGCTGAGCTACAGCACAAGCCTCTAACGCGGTTTAAAGCCAGAGTCTTTATTGCTTTCTGAATTACACTTCTAATAGGAGCCTTGTTAATTTCTCCTTTCTGTTGCAATTCTAGTCAGTGCAGGCAACCTTTGCTAGTAGAAGGCTTGCTCAGGGCTGTCATTCCTAAAAATCCTTCAACAGTTTTCACAAGTAACCAGCATTCACCAGAATGCAAACTGCACTCCAGAAAGTGTGATGTTAAATATGTCAAGGAATTTAGGCTTTCAAAAAGCCACTCATGTCATCAAGATCAGGTCCAAAGCTGTGTATTTAGCCACCCCTGCTCTAATGAGACTCCAGTTTCAAAAATACTTAAATTTCTTTAATTCCCCTAATCCTGTTAAAGGTATTCCTGGGACGAAACTCCAGATCATAAGAAAATTTCTATTGCTGTTCAGCCTAATCTATCCATCACTGAATTATTGCTCTTTGTGCCACCACTCCTGTCTTTTAGCTTAAATATTCCTTTTCCCCATGGTGTTTACAGATGACAGCTAGAGTTTGTCTACAGAGAAACAGGCACTGGGCTGTTTCGAAGAGACACTCCTGTAGCTACTGCATTTGGGATGTGTTTAGACACCTACCATCTGGGTCTCACCTAGCACAGGTGCTGTTTGTAATTATCTGTGTTCTTTTGGAGGAAAGAGGGAAGGAGAACACACACAGAAAGAGTGTAATGGCCGTCCCTTGCAACAGTTTGGCTTTTGTAATAATTTCATATATTTCGCCAGGGATGTTTCTGTTGGGTTTGATAGCTCCTTGTGTCTCCTGCAGTGCCTTTCCATGTTCTGAACAGGGAGGATTTTGGATGCCCAGGGCAGGCAGATACCCTTCAGCCCTCTACCAGCCACTGCCCTGTGCTGCTTTCCCACCAGTGAGCAAAATGTCTCAGATCTGGCTGCTCTAGCACTATGCTCTAGTGGAAACCAACCAACCAACCAACC
>VZRS01008237.1:0-62018 GCA_013398055.1 Ifrita kowaldi
AGAGAAGAGAAAGCTTAAAAGCTCTTGATATACTGAAGTGTTTGCTTTGACCCAGATTACCTGTTGTTCAGGCAGTACACAAATTTGAGTCTCTGTGGGAACTTCATGGTATCTGCATCTCTCTGGAATGGACACAACTTCAAGGGATGATGATCTATTTTGTACTAATAAGGAATCTCCAGTAGACATCTGGTATTTGGCTTGTGGACCACAACAAACTGAACTCTCTCTAATATCATAGGCTTATCTCTGAAGTGCTGTCTTAGCTGAAGAAAAGATCCTCTTGGAAGAAAATACTAATTATCTAATGAATTGGTTCAGCAAATTCTTCTAATGACTAAGAGAAAAGTAACATACAAAAATAAATAAATAAATAGTGACATTAAGTTTTTTTAATTTGCACGCTTGTCTTTGACATTACCTCGGTGAAATATTAGGTGCTTGCCTGAAGCTGCAAGGATTACATCCAGGCCCTTCAGTATTATTTTTGAGGTTCCTTAAACGATTAGCAGAGAGGCAATGCCTCAAGAGGTCTGCCGAGTCTTCAAATGCACGTCATCAGTGTCTCCATCTCTCCATTTACATTACACAGAATTTAAACGCCGTGGTAATGATCTAGTTTCCTTAAATTATGTATCTCCTTCTCCCACTAATTGAAAGAGCAGATGTCTCTTGATCCAGTCTGGGAAGCAGTGGTGCAGAATTTTGTGTATTTCTCTAGTGGTTATGGCACTTATTCAAGAAGATGAAGACTGAAGTTCAAGGTTTTTTCTCATCATGGAGCTAGATGGGAAGAATCTCTGCTTTGGTTCTGTGTCTGGATTGCTCTGCATCCAGAAAGGTAGGAGTTATGGGATCAGACACCAGAGACCCAAGGCTAAGCTTAGGCCTGCATGACAAATGACAAAGCTCTTTCACGTGGGAAGACGCATCAAGGAGTCTCCAATAACTCTCTAAACTGCATATACATTTTATATCAAATTTCTATGAGACAGAAAAAAATGGATGAGGCCACACACATGAAAAAGTATCCCAGATCTATTCTTTCCTTCTCATTCTATACTCTGACATCCTTTTTATTTCCGCAGCTATCACAACCTCTGGTGCTGCTAAGATTACAAGTGGGTATCCTTATGTACTAAATAAAAGGCAGATTTCTCTTCGCAGGCCGTGTCAGACAATTTGTCTTATAAAACTTTCTCCTGCGTCTATTATTCAGTTGCTTAAGGCTGCTATATGGACTATCTGCTAGGAGGTTACTGAAAAATGGGCACTAGACTGCAAAGAAGCATTGAATAAAGCTGAGCTATTTTACATAGCTCGACAATAATTTCCGTATGATTTCTTATCTCTGCAACCTCCTGCACAGCCTGTTTAATAATTCCTTTTTTTTTCCCCACTGCATTTTCCTGATTAGAATTTGCTGGGGCTCTGCTGACAAAGTTCGTTTGCAGTATAAAACAGTGAGTTTACGGCACATATCCGTTTCAACAAACACACTGACTGAAGTTATCTGTTTTTTGTTCTTCTAGGAAAACCAGATTTCAAAAGTTGAACAGTCTGTGTCCACTGTTTCATCTGAGCCAAAGTCTTTCAGGCACTTTTCTTGGAGCACTGGCTTCCACCCGTTCTGGGAGACAGAGCCCTAACAGAGGCCCCCAGCCATTAGGTGTGACCACTCGGATGAATCTGGGAAACTGTAAGGCTTGTCATTTTATTCAGATTAAAACACTCTCCAACAGCTTCCTTCTTTGATGAAGGAGTACAGTCCAGAAAGAGGCAAACTGTGCTTATGGAGTACACTTAAAAATATTTTAACAGCTATCCCTGCTTGAGCAGGGATGACTGTTGTTGGACCAGATGACCCACTGTGGTCCCTTCCAACCTTCTCCCTGCTGTGATCCATATCAGGAAGAAATGGGCAAGAAAACGACTTTTTCTGCTTGTGGTCTCCGAACGTCTAATCAGGACTTACCATCTATCTCCATCTGTGTCTGCCCATTTTAAAGCAAAGTTGTACTATTTGATTCAGATAAATGGCAAAACTGCTGTGATCCACAGGTCTTTGAGAAGGACAGGAAAAGAGGACAAAGACAGGAGTGGATTTGTACTCTATGAGAAGAGATTCTGATAAATGGCATCCTGCTATAGATAAGACAATGGGTGAGCCAGCAGCATACAGGTAAGATCAGAGAGGAGACCAACATGGACATCTGCTATAGACCATCCGGTAGAGAAAAGGTGGTGGGCAAGCCTTCTTTAAACAGTCTTAGGAAGCATCAGTATTGTGGTCCGTGGTTCTCACAAGAACTTTGATCATCCCTGATATATGTTGGAAAGATAACTTGCAACACTTCAAGGAACTCAAGAGGTTTCTGGAGTGCTTTGGGGTCAAAAATCAATTTTTTGATGCAGATGCTGGACTGGCCAGATAGGAAAATTGCTCTGTTGGATATTCTACTCATAAATAATGGTCTCATAAATAATGAGAGCCTGTGGCTGCATTGGCTGCAACAACCCTGAAATGGGGGTTGTGGGGTCTGAGAAAAGAAAAGAAGAAGAAGGCAAGCAGCAAAATAAAGACTTAGATTCTATGATATTAAAAGAGATTCTAAAGAATTAGATTTCCAGAGAGAAGGCTTCAAGAGATGAGTAGGTGAGATCTCACTGCAGACTATCCTGAAGAGCAAAGGTATCAGGAGGTTAATCTTCAGGAGCAGCTTCCTCAATTAAGTTTGGTCTGTCCTCTCATGCAGAAAGTCAAGAAAACTGCAAAAAAAATTGCATGTATGAAAAGGAATATACTCTGACTGAGCTAAAGTGGAAAAAAGAAGAAATACCCAAACAGTGGAAACATGGATAGGCTACCAAGAAGGAATAAGAGCCATTGGTCAAACAGGCAGTGCAGGAGTTAGGAAAACTAAGGCTCAGTTGGATTAGAAGATATGGATGTGAAGGGCTTTACACACGAGGAGCAAAAGGAAGACAACTTAAAATGTGACTTCACTGCTGAGAGGGGTAGGGTATAAAAAACGATGTGACAAAGGCTGAGCTAATCCATTCCTTGGTCTTTACTGGCAAGGCCAGCTCTCAAGATTTCCGTATCTCCCTGTTTAGTGACAGAGTTTGGTGAAAGCAGTAGGAGTAGGGACAACCAAGCTGGGGTCCACTTAAGCCCACTGGGCACACAGAAATCCATGGGACAAGGCAGTGTCCTGAGGATGCCAAGGAAGCTGGCTGATGTCACTGTAAGATTGCTATCAGCTCAGAAAGGCGACAGTCAGAGACAACTCCCAGTCACCAAGGAAAAAAGCGAATATTAGTCCATACTCAAAAAATAACTAGAGGGAGGCTCAAGAGGACCACAGTCCAGTCTGCTTCATCCCATCTCCAGGAAGGCTATGCAAGAAACCCTCCTGGAAGACATTTCCAAGAACATATGGTTGCAAACAACTAATACAAATTTGCTAAGGATCTGAACAAACTAATTGCTCTCTATGACTGTTCCTGTGGACAAGCAGAGCACAGTGCTTTGTCTTCCATCACTTTATCATATTTTTTCCTATAGAGGCTTTGTAGCTCAGTTGTAGGGACGCAGATGGAGTGGTTAAAAAAATGAATGGGCCTTTAGATTCAAAGCTAAAAAAAAAGCCCAAGCAAGCAAACTGTAGGAGTGATGCAGGTCAGGCCACGACGGGGACTGATGTCATTAGTTTCCATCAGTGACATGGACAATGGACTATATAAACTGAAATTGAATGCTACCAAGACACCAAACAGGGGAAGGGCAGAGCTGCTGCTCAGAGGGGCTTTGACAGACTGGAGGAATAGGCCGAAAAAATCCACATAAGGTCCAACAGAGTAACAGGAGGCAAAAGCACAGCCTTTGACTGATGCCAACATGAGCTGACAACCTAGAGAGTGCATCTGCAGAAGAGGAGCTGGACATCCTGATGGAACAGGAACAAAGATGGTGCTGTAGCCTTGCAGTTGGTGCAAGTTAATTGCACTGGCAAGAGTGTGGCCAGCAGATCATTCAAAGTGATATGCCTTCTACATGGCATAATGATGCCCCATCTGCAGCACTGTGTCTGCTTGTGGAGCCACTAGTAATAGAAATGTTAACAAACTATAGAGAATTCGAAGGAGAAGGACTAAAAGGGTAAAGGGGCAGGAGGAAGCACAGGCTGAGAGTACTAGGTTTCTTCAGCTTGAGTGGTGGATCTCATAGCTGTCTTCTGCTACATTACAAGGGGGCTATAGAGAAGATGAAGCCACAGGTGCACTGCAAAATGACAACAGACAGATGTTTAGCTGCAGCAAGAGAAATTCCAGTTGGATATCTGAGGTGGGGGTGGAGGTAAAGAAATTAACAGGCTGCTCAGGTGTATTGTGGATTCTTCTTTCTTCAAGATTTTCATATACAACTGGAGAAACTGAGCAGCCTGTTCAGACTTTGAACATGGCCCAGACGAGAGCAGGAGCTAGGACTAGATAGCCTTCAGAGGTGTCATCCAACCTGAATGATTCTGAAATTCCAGACTACCCAACACAGCCTGTGTAATGTATGTTTGGATGGCTTAACTATGCAAAAGGAAAAATTGTTATTTTATTCTGGCCTTGTCGTGGTTTAGCAGTTTAGAACACTTGGTGGAGAATGAGGCCTGTTACTGACTGCTTATACTTTTAGGGTGTTTATAATTTATCTAGAGTGGCACAGAAGTATTTGTTTTTATGCAATAATAAAATTAATTTACTTTTTTTCTTAATGTAAGCAAATTCAAACAAGGTGGAGCACAGGAAATGTTATTTTTACTCTGAAAGAACTTTGGTACTGGACTTTCCCCTGTGAATGAGGTTAAAATCCCTTGACATTTAGCTCAGTTTCCTCTTTGCTTTACACCTGTGTAACAACATTACCCTGAAGTCACAGACCTATTATAAGAATGAACATGTCAATTTCTTAATCACACCCATGGAGCAATGACATCTTGACAGCTTCTTTCTTTCTTTGTCACTGAACTTATCTTGAGATCACCTCAAGGTTACCAGTGCAGTAACAGTGGCAGAATAGGGAAAAGCCCTGCACCATTCAGGTCTGCAGAGTTCAAAGGGTGTTGGCTGAATTGGTGACTTCTAAATCCATTTAGGTTTCAAGGTCCTGGGTTGTTTGATAAATGTACGATTTCTTCAGATGATTGAGTCACCTGTGCTGACATACCCAGTGTGACTGGCATTAAAGATCCATTCAGGAGGACACACGTGGTATTCTTTGGTCTTTGTTGTTCACCTAGCACTGACTAGTGCTTTTATAATGGCCAATGTAAGTTGTTCATCATTCAACTGCAATTTGGGCCAGGGGTAGTTATTTGGGTATTTTTGGCAGTTGCATTTCTTAGGCAGGGCTCCATTACTGCTTCTAAACGAAAATGAGATTTGCACAGGAGATCTGTACTGTCATTTGAATTTTTTTTTCCTAAATTTTCTGCGGCTACAGCTTTTTCTTACAGTTGTTACAAGAGGTAAAAGCCCAAATGTGTGTGTGTAATAATGCAAACAAAAGCAAATCACTCAGAGCTGCAACACTGAAACTCAGCAAGAGAGAGACAAAACCACAATATGACCATATGGAAACTCTACAATGTTGAAACTGTTTGTTTCTTTAATTCTGAGAGGCAAAAGGCAATGATTTGTAAAAAAACCTTGATGCAATTATAAAATAAGCAGCAGAGTAAATCGCTGTAATAATTCTACATACACTTGATACAAAAAGAACCCTTCCTGAAAATACTAGCACTTGAAAATATATTGTTTGTGGAAAATTTAGCAAATACCATCAAGTTACTAAAATATACTGCTGCTCTTAGCTTGAAATACATAAAACCCAAGGAATGGATTGAACCTATACCACACACCCCAATTTATCTCTTAAATTAGTTTGACTACCATAACACCCTATAAGAGACTGTAAAAGCCTATCAGCATAGGCAGATTCTCTGGCATTCTTTAGAAGTGGAGTTTTAAATGACCTTCTTGGCCCCTGCCTTTCAGAAACTACAGATACAAATGCCATGTGTATTAGCAATATAATGCACTGAATGACAATTTGATCCTTTATCTGAGATGTTAGAACAAAGAATAAGTGGTTATTAAAATTATGACTGACTTTAGGGGTCAGTAATACTTGACATTTATGTGAGACTTATTCTCAAAGAGCATTAATAAACTCCATAGGCAAATGCCACATACAAGCTCACCCTCCACTGGTCATGGCTGATAACCTGCCCATCACACCAGAGGACAAAAGGTGGCTGTACAATAGAGCAGACAGTCACTAGAGATTTCCCAGGAAGCTTCACAGAGCAGTGCTAGGCAGACGTGTGAGAAAGAGAACTGCTGTTACATTCCAGTACATATTAACAAGCTGTAGGGCCTAAAGTGCTGAATCCTGACTCCATTCGACAAACACATCTCCTGTTGACTTCAGCAGCAGCTCAGCAGGGGTCAGTCTGTGGCCCAAACAGGAGGGCTAGTCAGCAGGACAGCTATTTAAAAGTGATCACACTTAACCACTTTGCTGTATCCTTCCTCTTTCACCTTCATCATTTTGGAGTTCACAAGATTATTTCACTAATTATAGTGCCAATCCATTTATCCACGAAACATTTGTAGACTGAGATGCTCTTTCAGATTACGGTTACAACTGCTGTACATTTGATGATTGCAAGCAAGTTAAGAAGGAAGCATGGAGAGGAAATCAAGCAATGGCAGAGATCCCTCTTTGTTTCTTAATTCACTTGCTCTAAACTATTTCTATTACACAATGTGGAAAAAAATTCCAAATATTGCCATTCTGCAGTCATGTTTTTCTACAGCTGTAATTATCTAAGGACATATGCATAATAACATCTGTAAGGAGGGGTAAAGTCTAATTTTCTAGCTATACTGATTGATCCAATAAAGGATGCTACCTCTGTCTACAAACTTTGTCACAGGAAATTTACCGATGAGGATTAGATATTTCTCTAATAACCTCCAAGCTGAAATCTCACATGTGATCTCTCAGCAGTAGAGGTAGAAAATACACTTGACTCCCTTTCTTTTCATTTTGCCTCTGGGCTAAGACATGCTACTGATTGGTTTAATTTTATCCCAGGGTCACCCTTTGTGTTTCACCAAGGATGCCCCCATTACAATCAGTATCAAGAAAGATGGTCTACCCTTGTGCTATGGTTCCTAACCATTTACAAAGTCAGTCTCACTGTATTCTCCTTTTCTTCCTCCATCTTACCTTCTCCCTATAGCTACCTTTTCTCTGCAACCCTCCCTCCAACAACAGATCCCTCCTTCCACACCCTCATCTGCTTTCCTTTCAGACATAGGATACCCAGTTCCCACTGGAAAAGTTTGGCAGTTCAGCCTCTCCCCTCTGCAACACTTCATCTCCAACACCGGGCACCAACGCTCAGCTGGGACAAAAAGTACATTCCACATCACATTCCCCACAATTCTGCCCCACAGTTGTGCCAGAGTAAATAAGTAACATGCATCTGCCACAATCAGAGATAAAAACAATAGCATGTTCAGGAAATCAACAATAAAAAATAAAAAACTCCTTGAGAGAATGTACAAACAGGAGCTAAAAAGATAAATACTGTCAGTCCCTAGAGCCTCCATATTACTAGGGCAGTTGCCTGCTACAGTAGAGGTGGTAAAGCTCTCTTCTCTAGCTTGAAAGAGACTTGAAGGCCTCAAAATCAGCTACAAACAGAATCAGAAAATACGGCGTGTGGAAAAAATAATTTTATTAATGTCCCCAAAAGAAAACTCTTGGATAGGCCACTGAAAACAGGAGCATGCAGTACTGAGTGGCCAGATGGAAAGAATTTTGTTTGCGCACACCAAAGGAAAAAAATATCTAAGCCTATCCGTGCCTCAGCCACACCATGACAGGCTGGTTTAGTTTTCTGCCTCCAGCCACCAGCAGCCAGCAGTGCAGAGCTCCTCTCTGGATGGCCCCTGTCCTTTTTCCATTGTTATTCCCTCAGGTTCAGATAACCGTCTATTTTTGGAGGAGCAGACCTCCGGACCAAGAATTTAAAGTCTTTGCAAAGGGCAGCTGGTGATACGCTATACACTACTAATACAAGACCTTTGTTCAAGCAACAAAACATTTAACTCCTGCTTGCCTTATGTGTGTAGCTGTCTGTTGAAGAATCCTTGAATTTAAATAAAAAATGGAAGCATAATCATTAAATTATGAGTAACTAATGTATTCTATCCCTTTATTATAACAGTGGTTAAAAAACCTCCCAGGTGGTGAGGTTTTTTCAGCTAATTCAATGTCCTATGAAGGGTATTCAAAGGAAGGATTAACATGATAGGGAGAATGGGGAAATATCAGATTTAACACCAAAACTTTTATATACAAAGATTTATAGTCTTAAGTTTTAAATAATTGTTTGAACTTATAAGAGACTGTTCAAAGCCGCAATTGAAAACTTTTGGAAATATTCATTATATGACCCATAACAATAATGGTAAGACTTGTCAAAGTTATTAGAGTTGTCAGCTTAACACATAAAAGTCAAGAAAATGTCACAGATATATCTCTTCTGTGTAGAACACTGTTAGCAAATTGAATTTAGGAATTTATAGGAATGCAGTAGGAATCTGATGATTTGTTTTACCTATCTCCAGAAATGCCATTCATGTAGGTGTCAGCAGCTACTAAAATGGAAATTATTGAACAGAGAATAAGCTGCAGGACAGCTGAAACTGTCACCTCCGTGTATCTCTCTTTCAGACCATCAGTTTGGAAGGTCTGGCTTTCATCCTGCCTTTCCTCATTGCTTTATACAAGGCTATGTTCAAACTGGGAAAATTAGAAATCATCTCTAAGTCAAACAGCGTCTGAAATCTGTCCACAAATTGGTTCTCTTTCTCCAACCTAAATTTCATGGCCCACAGAATAACAGTATCATTCTTGCACAAGTGATCAAAAGTTAGGAGGAGTTCATCCAGGAACGGATGGTAGTAAACTACATCAGCAGCCATAATGTAGTCAAAGTGACAGGAAGACCTAGGAAAGTTCTTTTCCAGATCAATTCCCCAAGACAATTCCTTAACACAAGGCTGGTGCTTGCATTTCTGCTTTGTATTTTGGAGAACGTTGTGCTGAAGGTTTCCCAGTAGTTCTGGCAAATCTGTGGCAGTCACAAAGGCACCTGTGACACAGAGAAAACAAACAGAATATTTCAATATACATCAAGACTTGAGTAAAAGCCCATTCACAAAAGCCACTACACAAGGAACTGGTTTTATCAGGTAACTCTCACTGAGGGCAATAAAGAAATGTAGATGCTCCGAATAACTCTTAAACATTGTGCTTAAGATAAATATTTGCTTCCTAGTAGTTCTACTCAACAGCTTGCCATCTAAACGCAGCTGGTGGGGAGAAATGAGATACTTATGGTATCTTGATATCACATTGGTTAAAAGTACAGTGGCTGACTAGGGATTGAAGAATACCAATTACTGAATCCAAGAAGTCAGCATGAGATTTAAGCATTGCCTCAGGTTCTTTCCTTCTCACGCAAGAAGCAGCTTTCTCAGACTACGGAAAGCTAAAGTTCTGTTAGAATGCAGAACCCACTGACCTGGATTACTCTTGAAGACGAATGGGGTGCCATGAGAGCAAACACAACAGTGTCTGCAGCAGAAAAACCAAGTTGCTGAAGGAAAATACTGAAACACAAATGGATAGAAAGTGACCTGGCATCCAAGAGCTATTTGATCAAAGGAAGGGGATGCACTGGTCATACCTACATCTGGCTCAATCTATTTGCCACTGACATCCTGTGAAGCCACTAATTTCTTATTTTGATCCCCAGTTTAACACAGTTAATGACAACATATCTACTGGAACCTCCTTTATTGCATCAATACACTCACAGAAAAAAACAAACAAACCAACCTTTTAGAATTTACTGTTTCTTTCTCTTGGAAGCTTCCAAACAACAGTCTCTTAGAAGAACCAAGCCACATCCTCTGTCCTCCTCTATTCATCTGAGAGATGTTTCCAAGACCATAAGAGAAATATCACATACTCACCCAGCAGACTGGCCACTATGGAGACCAAGCCAGTTCCAGCTCCAATTTCAATCACATTTTTGTCAACCAAATTGCATTGTTTAGAATTAGTTTCCAAAAAATAACACAGAACGAGAGCCTGTAGGGGAGGAAATCCATGAACATACTGAACAAATTAATGAAATAAATCCCTTCACTAAATATGAATTGTCATTTAAAAGCATGCAAAAAAATTGTTGTCTGTTCAAATGAACAATATTCATTCAAGCACTATCCCTAAAGGATCACAGCTCATTATGGTCTTTGCGCTCTGTAGGTCACAAAATAAATGCTACAACATGCCTCCATATAGGTCTGTGCATTATTACAGCCAGAAGGAACAACTGCAATTAGACAATCTGTCACAGCACGTAACATGAGCTGTGAAATTCCAGTCACCAGTTCCTGCTCATAACTGGACTTCCTTCTGGTTGAGATAAAAGGTGTCCTTCACAAAAATGTCTCAGTATAAGGATTGCTAGTGAGAGAAAATCCACAACAACCCTAAGTTCTTCCAATAGTCAGTTATTTCTGACAATAATTAATTATTGTTAGGATTCAAAAGGGATTTAGATAGATTTACCCCCTTTTCTTCTGGTTCAGTTTGTTTGCAGTTTCTATTTGCTTACCTTGTTAAGCTTAGCAAAATTTCGTAGTAAATATAGCCACAAAGAGCATCTACAACAGACTCCTTACACATGTATATACAAACTGTGATTAAGAATCTTCTTCAGCTTTTCTGCTCTGTCTCACACTGACCAGTGAGTTTTAGTTCACTATTGAACTAGAAATTGCTAATTTTATTTCTCTGATAAAGATGGTTTCCAGATTTTCTTCTATATTTTTCCCAGACTTTGATAATTATATAGTCTCCACTGAAAAATAGAAGGTTGCCACATCCTCTCACAATACAGATGATCATTTGGAAAGGCAACTATTAGTGGCTTGCTCTGACAAAGAAAAATTAGTTTTGCTTTTAACTAATGAAGAATGAAAAGGACAGGAACAGAAGGACTGCTGACCCAATGTTAACATGCCACAAATTCAAACAAAACTTTTGTTTCCTACCTCTTAATTCAGAGCACAGAAGAGAAGGTAATGCAAACTTACATATATCACTTAATCAATAGCACTTTGATATAGGAATCAGTCTGTGAGAACCAGGAATAATTAAAGTCAGGTTCCTAAAGATTGGGTCTGATATTTGACATTATATTGACATTATATTTGACATTAAGTTAGGATTTCCTCCTAGTTACGTTAATTCCTATAATTCCTTCCCTCAGGATTTTGGTGTATTCTGTTGTAGAAAATGGCTGGCATAATCAAAGTTTCTGAGGGTTAAATCAGGGAAACTTTGAAATCTGCCTTCCTTTCCATGAAACATGCAGAAACTTTACTTTCCTTAAAGTTTCTGCACTCTTGACAAATTTGGCTGACATTTTCAGAAGATTTCAAGTACAGCTAGATGGAAATGGAAGGGAGAATATTAAGAGACAGAGATTGAAGGATTGTCTTTCTTCCACAACAAAACCAGCTAAGACCTTCCAGATGAAAAAAATATGTTTTTCAGTGAAGACCATGATTTTGGGAGAATAATTGGTAGTCAGCCAAACTTTCCATGAAGACATGCACTGAGGTCACTAAAACATACAGTACAGATGACTGGTCCTGGTCTCCTAAAACCAGGAATATCATTTGGACTCCAAAACAGAAGAGCAGGACAACTATCCTCAGCTGAACTGTGCTCATACCTCTAAAAAATAGTATGATCCTAGGAGGCTGATGCAGTTGGGAAAGAAATGGAGCATCCTGGGTCTCTCCTACAGGGACACAAATTTCAACATGCATCATGGCACCTCCCTGGAGATTTCTTTCGGTCTTAATTATTTCAAAACAGTAATTTTTCTGCACTGTGCACATCCCAAACTTGAAGAAGGCTCCTTGTGTGGTGAAGGTGTTGATGGTTCTTACATCAAGAGCCAAGGACAGTGCTTCTCTCCAACTAGATTGCTGACTGTTTAAGAAACTGAAAGCTCCAGCTTTCATATGTCTATGTATTAACAAGGTAAATTTTTTCTTACATGAGTAGGTTGAATAGCTTCTATGAGGGCTAACACCTTGTGAGTTCGTATCACGGTTGTTTCCGCAACCTGGATCTGCCTGCTACACAGCCATCTGTATTTATAAAATGTACAGAAGTGCAATCACCATAAAACTGCCATATTCCTTTCAAAATATGCTTGTAATTTGCTAACAGGATTAAAAGCTACTGGCAAGTGAGGAGGGGACACAAGATCATACCCGTTGCATGATTGGGGCACAAACAAAAAATACCATGTAAGATTTGAGAAACATGAATGCACACAAAACCAGGTTAAATTCAGGTTTGGGATTTGCAGAACAGAGACAGAGAAGCACAGAATTATTTCCTTGGGTTTACAATATATAACAAAATATGTTTATCACACAAAACAAATTAAAAAGTGTTAGAAGGCTCCAAATATAAAGAAAAAAACAATACTACAAAAATATTATACCGATGGCCAGACGACTGCCCCGTAACAATCAGTGGCTTCTGTAATTCTTATCTCATGGCCGGCAAAATGAAAGCCTTCCCAGGTCTTATGAGTTATAACATCAGGAAAAAAACGCCTCCCCATGATTTCTGCAACTATCTGTTCATCTTCTTTTTCCCCTGGAAGCAAAAGTATAAAAGGTCAAACAGGCTGAGTGAACTGATTATGAAACTACCAATTCATATTGAAAAGCTGATTAGGAAGCAAGAATATAAATTACATCTGTGAATAAAAATACATTTCACCATTAATGGTTAGCATGGTACACAGCAATTCTCCTGAATTCTAATTGAAATTTTCAGTGTGTGACTAAATAATTTCTTTCCTGTTTTGCTGAAGCAGCCAAGTTCATAAAAAGTAAAGAAGGGGAATGTTAGCATACATTGCTTTCCATTTCAGCAACCCAAAGGAAATTTTTAAACCTCTTTTTCCCTTCAAGAATAGCTGCCCTAGTATAGACACTCATGGTCATATGCACACGGATTTTTCATCATTCCCCATATCCTTTTACTGTTCACTTTCCCCATATTATGGTTCTTTTTGACAGTAAACAAAAGGAGCCAGAGTATCATTTATAAGTCTGTCACAAAACTTGAGAAACAGATCCTAGCAACACAAATTATGACAGACAGGAGTGAAAGCACTTGTGTTGTCAGGAAAGCTTATCCACCCACCCCAACAGAGCCCTGTCAGAGGGATTCTTTCCAGTTGGCTTGATATCCTGAATGCCATCCCTGTTGCTAAGCAAAGAATATTTATGATAGCTAACATAATCCTGGATAACTCTTATAACAGGAGAGGATTCATTCCTTTTTAGCTGAATACCAAGCTAGTTTCAGTTTTGCCATCATCACACAAAACTGCACCACAATGTTAGGAAAAAAAATATGTAAGTGATGTTGTCTAGAGCATTTTCTTAGCAAAGCCTAGATTCACTCCAAGTTTTCAGAGGAATTTTGCTTTCATTGCCAACTGTGATCTGTTGGAAAACCAGCAAAAGCAAAACATGTTTACAAGCTACACCTTCTAGAAAGATTTCTAGAGATTTAGATAACTGGGTTACCACCTCATCCAAAGCAGAGTTTCTGTATCAAGTCTGAAGCTCCCACTAAAATCACAGATATTAATTTGGGATCTGCATGGAAATTGCAGACCCGATGGCTGTTAAAAATGAAACCATTTTTGCTTTTGTCCACCTAAAACACATTGGTCTACTGAAGATTCTTCACATTTTTTTCCCCCTCAAATCATTGCAGATACAGGACATAACAACCCCAAGTGTTGTCATTTATTTTGCCACATGCCTCAGCACTTTCATTGTGATAACTTATGGACAAAGTCTCTCTCCCTTCCTTGTGATACAAGGCCCAAGGAACAAAAGCAGGGGTGAATAAAGAAAAAGATGATACCAAACAAAAAGACATCAGGAAGATGCTCAGGCCCATTAGCCAGTGCTTTAAGCTTGTAACTCAACTTTCAGCATCAGAGGAAACTAGAGAATAGCAGCAAACAAGGAAGAAAAACCAAAAATATTCGGTCTTGGTATGTTGACACTAAGACACAAAAACCCAACAAAAACTGACTAACCAACCACAATACTTGTAGAATTTATTGCAGGGGTGGAGAGGAGAACCCTAATTATGGGATACAGCAAAATTAAAAACAATGCCATGCACAAACTACTGGAAAAAATACAGTTTTTATAAATTTTATAAAGGTAACTAAAATAAAATGCTCAACAATGAAACGATGGTATTTTAAGATGCTAGGAAACAAGCAGTATGTGTCAGCCTCTTCAAGCCTCTAATGTTAAGCTGGGAGAAAACACATGCATCACTGTGCCTGTAATCAGGGAGCTCTTGACAAACATGAGTTAAGTGCCAGCAAAATGCTGCTTCAGGGCAAAATTAATCTTTCTTTTATGAAAGAAATAATAAAAAGCTGTCTTATTACCCATATCATAAGTGTATTTAATAGATCATCCTTCTTTCCAAGCATACCAGATGCAGCCTGCTTTTAATCTTCTCCGATTGCTTAGAGCAGTCTGATCTTGTTCTGTGATCATTACTAGCTGTGGAAGTAAAAGCTATTCTTTCTATTACCTTTCAATTACAACCATTTTTCTTGATTCTTCCTCCCTTGACATCTGTTTTGGATCCAATTTTGTCGAGAACCTGGTAACTTATTAAGTCTTAACTTATAAAGCTCCTGCCAGAAGATCTATAAAACTTTTGCAGTATTACAGCTGCCCCTCTAGCACTCAATAAACATTTCCCACCTATTCCCTAGAGGATCAGAAAACTTTCTACTTCAGGTTTGCATAGCACCTACACTAACACAGTTTGTTGGCCACTGCACTCTTCCTGAGCTGAACTGTCTGTACCCCTGAAAGAAGAATCCTGAATTTGCTGATCAATAACACCACTTGAATTTTTTCCCATCTTATCCTTTTGGTAGTCTTCCAGGTGGCTTATCTGGAGAAGCTTACACATTTTTAAATTTTTTTATTTCCCTTTAAGAAGACACTAGTATTGTGAAGAATCAAAAAGAATATCTGTTTCATCAGAGTTATCATATGTTAGACAAGGCCCGAAGGAGAAACTTTATAAAATCCAGGATGTTAATGATCCTGACAGAGTGCTGACAAAATAAGTGCAGACTTTTAGGTAGATTCACTTATTTTATACAAGTTTTCCTTCACACAGCAAAAAACCACTCCTATGTTTGCTGCTTTTTATCTTTCAGAACAACTTCTTGTGGGAGTGCACAAAAGGAAAGAAGTTAATTTTATTGTAACTGCCCTTAAAGCAGTGAGAATAGAAAAATAAAGAACTAGTGAAAAATCTTTCAAGTGACAGAAAAAATGCTGTAAGAGTAAGTAAAATCCAAGCAAGATGAACTCTTTCAATATCTGAAAACATTAAGAAAATTCTACTGGTACTTTGATCAAACGAGTTCCTTGATAACAGATGTAAAAAGCTGAAAGGGGGTTATTCTCCTGGAAGTGTTTACCTCAGTGTTAGTCCATATTCTCTTGTTCAGAAAAAAAGTCCTGAAATTATGAGTCAATGAACGGATTCAAATGACATTTTAAGACAAAAAGAGATGACTCATGAGTAGAATAGGGTCAGATAAGAGAAGAGGAGGCTTGACTGACCTGGTTCTCAATTCTTGTAAGAATGGAAGTGCATAATGGGCATTTCTAGCAATATTACTGGAGCACAGACACTGAACTATCAGAACTTAAAAGTCTGACAGGGCTGGCTCCCCCGTTCTTTGCAAAGCCAGAAGAAGACAAACACACAGGTTGTGTTTGACCAGATAGCTTTGCCCTCACTCCTCTTCTGTGATGCGGAGAAGCACGGAAGTGGTATACACACAGAATTGTTTTCTTCAGCCTATTCATCAATTTGCATGAGCAAACACAGAAACTGCTGGAGTTTCCAGAACCTTTTCTGCAGTAAGATGAGGCAGTTTTATCCTGTCCAGGTAACATATAAAATTGAGATCATTTTTCCTAGTGAAACAGATAGAACTCCTTTGTCTTGAACTTGTGTACACAAATTTACCATCTATAGATGCCCCAAATTCTCCAACAATATCTTTGTTTCTTAAGACTTTTTGCCTAATAGGTTAATTACTCACAGTGTTCTTTAGAATATTTTAGATAAAGTTTGTTTATTATAGAAGTCTAACATCTTTGGAGCATGTTCCATGAGCTCCCTTGATTTTACATTAATGTCAGGGCTGAGGGGAAAAGCTCATGTACTGCTGACACATCTTGCACTGTATCAGCCACATCAAATGAGTGTAAATATCGTTCTCAAAGGCAAAACAACTGAAATGCAAAGTTTTCCAAAGAGACATACTAGCCGTGTGGAAGACTGGAGTTGTGAAGTCAGTGGCAGGTTAATTAGAGAAATGTGTGTCAAGCTGCAAAAGCTTGTGTAGGGAACCAGAGGATTTTGCTGACACATTCGCAAGTCATGTTACACAAACGTTAAAATGCTATATGTTAGAACAAAACCTAAAGAAAGAAAATTGTGTGAGTTCTGCTGAGAAAAAGCTGGAGAAGTTCTTCAAATAGGGAAGGGAAGGGTAGAAGTAAAATAACAGGAAATAGACCAGGTCAGAATGGAACAAGTTGCAAACGGCAGCATCTTTTTCTATAACAATGAAGGTAACCTTTATCTGCACACTTTTTGCTTAGAATGAGTAGAAATATCATGTGTTTAGAAATGAGCTACATGATCAGCTATTTACATTACTTGTCACATAAAATCATGCCTGGAAGTATATAACTGCATCAGAAATTGTAAATTTAAAATTCAGTTGGGTATCTTCCATCAGTTAAAAGCATATGTTGAATCTCTCACTGCATCACTAGTGATACTGCCTACAATATTGTATTCTCCACTGAATGAAAAAGCAGCAGAGCCAGGCATTGTAAAACAGCATTTAGAGTGCAGAAAAAGCAGCAAAGACAAGGGGGTGAATTCAAAATTATATTTTAAGAAATGTTACCACTATCTAGATACCTGAATTAAAACGTAGCTAAAAAAGTAAAAGGACCCTTCCACATGAAAGCTGTGATATACTAGCAGTCAACATCTCTATTTTCAGACCCATTCACAAATAACACGTAGAGTAACAAAACATACTCCAAGTACTGTGGTAGTGGGTTAGAAGAAGCATTCATTCAGAAACAATAGTTTCACCCATTGATTCATTGGAACGGCCTGCAGGGAAGAAAAAAACCATATTAGTCTCTTTCAAGTGTTGGCCGGATTCTACTTAATCTCTTGAGGTCAAATGGTGTCACAGCCCAATGTCATAAGGAAATAAGATCCAGTCATCTTCTGCTTCTCTCCTGCTTTGATGGATTTTCTCCAACTGGCAAAAGGAATGAAATCCAAGACTTCAGCATGCACTTGACCTGACGAAGTTCAGCCCTACAGCAATATATTCTCCCTTCTTCAGAAGCAGTATACTCTCACCTGTAGAGTTTAGATTTTAAATTAACCATTTAGACTTGTCCTTACAAATATTTCAATACCATGCATCAACATCTGTGAAGATGGTTCTTCTATGACTTCTCAGCAATTGCCTCCTCACAGGAGGACTACCTGTGCTGATATTACTGATTGAGTAACGCAAGAGAGTTTCCAAGAGATTCCAAGAATTCATAGTATCCAGGACTCTTCAGATCAACCCTCACTCTGGACACATGGGAGTGGAGTCATCCAAATTAAATACTTAAGATGTATTTTATTTATATTATGTGAATATATATAATACATATTGCATATATTACAAATAAATATAATAGCTATCTAAATATCCCAAAGTCAAGAGGATACCTGCAAAATGATCAGTAAGGGAACAACTAGGCAACTAGTTCTGTGACTGTTAAGAGATGACTGCAGAAGAGTTACATTACTCCACTGATAGACGTCGTCCAAAGGTATCCCAACAAATCCATATGAGTATTTCCAATGGCTCAGACCAAGTTTATCCTAAAACTACATAAAGGTCACAATAATAAGGGACTCTGGAGTCTCCGAATTTTTACTGAGCTACTGACATGTCAGGATCAGAGCCTGCAAGCATTACAGATGGCTCCACGGAAACAGACATAATCCTGAAGCACAAAGTAGTCCCTAAATTACAAGCAGTATCACTTTAGTATCTTTATTTCATTCCATTTATTTCTACTTTATTCCATTTCACCCTAAGGGCCCTTAAAGGACGGGGTTAGGAGGGAAAGCTAATCATGCCCTTGACTTCACAGAAGTCAGATGTAACACACACCTTTCTAAGAATATAAAGCAAAGTACCATTCCAGTATGTCTAAACTGCACAGTTAATTTTTCCTTGCTTCATCCCTACCTACAAAAAGGATCATCATGTAAGTGTAGGCATTCCAGTACATTCATTACAAGCTCAACCTGCTGAAGTGATGGCAATGAAGGGGTGTATTACATTGATTAGTCTGAGATACCATGTCAGGGTGCTAAAATGCTTTACACTTTGAAATGCAGAAATACAAAACTGCCACCCACAGGCAGCCTCTTCTCAGCCAAGAGACAAGATGCACTTAGCCCAGAGCACGAGGACACAGGAACAGAAGCGTTTGCTCACAGTATCCAGTCTATGTGTTTACCCAGGCCTGAAAGGCACGTTTTCAATTTCAAATTTACACCACTGATATCCCAGCCCTATCCAAGTCACAGGCCATCTAAAAACCATTAAATGGCTGAAAATAGAAGTACTGTAATCATTTTATCTCACGAACACATAATGAATTCAAGTTTGCCAAGTACTTCCCTTGTTACTTCGTCATGTTCGTCTGTCATTGAAAATATCTCCAAGTCTAGGCTCAGAAGCCATTTAAGCTCTAAAAATAACTAAATTATTTCCCTTTGATTACAAAGCAGACTGTGCTCTTAAATTAGATGATCCAATATACATTATAAAAGGCAGCTAATTTCCTGACAGATAGGAGGAAACTCAAGAAAGTGCTGTCAGTTTTCACCTACCAATAATTCTGGATTTCTACAATATTCCTTTGCATAACGGATCTGAAAGTAACCTAACAACACCAACCCATGCAATTACGCCACTCTTCTCATGTGGCAGTTGAGATGTATTATTTATTGTCAAAATGCAGCTACTGCAAAGGCTAAAGTGAGAATGGGGAAGATAGGCACATGGCTAAGAGGGAAGAATAAGTTACAGACTCCCCTACAAAGTTAATGTATGCTTTGATTAATTGAGTGTTGCCTCCAATTTCTGTTCTATCTATATACAAGAAGTTTTCACCTGAGTTTAGCAATGTCTTAAGCAAAAGTGTGTCTACTTATTGAGGGGAGAGAAAGAGAACAGAGAAGTGTTAAATTAGTAAGGTGGGCCATCAGGAAACCAGTATTGAAAGAATCATGCTAGAAGGATAACAAGCAAGGAAAAGTCCAACTAAAAATTGAGCACTCAGTTGTGAAGAGGCAGGCTTGGGGTCCATACTCAGGTCCAGGACGTTTTTCACTTTTTACAGCAAAGTCTTTGAAGTCAGTGAAAAAGTGTCAGTGGGAAAGAGAACGAGAGAGATAAGAAGAGTCTTTAGAAGTAACCCGAGAAATATGAATGAGGTGCTACGTCTCTCCTCCTCCCCAGCTGAATTAGCTTGAATTGTAAGTTACAGGGTTAGGATGCTTTTCTCTTGGCTCCATTCCAAGTATGTCCTGTGTAAGGCACCTTTCTGGACTCCACCAAGATGCTTGAAATGATGGCAGGAATTGCCATCAATTAGGACATCGGCCAGGCAGGGCAAGTAGAACGAGTGTGTCCCTTCTAAAATGTCAGGAGTTACGCGGAGGTTACTAGGCCAGCATTTTCTCAGATATTTATGGATTAAAAACTGAGCCGTGGCCAAGTGAAGTGAGACGATGGACTGTCAAGGACAAGTACACCTTGCAAACTTGTTCTTCTCCTTTTCTCGCAGAGATAAAATTATTCTGGGGTGAATTTACATAATGCAACTGGGGTAAAGTAATTTAGTATCCCAAGAAACTGGGACATGAGTGGCAGCATCTGGCCTCAGAAATATTTAGCCAAGGAGAGTTAAAGCTAATATGAGAAATTATGAGAGGAAAGAAAAGAGACATCTAACAATGCAGGTGTGGAGAGCTGATTGTTTAGAGTCACAGAAGAAATTAGTAGAGTGGGTGAGGACCAACCTGTAAGCTGAGAACCAGTAGTAATGGGAATAATGCACAAAAATAAGGAGTTTTAAACTGGAGAATGTATGACAAGTAAATTAATAAGCAAAGGGGAAGGCACCAAATATAAAGCTCTCAGACCATGAAGGTGGTGCAACACTGGAACAGACTGCTCAGAGAAGTTGTGGATGCTCCATCCCTGGAAGTATTCAAGGCCAGGTTGGATGGGGCTTTGAGCAACCTGTTTTAGTGGAAGGTGTCCCTGCCCATGGCAGGGAGGTTAGAACTAGATGGTCTGTAAGGTGCTTTCCAACCCAAACCATCTTGTGAGTCTATGATCCTATGACTGAAAGTTGCAAACAAACTGAACTGGAATAAGAGCCCTGAGAAATAGCTATTGAGACTGGGCAGGTGAAATAATGAAATAGGAATGGGGAAAGTGGTAGAAAAAAAGGATGAGAACAAGGGAGGCACAGGCTCAGAGTAATCGAGCAGACACATCTCCATGCATCAGGTTCAGCACCCTTCCACCTCCAGGACCTGGCATGGAATTTAGGATGCCAAAGTCTGGTGTCAGATAAAACTGTAAAGATATCCAGTTTTCCATTCATGTCTCCTCATCCTCTTAGACTTCCTTATACACATGGAAGAGATCTACTTGACTCTACACAGACCACAGCTCAGCTGAGATTTTAAACAAAAATCTTATGAAAAAAAAGAAATCTTTTTAAAATCTCCTGCTTTCGCATTCAGCTGTAGAACGTAACTGGATCCCATCCCAAAACATATGCATTTGTCCTAATACCTTGCCTACTCCTGGTGACCACTAAAGAGGGGATTACTTAGGAAGTTTTAGAATCTTCAAAGATGTGCAGCCATGAAAGTACTTCAGAGGAAACACTGCCAACGGCCCCTGGAGATATTTGAAGGTAGGGTCTGAGGCTGTCTAGACAGAAACCAAGCTTGTAATAACCAATTCTCCTGACTGATAGCCTGTAAACAAACCTCTCTGAATAGCATGAGCATAGTCACAGCCTCATTCTCTGGAACCAGACACAGGCAAGAAACTGGAGGACAGATGCCAGGCACCAGCAGGAAACTGCCAGGACGAGAGTATGCAGGTACAACACGCATAATATACCACGTGCATTGCTAGCACACTACAACAGTGCTGTGTGTTGCATTTTCTGTACAAATGCCATAAACAAAGTTCTTCAGAAAAAATAATTAATGACAAACATTGTCAGCAAGACACTTTGTTCTTTGTACTTCACAATATTCTTAAGTGTAACAAGGAAACGTAGTGAAATAAGAAACATTTTACCTTCTTCTCTCTCCAATTCTCTGACCCACTGATTTTGTACATGATTATGCAGTGATGATGTCAAATCCATACTATGCCACAAACCCTGGGACAGAGAAACACAAGCCTGTCTGAATAAAATTGCTTTATTTCTTCTTTCACACATAAGCTTCATTAAAATAAAAATTCCTTGTATTATGCCACAATTTACTTCTATTGATAATAAAGACATGAAGACACATAAGTATCAATATTCAAGGCATAAAAGTACAAGAAGCAGCAAACTAGTTCAACTGTTACACTCTCACAGAGGAAAAAGAACAGATTTTAAAAAAACCAAACCAGCCAACCAAACGAAAGCTTTGATAAACGTTTAGAACTATTTTATGAAACTTTAAAATTATAATCAATTAAAATCAGGTTGGGCAGGCTTATAAAGGATTTAAAGGAAAGGTAGAAACAAATTCCTGAAAAGAGAAGAAAAATTGCACCAATAGGATCTAATCTTGTTTGAATTGATTGGCTTGGAAGGGAAGGAAACCTAAAAGTAAAAGCTGAACATGAGAGTAAGGGAGCAGGATTCACAAATAATACGCTGAACAGAAAGTATATGTGCCTAAATGAACAGATAAAGAACATCCTGGAGAAAAAAAGTAGTAGGAAAGGTGAGACAGAGAACAATACAATTTTCAGCTGTCTGCAGAAAAGCAGACAGACAGCCAACAGTCTCCAATTCTTGATATTTTACAATCAGAAAGAACACTGAGTTCACAGCAAAAAAAAAAAAATAGACCAGTGTTTTGATTATTTTTGTTACTTTGATATGATTTTTAGATGTCCACTCTTATGTGGAAATTTGACTGATTTTTGCCAGGATGGTTACAGGCATCATGCAGTTAATAATCTACAGATGTCTAAACACCCAACAGGGATGCAATTAAATAAGACAATGACTAAAAGAGTATCTCTCTATAGTGGGACCAAAAAAAAAAGAAAAAAAAAGAAAGAAAGGGCAATCAAAGCAAAAATATATTCTGAGTATCAAATCGTCCTCACAGTGCAAAGTCTTACGCAGGTTTTTCTCTCAAAACCTCAGGATAAAGAGGACAGTATGGAACAGCCCTCTCCGGTTGGAGAGGTTGCACCTTACTCTCCTGACATCACACTACAAAAGAAACACAGGTTTAATGTTTAACTTTGCTACTACAATACCACCAGCCGTTATCCTGTTTGAAGGTGAAAATAACTTGGGGGCTTTCTACATGTCACCACAGCACCCAGAACAAAAATATTGCCATTATATTTATGCCTATACATGAACTTAACAATAGCAACATCATTAGATAGGCAACAGAAAAGATACTCAGTGGGATTCAGTCTTTGTATGCAACTTCAGAATAACAAGTAGCATAAGAAACTACGGGGATATTAAGCAGAAAATGCTACACACATTCATCAGTTTGTTGACTACCTCAGCAGTGCTAAAAAAAAAATAAAAAGACAAATTTTCTTCCCATTAGAGGACAAAATAAGAGGTAAAATCACCCTACAGGACAAAGCCTTTGTACTTTGTGGTCCTTTACATTTTTTATGTTGTTCTAAAAATATCCGGAGGTACACTGAACTACACAGCAACCTGTCTAACATAGGCATTCAGGAGTGCTACAAGCAACCAAACAGGGCAGAGCAGCTCAGTTACGCTGTTTAAAGCAAATGATACAAACTAATTCGGAGTAAAAGACAGAGACAAGTGAAACACCACTGGCACCCACCGCATTTTGGTCAATGTTACCTGAATCTCTCGCAGCTTTCCAAGGATGGTGCTCCAACAGCACCGTCCTTATCTTGCCGGTGGCTTCCCCCGCAGACAGCCGCAGGCAAACGCGTGTCCCGGAGCCTGTGTCCCACATTGCCAACATCCCCACACCGGGAGCAGGAATAAATCCCGACAGCTGCAGCACGAGCATGGACAGGGCACCACACACCGGCCCTTGCGCAAGGGAGCGATTGTGTAACAGCAGGAGGCACCCACTCAAGGGAGCTCCACCCATCCAAGTAACCAACCTGGCAGTACTGTTTACAAAACAGGCCCGGGTTAGTGGCAGGGTGTCAGCAGCCTCCCACTGATACTAAAAAGTAACCTGAAGAGCACAAAGTCATTCGGAGCCAAAAGCGTCTTCCAAGAGAAAAGTTTACCAAGGGGCAGGGGGGCTTTTGCAGCAGCGATATAGACATGTATGCTCACGTTGGAATGCAGAACTGTAACGAGGTACACAACCCCCAAAATCCTAACGACACAGCTGTCACCCTGCACAAATATAAACATAGCACTCCTCCATATCCGAGATGTTCATTTGCTCAACAGATCGCAAACGCTGTCATGGGAACAAACACAGGTATCTGAGACTTCTCTTTTTTAGACTGTAAGCAATTCACAACAGGAGCCATCTCTCACTTGACACATTTTTTAGAAAAATTAGACTTCAACCTCAACTGGGGTTTCTGGGTGTTACCAAAAAGCAATAAATTATAGTACAAAAATACTAAACAAGCCCTACACAGACATGAGGGTCTCTGTAACATAGTTAGCAGAAGAAATCAAAGGGAGCTCTTCTACATTTCTAAACAACTCACCAGGACCTGATACACACTTTTAAAGTAAAATTCAGTAATGTTAATGAGTGATTTACAAAATAGTGCTGTAAACTGGTTGGACAGACTGAGAATTTGCTTAAAATTTAATAATCTTTTAGAAAAGTAGTAGCAAAAGGGATGATTTTCACGCAGTATAAGCCGTACATGAAATATTAGACTCCCTGCAATTGTAAGGGCCAAATCCCACCCAGTTCACCTCAGCCCCTCGCCCATTTAAGGGAGGATAATGTCTCACACAACACTTTAAATGTGTGGACTTGTATTTCGAATAATGAAACAATGAGAAATGCAGCAGAAATATCAAATGAGGAGGTCAAAAAAAAAAGGCAAGAAGGACTAAAATGTAAGGTATGAACACAAGTAAGACAGGTAGAATCATGTGCTTTTCCTCCTTAAACCACAGGAGCTGGAAATAAATTCTACATTCAGAGAAGTGAGGCATGTGAGAAGTCTGAGCCTCACACTGTCCCTCGCAAATTTATCCAATGTGAGTGCTGCAACCAGTAGATACCTCTGAACATCACCTTTGTAAACAAATGTCTTTGGACACAGTCAAACTCCAAATCTAGAAACACGTGTTTTATATTCAGAACACAATTACTGAACATCAGGTTATAGAAGGCCTTACTGTACTGTATGTTTTTCCTTGAGATTTTTTGAGGGTTTGCAACATCTCTCTTCAATAAAAAATATTACTGTGGGCACAAAACTCTCAAGACAGGCTTAGTCTTCTTTCCTTAGAGGGAAAGAAGAAAAGCAAAAAAATTGAACTTATTTTACTTCTCACAACACCTAGAAATAACCCAAGTAATGTTCAGAATTTCATTTAAATCTGAATTTAAGGAAGGAACAAATTGCAGGTGATTTTAACAGCTCTATCAAGTCAATTAGAATGCAAATAAATTGACAACATGCGTTGGCTCAATTTTAAAATCTGAAGCCTGGAAATTTCTATCAAGTGCAATCTAGGTCTTTCTGAGTAAATGTGCTAAAATTAGTGTTTTCATTGTTTAGAATTGCTTCTATTTAAGTTCCGGACAGAAAATGTGTGACAAAATGCATTAAAAATAGGGATAATTTATTATATTATATAAACAATTCATTAGAATATTTACAAAGCTCAAGTCAGAAAAATCACACGCAGTTTCTCTTTTTAATTTTTTTTTTCTTTAGGACATTTTATTTCTTATTCTTCTCTTGCTCCGCAATTTCTTTTTTCTGCCTTGAAACACAGGTTTGGCAGTCACCATGACTACATTTCCCAGGTCTTCATCCTCACCACTTGAGCTACTGCACCCTTTTTTCTCTTTATGGTCTGCTGTCTCTGTTGCAGACACGTTTTTCCTCCTTTTGCTCTTGCCCAAATCTCTGTCTTTGGATTCCTCCACTGAGGAGTCACTAGAAGTTTCTGAAAGATGCAGATTTCCAACAAAACCACCACCATACAAAAATTCTGTTCTGGAATCTGAATGTTTTCTTCTCTTTCCACTCTGTACTTTTGTTGCCACAGCTTGATTTGCACTGCCTTCAGTACCTTCCCCTTTCCTTTTCCCAGGCTGTTTAAGTTCCACCTCTGTAACAGCAGTGGCTGTTTCCTGAATTTCATTGTCTGCTTCTTCTTCCTTTCTCTTCAGACAAGTCACAGCTCTGCGCAGTCTCTGACTTTTAATAGCTTGTTTTTCATGCTGTTCTAGTCTGAAGAATGAATCAATTCGAAGCTGAGTCTATCAAAAATAAAACAGAAACACAGTTGGATGTTTTTGTGGTGGGAATTCAGCTATACTACAAAGCATCCAAAACTGAAGAGAACAAAGGACTAATGAAATTAATACATATGCACATAGACGTGAACAGTAAGATGCATCATTATAGTAATACCTATACTTTATAATAAATTAGGCAACAAGAACCTTTACAGAAATTAATAATTAGCAAACTCCAGTGAGATTTCATAAATATTGTGCTGCTGGTAATTAGACATATGTTGCTATTGTCAACCCTAATACAGAGAATCTCTGTAGTGCTCTTAAGTATGTCCTTACAAACACATCCTTAGCTTCCAGCTGTTAAAGCAGAATGTTTACTAAGTAAATGCTCTAAGTGCACTTCCCATTTGTGCCTGCAAGAGCAAGAACATGCAGGCTTTTGACTCAAGTTCATTGCACCACATGCTGCTACAGTATAAAGACTGAAGAGCAGAAGCAGTAGTCGTCACACAGCGTGGATTTGTGCTATTCAACCACAGCTAGGCTTTTTGTATAGACTAAGCCAGTTGTCTACCTTTTCCCTAAAATTGTCTAAGGGAGACAGACACTTCCAAAGGATATTCCAGTCAACCTGAAAGCGTATGTATGTAACTACAGGGCTTTTGTTCCTTTCAGCAATACAGAGAACCTAGAACACAGGTTTAGACAAGGTATCTATCTTGTGTATGGCAAAAGGAGAAAAGAATCTGATATTGGGGATCAATCTTACAACCCACTTTGACAGCTATCACAACAGGCATCACTATTTACTTTCAAGTGTAATTAAAGTTGACAGAACATTTATTTTGAAATTAGAGTAATATTACTAATGGGCTCAACAGTTCAGTCTGCACTCCTCTTCAAAGGATGTGCACAGCATCAAATGGGCAGTATCACTTCACCAAAGCTTCAGGGGCACTTCCATAAATATTTTTTAGAGACAGCACATTGTCTTCTAGAAGTACTGAATTTGCGTGAGGTACTTGTAGCTTCCACTGTGTCCAGAACAAACAGCAGCCTGGACTTGAGATAGGTGCTTGATAGGTAAGAAAACTTGAAACCAACAATTGAAATTATGCAGAGTCCCTCGCAGTACACTCAAATCATACAGAAATTAATTCCAGAGAAGCAAGCTTAGCGACTTTAAAAAAAATAAATACATAAAATGATTAAAAACCAAAGCCCAGCTCTGAGAAAGATACTTTACTTCAAAGCCTTGCTGTTCTTTTTAAAATGCTTCTCTTGCAATTTTCCAGTTACCCTTAAACTACAGGTAAGTTTTTACTTCACCTGCTGCAAGTTCAGCTGTTTCATCACAGGCAAAAGGATTCCATCTATCTTTGTCCTAGTCCAGCCAAAGTGATCCTTGCAGAATGTGCAGGAAGTTAAGGAACTTTACAAAATGGCTATTACTGGTATTTTGTAAACTCATAAAATGAAAATTTCTTACTTAAACAATGTCTGGAGGAAAGTTGCTCTACTACAAAGCTCTTTCTACTACAAAGCTTTTTCTACTACAAAATCAGACAAAAGACTCTCAGTTAAAACAACATATCACAATCATGCTGCTACATCTCCATTAGTTGCAGAACTTTTTCTCTAATATCACCATTTCTAAAAGCATGTCTCAGTGAAGACAGAACTTTTTTTGACTCAATGGTATTGCCTATAAACAAATCTTATTTTTACATTTGCACCCACTGTAAGTTTCATTTACTGTTTAAAACACTATTAGCTCTGCATTCATTGCCATCTACTTTTCAACACTTAGCTGCAGCTCAGACTGCAACAGAAGCAAAAAGTAGACATTATTGGAAGAAATGCAGGGAATAAATAGGGGTAAAGTGCAGACTGAAACACCATTTCTGTCTAGGCTTTGACACTTACTTGTGAGAAACTGCAAACATACATAGGGAGTGTGCAAACAATCCCACTCTAAGCAGAGAAGCAGCCACAGGCCAGTCACAGAAATGTAGTACCACAACAAACCAGTCAGGTTCAGCTCCAAGGTTCTCCATGCATGCAAAGTGAGGCAGCCCTCTCTCTCAGGAGGGCAGAGCAGCCCTGAGTGCCACACACACATGGCTGCATTCCCTTCCATTCCAGAGCTGGTACCATTTTAGGGAAGCACATGCAGATAGGGCTTGGGGCCCCTCACAGCAAAGAGATGTTAAGAACTTGGCACTCCATTACTGACTCCTTATGAACTTTTGAGTACTTTTACCTAACAAGTAAAAGGATATTCTCTGATCTGCTCTACATCGGGCTTTCCCCAGGTGAATGAACCCCTTGACTCATCCACCACAGGCTTCAGGTATGCTTCTGCTACTGCTGGATTTGGGAAACCTGAATAAAGCTGTAGCTCCCGCAGCTTCTTCTTGACCTTGGTATCACGTGGATTAGGCCTCAGTTTCTTATTCTTCTGAGCCTCATTCCACCACTCACTGAAAAACAGAGAAAATTATTAATTTGCCTCATAAAATAAAATTGGAAATATCAAGAGCCACCATGCTAATTTCAATAGCCTTAGTCTCCCTACTTCAGTTACTACAAGAGATGAGGTAGAAAATTTCCCAATGAAGGAAGGCCAAAGGGACAAATAATCTTGAAAGTAGAAAAGACAAAACACACACACTAAATACAGCCATTGTAAGCCACAGTAGCAAACATCACCTAGATTCCCCATAAGCTGCTGCTAAACAGAAGGCCCCACTTGCCTCACTTGCAGAGGTTGTTCCACACACAATGATCATTTTTGGAGGTTTTTTGGTATACAAGGAAAAGAAAGGAAAAAAAAAAAACCAGAATTCTAACCATCCTTGCCATTGCCGATACAGCTGCCTTGGCCCTCTTCAAACCTTGTTCTTCCCACACCCTACCTGCCTGTCGCTTTCCAGGTCATTTTCCATTCCTCACCAAAGTCCCCTTTCTCTATGAGTAAGCTACAGCAACCCCTCATCAACCCAGGGAGAATGAACCTCTGCTCCACTATGGATCCAAGTCTCCAATGAGCTCTGAGGCATATGCACAATTTTACAGCTGTTCTGCTGTCTTCATTTGTCTCACCGTGACTGCTATATCAACTTGTCACTTTATCTACCTGTCATTCCAAATAGGGATATAATGGAGTCACATTTTACTGCTAACTTAGTCCCATAATGATGCTCAATGATGGTCATATGTCTTGCTGCATGCTCAAGCATCAGAGAAGCATATTCACTAATAATCACAATATGGAGATACAAAAAAGCAAAACATTACAAAACATACGCGAATTTTAAGAGAGGTTCCAAGCCATGCCCAGGAAATTCATTCAAAATCTCCATCGCTGTTACAAAGCCAACATTTGGGATGCCCTCAGTGTAGTCACTTCCAAGCAAGTATGCCAAATTAATTAGCTTGCTTCTATCCAACCCTGAAAAAGAAAGTGTGTGGATTCAGCATTTATCATCTCACAAATTAAAAAATATTATCTGAAAGGCAAAAACTGAAAGGAACACAGAGGCGTTAACTCCATAAAATTATATTTAATTCAACATGAGAATTTGCTAAATTATACTCTGGAGCAGTATCAATATGCTCCTGCTAGCTCAAGCACCAATAATTGTGCTAACTTGGCAAACACATCTTGCCAAAATGAAAATGTTACATTGGACATCAGAAGGAATTTTTCCATGGAAATGCTTGTTATACATTAGAATGGACTGTGTGGTGAGGTGGTAGAGTCACCATCCCTGGAAGTGCTCAAGAAACAACTGGATGTGGCACTCAGTGCCATGGTCTATCTGACAGGGTGGTGATCAGACAAACATTGGGCTCGATGATCTCAGAGGTCTTTTCCAATCTAAATAATTCTGTGGTTCTGTAACTTCAAAATTCAGAGTTGTTAGATTTTGTTTTTTACATTTATTTAATCCAGTTACTGTCCTGTTCTCATTTAATGCTGACCTGAATTTAGTAATGCCAGAATCAAATAAAAACATTCTGGTTGAATTCTAGTCCATAATATCAATGGCTCTGCTTCCTAGAGGTGTTCCCCAACTGGGAGCCTTTTGCTCTGTGCTGGTACAGTTACTAAGTAGACCAGAATAGCCTGTGAAACAGCCAGAAAGAAGGAAGAACTCAGCTAACCACTTCTATTTGATAGGCTATAAAGGCTGAGGCAACCAGACTGATTTTTAGTCAGCTTCAATTGTTCAGATTTGAAAAAAATAATTAAAAAAAAATCCATACAGAAAAGGAGGGATGTGAGTCTAAACACACAAAGCAAGACCACCATCATGCTAGTCACAATATCCATAAGAAGTCCAGAAAGAAGAATTTCTGCAATGCATGGGAAAGGAGGAGAAGCACAAGACTGCAGAGGAATGTGACATAAAGACTGATGATGACTACTTTTTCCCAATAAACAAATAAAAGATTTGGCTTATCACATTAAAAACAGTTAAAAATCACAGACATGCTTTTACAGCAATCCTTTCCAATTAAGCTACCGCAGCATAATTAAGTAGGGGAAAAATATTTAATTCAATTTGCTGGAAGAAACCAAAGCTACATTTTTCACCACATAAAAATGTTATGAAATTTTACATGCTAAAGACATTAAAATACTATTTCCAAGTCTGTAGCCCCTCAAATTGAAAATGTAAAAAATTATTTTAAAAGAGTTCTGCTCAAGACATAATAACAAGTTTGAATTAGCTCATATTTTGCATAATGTTCTATGTGATACTGAAGCTTAGTAGTTCAACAAAACTGGCAACAATTTGAGTAGACTAGTTCAAGAGCAATCTGAAGGAAGAAAAAAATCTGTCAGTGTCAACTATTTGAAAAATGTTTTATACATATTCCAGATCCTCTTTCAATATATTACATCTCACTATGTCCAAAACTAACTTCCATTTCCAGAAGACTCAGAATCTGATGACACCAGAAAATCATTTTCCCACCACATCAGAAAAGTCATGCTAACATTTACCCAGAAACTGGTATAATAGCTCATATCTCCAGCCTTGATGGTCATCACACTAACTCAGTATATTAAATGCAGGTGTCTGCAGATTCAGGGGGGCCATCTGGCAATAAAACAGCAACCTAAGCGAATGGCTTTAGAGACTCTCCATAGAACAGACACTGTAATAAGAGACACAAAATCCTGTAGAGAATACAATTTCAAAGAGACAGATGACAGAGCTGTCTTATTAAAGACTGTGTTTAACAAATCAATACCTGAGGCTTACCTAGCTGGTTCTGAAAGTCAACATACTGGTAATATTCTACATATTTGTTCTGACTGAAGAAATTTTTATAAACATGTCGTCCGCCAAACAACCAAACATCGCTGTCATCAGTGATTGTCCCAGAGGTCTGATCAGTAAGGTCCAATATGGCGCACTGTGCCTCTGCCTCCGTCGGAGCTTCAATATATGGAATGCCAAACAGACGGAGGAGCTCCTGTAGGATGGAAGGAAAACAGTTAATAATTCATCTAAAGAATTAACGACTAATACAATTCTGCTTGACTCAGAACTGCTAGATTCACACTTGGGAGTTATTTAATATTTGACAACAAATATTAAACTTCCGGTAAAAAGTGCCAGGCTCAGTTAAGTCAAGAGGGAATCCCCACTCAACTCCTCTCAGGCAGACAGTGCCATATAAGTCAAGCACTACTTAAGCACACTTTTACCACACAGTTTGAGAATCTGCCATTTTAATTACACAAGCATACTTAAGTATTGTTTTGCACAGCAAGGAGAAAACTCCATGCATTACAATTATGGGGGCTTCATGAAAGAAAGATGCAGATTAAATTTAAAAAGTAAAATAAAAATATTCATGTTTAAAAAAAGATTTGGTCATCACTTTATCTAAGAAAGCATATGAGAAACAGTCATATCAAGCGGGAAACAGTGGGAAGACTAATCATTCCTTGGATAGTGTTTCGATATGCCTCTATTTTGATGCATTTTTGCTTTTATGGGATACATTACATAACCTCAGTTAAATATCCCACACGCACTAGGTTTACAGACTTGTGCTAGTTACACAAGTCTGGATTACATTCTTCACTCAGATGGCTTTTGAGGCTTGACAGAATCAGTCTCAAGACTTTAAAGTTTTACTGTAATTAAGAATAAAAGCACAAGATCAAAAGACTTACAATTATAATGGTGTGCCTACAATTATATGGCATGTAATATTACAAAAACAATCTACTGGCCTTTAAAAAAATCACCTGAAGAAACAAATATGTGCAAATACTTAACCAAGATTTAAATAACATTTTAAAACTACCTAACCTGTCCCATTAAGGAAAAAAATAAAAGCATTTACATATTTCCCAGAATTAATTTGTTAGCATAAGTTTATTACATCACGGACGCTATCACTAGTCTACTATAATTTTGCGTATGTTAACCCAAACACATTGTATTAAACCTTGAAACAGTGACATGAAACTAACAGCCTTATTCAGGCATTACTGGTAAGAGTCCTTCTAGTTGCTTACTCAGGGCATAAACTATACAGACTTCTTGTAGTCTTTTACTTTTTAATCCCTAGGAGAAATCACAGTTTACCTAACACACAAACTGCATCAATTCTTTGCTGCTGAATATAGCTTCCTAATATTTTTTGTTCATTTTGCACCTTTCACAAAAACATGCAAAGATCAAACTGGTCCAAGCTTCAAAAGTTGATGCTTGAAAGATATACTGACTTATCCATAACTATATCATTATTTTATAATGTTATAACACTTATTTAAAATTACTGGATTTGAAGATTACCTCTGCTCTTTCAATATTTTAAATCAAGCAAACTGAAGAAAACAAGCTCTTAAGAGGAAGAAAAGGTGACTTATAACTAAGCAAAACTACTAACAGCTTTTGAGTAAATGACTGGGGTGGAGGAGGCAACAAATCAAAATGACTCAACAAAAAATACCTGGCTTTCCAAGAACATCTGTCCTGTTACGGAAGCGGCAACACGTTCCTGCTGCTGTTTCTGAGACTGAAGCGTATTCTGCTCAGCAGAAAGGTCCTTTTCTAATTCTTCTAGTTCTTCCTGAAAATATAAACCAAGATTTTTATTATTTCAACAATTCAGGTATACTTAGTAAGGTAAAGCAGTAAGTCTCCATCTTACAGTTATTCTAGTAGGATATGTTCCATTAATCCATACTAGGAAGTTGTGAGCTTCTCTAATGCAGCAAATTCTAAGACTAGAGATGGCTCTAGTCATCAATGTGCTAAAACCTCGAAATTTTCCTTTGATTTTAGGGAGAGAGATCTTTAAAGAAGGATCAGTTCCCATACAATTAGATACATATGTGAGAAAGCAATGAAACAATAAGAAGCTGTCCAATAGTTTTCCTTAACAACTAGTTGGAGACAAAGCACTCCATTACGAGCTCAAAACAAGCAAAAAGGAGTTACCAAACTGATGTCTTGCCACTCATCCACTGCATCTTTACCATCAGCTTCTGTTTCAACATTCTGAATGTTTCCCAACTGCACTTCATCAGACTCCTTCAGCAAGTCCTGTGTGACAACCTCAGGTCTGTCTGTCTCCGCTTCTGGAAGTGCCGTTTCACCACCCAGTTTTTCATCACATTTAGTAGGAAATTCAGCCTCATTACTGATTTCAGCATCCACTTCAATAAAGCTTCCTATCAAAGGAGAATAGAGACTTGTACACATTTTTAACTTGGGCAGTGACTTTTTTCTTCTATATGCAGCACATAAATATAAGGACTGTGAAATTACATAAACCAAGTGGCTGACTTAATGTTTCTGTTAATATACCCATTAAGTTCAATGTACACAACATGCTTTCCTGACTCTCCATATCCTATACTCAGGTTTCAATAATAACATGTGACACCAAGGGAAAAAACATAGCTCAGGTTTTCTTCCTGCCTCCTACACATCTGGGAGTAGATATATTTTAGAGCATTTCTTACTGGGAGAAAAGGTTACATTCAAACGCAATATTGTCCTATTTTCTTATCTTTTTACGCAATTAAAAAGCACATACCATCAGAATCACTGTCTTCGGACTGTGATAGCCCTTCTCTTTCCTCCTCATGATCTCTTGCTCCTGGAAAAAACCTAATATCCCCAGATACATTTTCTGCTGTTTGTGAAATTACTTCCTGTGTATTTTCAGAAATTTTCAAGTTTTCCCCATTTTTAGAAAGGTCTGTTTTTTCAGCATGAATCAAAGCCTCTGTACCAGTTTGCACAGGGGAACAGCTCGGCTTTGCCACACACAAATTCACATCCTTATCTCCCAGAGACTTTAAGTCCATCTTGGGACCATTTTTTTCTTTGTCTAAGTCTTCATTGCCTTTTCTAGTATTGTCAATATAAGAATAACTTTCAGCTCTGGATATACTGGTATCCTTTGGTGAAATATGATTCTCAGAACCATTTTCTTCCTTGTCTACATCTTCTGTGTCTTTTATAGTATTGTCAATATAAGTTTCAGCTATAGACATACTGGTGTCCTTGGGTGCAATATGATTTTCTGAATAATTTTCTTCTTTGTCTATATCTTCTTTGCCTTTTCTAGTATTTTCAATAGCAGAATAATTTTCATTTCTGGATATACCAGTGTCTTTGGGTGTAATATGACTTTCTTCTAACTCCTGACTCTTCTGTTTAAATTCAGCACCTTGCATAGTCACTTGGATTGATGAATGAATTGTAGCTGTAGGAATGTTTTTTCCCTCCTTAACTTCAGCAATCTGCTCTTCCTCATCTGAGCTACTAAGCAGAAAATCCTTCACTTCTGGTCTTTCTGACAGCACTCCATCAGTTGTAGCAGTAACAACTTCCTCCCTTTTATCATCTTCACTCAGAGCTTGCTGAATTGCCCGCAGTGTTCTTGGGGACACACTGCCTTCCTCTGATACAAATTGGTCCATGTTCAATTGTCCTGCGTCCAGTTCTTCTTCTTCTGAGCTGCTTTCTACCATGGCTGCCTGGATAGCAAGCAAAGTCCGAGGAGAGGGGGGTGCTGCCACCACACTGTCAACTTTCTCTGTCTGCACCTTGTCAGATGCAGCCAGCTTTGCATTAGCAGGAGATTCATTGATTTTATTTAATTTAGTCAATTCATGCATTTTTGATGAGGGTCCTGCAGTAGTTTCCAAGTCTCTACTCATAGCTTCTTTTGCTTGAATACCTGAAAGAAAGTTTTGTGTTGAAAAATACTGCTTTATAATAACATTCCATTTTACATACTGAACATCACTACATAAAGATTAATAAACCACTTTTCTATTGATTTACAGATCACAGTTAATGATGTATAACAGTAATGCACATTTCATACAAAGTACTGGCTACACGCACCAACAAACAATACTGAGTTTTTCCTTAAAACTGCCAGTTGCTGAGTGCACACTCCAAACAACAGGTTTTACAAAATTAAGACCTGACATACCCTTTATCAGAATATAGTGAGAAGTCTCTTCAGAGACCACCCTCCTTGATTCCACTTCTTTCACAAAACCACCTTCATTTTCATATTGCGTTTGGATTTCACCCGAGTGCTGCTGATTCATTTCTTTTTGTACATTTTCTATGCACCGATTGAGGTTGCTTTTTTTAAGCAAACCCCTGAGCTGGTACTGGGAAAAGTCATTGGAGTCCTCAAAAAAGCAAAACAAAACAAAAAACAAAACAAACAAGTCAATTGAAATAAAACACCCCTTTTAAGCAAGCTGAATTCCCACACCCTGGAAGAGTGTGGGAATTCTGTCAAGAGTTGCTTTAAGCAGCTAACATTTGTCTTTCACTGGCTGCTGCACTCTGAAGCAACAGCAATACTACACCAGCAACACACAACTCTTCTAAAAGGTACCCGTAGTTCTGAGTGCTGGCTAAACAGGAGACCTCGATTTTGTGACCAATAAAACTTAACTGGTTATGAGACCTCACCCCCACCTTAAAAAAAAAGGCAATTAAAAGAGAATCCACATGTGGATCATTTTAAAATGATGGTTCTTAGCCTACACTTGGACACAAGCCATCATTTGATCTGATATATACTGGACTTTCAAGATCTCACTATAGAAGTGGCACTACAGGATTCCCCACTTCTCTCTGAACAGCTTCAACACATCTGCCTGAGTTACAAAAGCCTTTTCTCAGCTGCCAGCTCCTCTAACAACCTCAGGGTTTGGAATCGAAGCCGTGTTCATTCTGCCTGGTTCATCCACACCAGTAGCATGTTATGCAACCTTGGGCATCATGCTGATGAGGCATGAAACACAGCACGATTTTTAACATTTTTGCCAAACGGAATTAGCCCTGCTAATTTTAGTGGAAATCAAGAGATAAGGCTGCTAAGAGCCATTATCTCAATGGATTTTTTTTCTCCTCAAGGTAACATCTCTTATTAAATAGTCCAGCGCGTAAAGCTTTCCAGATGTAGTACTCTTTCTTCATCTGCATTAATGGCAACAGCTCCATTCTGATGCCTTGACAGCTATTTTAAACATTACCTCTGGCATTGCTTCAAATAACGTTCTTCTTCGCTTTGTAAGTTCTTTAATGTCAGTCAAGATCTCATGTTTTATTTCTGGAGGCAGCTTGTGGAAATCTTCCGATTCGATATCTACAGAATAAGGATTTTCACATAACTGTTCCTATAAAAAGAGAAAACAACAATACATATTTTATATTACAGCACAACAAAAATACTAAAATATTTAGAGCATCATTCCAAACAAGACGAAAAAACCCCCAAAACTTTGTTGCTACTTCCCATGTGGTGAGGAAATCAAGAAAAAAAAAATAACTACTATGTAATGAAATAATGTTAAGTAGCTCATTACTGATGGACAATATACAGAGAAACTTGGTTTTATTCTTTTTACAAAAAGATACTTAGTATAAATCACAGAAGCAGGTCATATAGCCTTGGCTACTCTGATTTTATCCTTCTAAGAGGTTCTCCTTCTGAATGAGAACTACTTCAAAGATAAACAGTCTTTCCAAGAATTTTTTCTGGGTTTTTTTTTTCTATTGATGAAAGCAGAGATAATTTTATTATTTATTATGTCTTCTTCTTAGGTTACGTATTTCTCTTCTCCTCTTCCTATCAGATCAGCACATCAGAAGAAAATACAGAATTTATCTGTGAAAACTCAAGGACTGATGTTCTTCAACACCAGTTCATATTTGGAGAAACACAGCAATTTTGTTAAATATGCTGTCTTTTACTTGCATACACATGCACAAAAGCATGCATTTCACCTGCATTGTTATAAAAACCAATGTCTTCTCCACATGTTCAGAGGCAGTAGTAAAAAGAAAAAAGAAAAAGGATACCATAAGAATTTTCTATTCTGCTGTATTCTAGTGGAGAAATTACATTTATATTTCTTCATTAATAGGAATTCTTAGAGTACTGAAAATTAACTTGTTTGCTTGTAAATAATGCTATACTAAGACCTATATCTCCAAACAACTGGATTTTTTAAGCTTTTTGTTTGTCTTTTAAACGTAGCACATGAATGAGAAGATTGTTCACAGTAATAAGGCAACTACGTTGCACTTACTTGCAACATCTGTTTTTGGCTCATTCTCATTTGCCATTCTTTTTCTTCCTCCTCCTCTGAGCTAAAAATCACAAAGAGAAAAGAAAAGGTGTAGATATTTACCCAGGGGAATAGAGTTTCTATCTTAAGCAAAAAGACATTAGTCATCCCTTCGCTGGTTAAGTACAAAAATTCACATCATCAAATACATATATACATATACTTATAGATGTACACAAACACACACACAAATACATGCACAGGTCAAAAAAACCTGAACAGAAATTAAGAAGGCAAACTTATGTCAGTTAAAACTTGATCGGGACAACTGCTGCTGTTTAGATCATGACACAATTGGTCAGCATTTGAAGTTTATAAAAGCACAGATGTGCAAAGAGTGACACACAGGGCAGCTTCACGTTCTCACTTGGCGTTATATAAGAAGATGTCACAGGTGTGACAAGTACAGACAAAGCCTGCCTCTGCTGAACATGTCAACACAAAACAGAATCAAGCTGCCACACAGGCAGCAGCCGCCCAAGCTTGAACAGTCCCATTCAGTTGTACGGACATGGCCACAGAGACTGAGGTAGAACTTTCATCCTTATACATGAAACCAGTGTAGAAATGTAATCTGTGGGCTGAAAGCTTCTTCTGTTACTTTCCCATAAATAACTAGAAGGCTTCTGTATCCAAAAAGAAACTGAAATAAAATATAAATTAAAGAAATATACTTTATATTTATATTGCAGTGTCTCATAGGTCAAAGGCCCTTCATCTGCATCAAAAAATGTTGTTTATACTTTTATCCAAGTTTATTAAAAGCCATTTAAGCTATTTTTCCTAATTCTACCCACCTATTCTTCTCTTCATTCTCTAAAGCAGGCAATACATACATATCATCAATCCCTTCTCTTCGAACTTGTGTAATACTGGGCAAAGCTTCATTGCTTAGGGAAAAAAAAAAGAAAAAAACAAAACAGTAGTTAACAACTTCAAAAAGACTTAAGGTCACCTATAAACAAGGGAAAAATAATTTTTATTCTTGCCTTTTGCCTGTAAGAGCAGTTTTGATAACATGTCTCTTCAAAAGTGTTTTCAAGAGTTTCTCTGTAGTTTTCCTGGAATCATTGATGGCAATTTCCTTTCTTTGTCTTCGCTTAGCCTGTGAAAATAAGATTTACACCAATAAGATTTTGCTGGATGCTGAAGATGCACATCCAGTGAATCCCTGTTAAAATTCTGTCTGCTGAGCCTAGGAGCTACTCCTAACTCAAGCTACACCAAGGGGGACAGAGCCTTCAGAGCCTCTAAATCTATGTCCGCTTCCTCTGTGGGACTCAGGAACAGCTTTCAGCTTCCAGGTACAAGTGCCTGCACAGCCGAGTTCAGGTCCATTCTGGAGCACAAGCCAGGCTTGCGCCACCATCTATTTCTCTGCAACTTGGCTCCAATGCAAATCAAACCTGCCTATATCAAAAGAGAGCTGCTGCATGCTCCAAGAGCTAACCCAGGCTGGAACTGCAAAGGACACTTGCACAGCAGTGGACTTCAATCCTCCATCCCCACAACTCAGAAGCATAAGCAGAACAACAGAAGGACACTGAAAATGGCTACTTACTGTCAGCAGACATACATCCTCTTTTGCACTGCGGTGACTCAAAAAGGTACTTACCAAGGTTTGTCTCTTCAGAAGAGGTGCCTCTCCATCAAAAACAAAGACGGGTCGAATCCGGAAAAACAGTAACTTGCAGAGTCGATGGAACAGAGTGAGGAGGTGGGCATTCCGTACAGAAATACCACCACGATCTCTGGCTCCCTTTATTGCTTGGTTCAACCAGATACTGATATCTTAAAGAACCGTTGAGAGGAAAAAATGTGCTCTCTTACACATATACCACATTGGGAGTTCCTACAAAGTGCACTGATTTGACTGAGTGGCTTTTGTCCACAGCTCCAGGCTTTTCTTATCAAAACCAACGTTATCCAAATAGCTATGAACTTGGAAGAAGAACAAATCATTGCCCCTATTGCCCTGCACAAAAACCAGAGTGGAAGCAAAAGTGCAGCAAAACCTCTCCAGTTGATTTTACAGGTAAATGAAGGGCAACTTCCTCCCACATCTTTCCAGCATTTAACCAAGTATACAGGATAGGAAAGCTAATGCATAAGTATAAAACTTTTTCATCTTGTAGTCCTACTGAGAGCAGCACATTTATTTATAAAGCACAAAATTTTATAGTCCAACACTTGTATAAGGAACCTGTTAAAAAATGTCTATTTTTTAAAAGATGAAAATAAAAGAGCTTAGTATTTCATATATTATAAAGCAAAACGCCCACTTACCAGAACGTTGGCAATTTAAATGTAATAATAAAAATAATAAAAAGATAACCACTTATAACTAAGGGAAATACTTAAAATAATCTCCCTTGCAACTTCGGTTCCCCAGCTTTACTTTTAAAGGATACCAACAGCAAGAATTTTCCCTTCCAGCGTTTCTGGGTTTATGGGTCTTCCGGTGCATTCAAGCAGTTTCCAAAGTCCTTGAACTCCCATTGTTCTTTCTTAGCTGCTTTGAGNAGCCCGCCCCGCGCACCGCGGCCGGGCGGCTCCCACCGCCCGCTCTCCAGCTGCGGGAGCACCGCGCTTCCTGAGGCCGGTGGGCTCCTCGGCTGCCCGAAGGAGACCCTAGTACCGAACAGCAGAGAATAACAGAATCAATTATGTTGGAAAAGATCTCGCTGAGATCATCGAGTCCAACCTGTGACCGAGCGTCGCTTTGTCAACTAGACTATGATCTAAGTCCCCCGTCCAGTTCTTCCTTTAAACACTCCAGGGACGGTGACTGCACCACCTCCCTCTGCAGTCCCTTCCAATATCTAATCACCCTTTCTGTGAAGAAATTCCCTTATGTCCAGCCTAAACCTCACCTGGTGCACCTTGCTCCTCTCATCCTGTCACTTGTTGCCTGGGAGAAAAGGCTGACCCCCACCTGGCTACAGCCTCCTGTCAGGTGGTTGTAAAGAGTGATAAGGTCACGCCTGAGCCTTCTCTTCACCAGGCTAAACAACCCCAGCTCCCTCAGCTGCTCCTCACAGGATGTGCGCTCCAGACCCTTTACCAGCTCCATCGTCCTTCTCTGGCTGGAGAATGAAAAAAGTCTCCTGTCCCAGAACAAAATCCCACAATGCAGAACAAAAGCAGTCCTATTTTTCCCACCCCCGAACTTGATTTCCCCTGCAGCCTGTGCTCTCTTTGTTCCGCCCCGACCACAGCCCCAGTGCCTCTCACTGTATGCATCCCACCACGTGGGAATCCCTAGGGAAAGCTCCCTACAGCACAACGCCAAGGACATGCGCCTGGCTCCTGCTAATGCTGGAAGAATCCATATACTATGTACTCCGTGGATGAAGTGTGACAGTCTCCAACCCAAGAGCAAAATAACTGTAAAGCCAGAATTTCATCACAACCTACTTAAGCAGAGCAGCCAGCTACCATCAGAGGAGAGACCCTGTTTCTCAGTGCAACTATCACTATTAAGCAAAAGTTGAGACACAGGTAACTCTGGCTATGTAAGTTCTAAATCATCTAAACCACACAGCTCAAGTACTCTAAATAAAGCTGAGTCCTCAGCCCAAACTCAGCTTGCAAAAACAGTNTAGTTAACAACTTCAAAAAGACTTAAGGTCACCTATAAACAAGGGAAAAATAATTTTTATTCTTGCCTTTTGCCTGTAAGAGCAGTTTTGATAACATGTCTCTTCAAAAGTGTTTTCAAGAGTTTCTCTGTAGTTTTCCTGGAATCATTGATGGCAATTTCCTTTCTTTGTCTTCGCTTAGCCTGTGAAAATAAGATTTACACCAATAAGATTTTGCTGGATGCTGAAGATGCACATCCAGTGAATCCCTGTTAAAATTCTGTCTGCTGAGCCTAGGAGCTACTCCTAACTCAAGCTACACCAAGGGGGACAGAGCCTTCAGAGCCTCTAAATCTATGTCCGCTTCCTCTGTGGGACTCAGGAACAGCTTTCAGCTTCCAGGTACAAGTGCCTGCACAGCCGAGTTCAGGTCCATTCTGGAGCACAAGCCAGGCTTGCGCCACCATCTATTTCTCTGCAACTTGGCTCCAATGCAAATCAAACCTGCCTATATCAAAAGAGAGCTGCTGCATGCTCCAAGAGCTAACCCAGGCTGGAACTGCAAAGGACACTTGCACAGCAGTGGACTTCAATCCTCCATCCCCACAACTCAGAAGCATAAGCAGAACAACAGAAGGACACTGAAAATGGCTACTTACTGTCAGCAGACATACATCCTCTTTTGCACTGCGGTGACTCAAAAAGGTACTTACCAAGGTTTGTCTCTTCAGAAGAGGTGCCTCTCCATCAAAAACAAAGACGGGTCGAATCCGGAAAAACAGTAACTTGCAGAGTCGATGGAACAGAGTGAGGAGGTGGGCATTCCGTACAGAAATACCACCACGATCTCTGGCTCCCTTTATTGCTTGGTTCAACCAGATACTGATATCTTAAAGAACCGTTGAGAGGAAAAAATGTGCTCTCTTACACATATACCACATTGGGAGTTCCTACAAAGTGCACTGATTTGACTGAGTGGCTTTTGTCCACAGCTCCAGGCTTTTCTTATCAAAACCAACGTTATCCAAATAGCTATGAACTTGGAAGAAGAACAAATCATTGCCCCTATTGCCCTGCACAAAAACCAGAGTGGAAGCAAAAGTGCAGCAAAACCTCTCCAGTTGATTTTACAGGTAAATGAAGGGCAACTTCCTCCCACATCTTTCCAGCATTTAACCAAGTATACAGGATAGGAAAGCTAATGCATAAGTATAAAACTTTTTCATCTTGTAGTCCTACTGAGAGCAGCACATTTATTTATAAAGCACAAAATTTTATAGTCCAACACTTGTATAAGGAACCTGTTAAAAAATGTCTATTTTTTAAAAGATGAAAATAAAAGAGCTTAGTATTTCATATATTATAAAGCAAAACGCCCACTTACCAGAACGTTGGCAATTTAAATGTAATAATAAAAATAATAAAAAGATAACCACTTATAACTAAGGGAAATACTTAAAATAATCTCCCTTGCAACTTCGGTTCCCCAGCTTTACTTTTAAAGGATACCAACAGCAAGAATTTTCCCTTCCAGCGTTTCTGGGTTTATGGGTCTTCCGGTGCATTCAAGCAGTTTCCAAAGTCCTTGAACTCCCATTGTTCTTTCTTAGCTGCTTTGAGAGAAAAATCTATGAGGCACAAAAGAAGGAATAACCCAAAGACTACACGGCCTGCGACTGCTTTATTAATTCAAACAGAAATAACGAGGCAGCCGCTCGGGCCGGGATAGCCAGGCGCAGGGACAGGGGCACGGACAGGGGCAGGGGGGGTCACGGTCCCGAACCTGCGGCGGGGAGCAGACCCTGGCGCAGGGACGCGGCAGGGACGCGGCAGGAAGGAAGAAGCCACCATCGGCGGCCTCCCCGCGCTCCGAGCGCAGGCCCCTCCCCGCGCAGNCGCTCCAGACCCTTTACCAGCTCCATCGTCCTTCTCTGGCTGGAGAATGAAAAAAGTCTCCTGTCCCAGAACAAAATCCCACAATGCAGAACAAAAGCAGTCCTATTTTTCCCACCCCCGAACTTGATTTCCCCTGCAGCCTGTGCTCTCTTTGTTCCGCCCCGACCACAGCCCCAGTGCCTCTCACTGTATGCATCCCACCACGTGGGAATCCCTAGGGAAAGCTCCCTACAGCACAACGCCAAGGACATGCGCCTGGCTCCTGCTAATGCTGGAAGAATCCATATACTATGTACTCCGTGGATGAAGTGTGACAGTCTCCAACCCAAGAGCAAAATAACTGTAAAGCCAGAATTTCATCACAACCTACTTAAGCAGAGCAGCCAGCTACCATCAGAGGAGAGACCCTGTTTCTCAGTGCAACTATCACTATTAAGCAAAAGTTGAGACACAGGTAACTCTGGCTATGTAAGTTCTAAATCATCTAAACCACACAGCTCAAGTACTCTAAATAAAGCTGAGTCCTCAGCCCAAACTCAGCTTGCAAAAACAGAGTCTGAAAACAGTTCATCTGGAAAATAAAGTTTCAACACCGATGGGTTTTGTTCAGGCATGAGGCTGCAGACTTTGAGAAATTAAATATTAGAAGTCACAGGGGCTGCACAGAGCACCACTTTTTATGACTCAAGAGATCCTACCTACTTTGCTAAGCAGTAGCTGCAACTCTGATCAGTCGCTTACCTACTTTGCTGAAGACCTTCACTAAATGCAGGGCCATCGTTTCCATGACAAATGAAAAGCAAACAACAAGATAGAAAACAGATTTTATTGAATGAACAAAGTCTAAAAGTCTCCCATTTTTGGTTAACAAAAGCAGCAACCTACAAAACCCCTGCATTCCATGACAAATCTTTTTATGTCAAAAAATTAATCCTTGAGCAGGTATGAACATTTGTACACAGAACAATACAACTGTTGAGATGTGTTTGGGAAAATAACTGGATTAATCAGGGAAAGAAAAAAAAAAAAAGACTTCACCTGGGACACCTGAAAAAGCTTGAATTGTGTGCTGGCTGAGAGGTATATCATCGGGGCTGCCAGCAGTTTTCAGCACTTGCATCCCCTTCACACAAAATGAAAAGAGCAGCAGAAAAAGGACAGAGGTTTTAAGACTGAACAAGGAAAAGAACTGCCAACAGAACACAGTGTTCAGCTAGCTCATTTGGCTAATGGTAAATGCAGCTTTTTAATACTGAATTTCATAAGCTTGTGTTAAGTGAGTCCGTGCTCTCAGGAGGCTCCAGAGTAAGAATTCAGCCACTTTACCCACAGAGCAAAAGTAATAGAGAAGTTCCATCCTCGAACAGGCGATTCCTCACAGTCAAAAACAGGCAACCAGATAAGGGAAAAGAAACTGAGACCTGCTTGACAAGATATGATTATCTGACTGACAGAAGTCTAATGGGAATTAAATGGAGAATGTACGTTCTCTTTGTAAATCTAACAAGGTTTTCTAACCTTTGTGATTTTTTTTTTCCATTTGCACTGGATATGGGCAGCCTTACTAAAATGAAGTGCTAAAAACAAAGGCAATGTTTACTTTTATCCTTATACCATTTGCAGAATAACCCTTTTTTATAAAGTCATACCATAATTTTTCATGCTTTTGAACAATAAATATTTTCAATGAAGTCTGTTTATTACATTGACTGATTTCAATCTGCTCTTTTGTTTTCACAGATCAGGACGTAGTACAATTATTTCAAAAGAAAAGATTGATTTTGCTATCATATTCACCTTTGCAAAATTACAACAGTCTGTGCTTATCTGTCACTTTATACATCAGATCTTGTCCATTGCAACCACATCAACATATTTATTTAATAATTATGAAGCTGTATCTTATACCATAATTTCTATTCTTATGTGTTCTAGGACTAATAAATCCCTAATATGTTTTGATTAAAACTAACTTTAATATATCAACTCTATCATCTAAAGTTAATTTTAATCATTTCCATCATAATCATTATAACTCTGATACCCACTGTTCCTCCTCTCCCGAAGATTAGATTTCTTCCACATGGATTCTTGATGAAAGCTAGCACTGAAAGATCGACCCAGTCGTCCATGTTGTTTCTTAGATATATTATCTTCACTCTCAGATTTGGAAATTCCTTGTCCTTGCGTTTGGGATTGTTTATTCTGTCTAACATTGCCAAATGGAAAATTCCAAGGACCAAATCTTTGCCAGTTAAGTCTCTGAAAGGCAATGATGCAATGAAGATTTCCTCCAACCTAATCAAAGTAAAAAAGGTTCTTTGTTAAATGCACACTGCAGGCACATTTCTAACCTACACAGATATTTGACATCAACATTTTGGCAAGTAACACAATACTTTCAAAAAGAAAACAAACAAAAAGTGTCACAACACACAAACCAGGAAAAAAACAACAAACAACAAAAAGCCATCTACACAAATATACAACTTGCACCAATCAGTTCTGATTGTTTCCCAGATTCAATTACTGCTTTCTTTTTCACCTTTTTGATCTTTTTAAGCTATCTATTTTATCTTTCATGGGCCAGTACCACTTATCTTCTGCTAGTCTTTTTTTACTTTCTAGCTACCTTCTCAGAAATAATCTGTTCTGGTCCATTCTGATCTTGCTGACACAGTCTTCCATAGGGTCTTCACATCTGAAATCATCTCTTCAGTCTATTATTTCTCACAGACTTTCCATCTGCAAATCACAAATACATTCTCCACCCATGAGATACAGCCCTATCTATAGGAAAGAAAGCCACATGCATTGACAGTAACTCCACACAAGGGAGACAAGCATTCTTTTATGCCCAGTCCTACTTGATTGTACTTTCTTTCCCACTTGAATGTCATTAGAAGGTCACACCCCAAATGGTCTGTAATTTGTCCATAGAACATTTCTATACTTGCTGCGGCTACATTTTAAAGCAACGAAGTTAAATATTGTGACCAAATACATTCTGTATACACAGACATCTTGGTTCATCCTAGCATATACCAAGCTACTGATGTTTTACATCTTGTCCAGCAAGAAAATCTAAATGACTTTGGTATGCAAGAACCCACATGATACTTTTGTCTTCAGCAACACTTCACAAGAGAACAAATTTCTTTAGTGAAGTTATCTTACACTGCTAAAGTACGAATAAGTTTGCAAAAACCTACCATGAGTTTCCTCCCATCTTAGTGAGTTTACCTTACCTTCTTTGTTTTTCGATGTTGCAATCCTCTCTCTAGGTGTCGAATATCTAGATATTCTGGATTTTGAGTGTTTAGGTCAGTGACAATATCTGTCCACCTACAGAATAAAATCATTACTACTCAGCTGACGTTTATAAAACCTCAGCAGCAGAAAGACTCACATACACATGCACACAAATACAGACCTGTAGCTTTAAACAGTCCTACTGGTGATTTAAAGCTAAATGAATGTGTGACGTTATGAAAGTCTTAGTATTAAGAGACACCAAGCTAGATATAAAAGTGTCACTTTTAATCAAAGCATTCACAGTGATTATTCCTGCTCTTGGGAAACACCTTCCAAAGTGAGTAAGAGCACATGAGTCATTAGTTACATTCCTTACGCTTACCAATTCATCAGTTTGGGAAAAAAAGAAACAAAGTGTGGTTTAGGCAAGGAGAAACATTAGCCTTTTCTTTATTTAAACCTCTCCTACCCTTTTGTATCATTTTGTTCAATTCCTTGGTTTTTTTCACACACTAAATGTGCTTTTACCAGACAGTTCTCATCATAACTAACTCCTCCATTTTATTTAATTCTAAACTATCAATTCAATCATTCTCCATTCATTCAGCTTTTCAAAGATTCATAATTCCTTCCAGCCCAACTGAAACAAATACTTTCATATTCCAGATCCCTTTAAACCTGCACATCACCTTTTCATTTCTATCAATGTCTAACTACCTGTTTCTCTCTAACACCACCCTCCAAGTTCAGAAAATGCATTTCTACTCCAACCTTTGCCCTCTTTCCTTAAGCACAGAACTTTCTGCCAGCTCTCATTAGGAGTGCAGCAGGAGGAAGAATGTCTCCACAATCAAAATTAGTATTACAAAGGGTTTTATTATATATTCAGAAACCTTTTCCTGTGCCATTTGTAGCTAATATACCACAGGACAAAGTTCTCCCTTTGGGATCTACAATACGCCATTTCTCAGTAACCACATGCATAATGTGATTTTAATTTTGTTGCACTTAATCTTGTAGCCCAAAATACCCAGGTATTTGCAGTTATTGTCACATCACTGAAAAAAAAATTAAATAAAACTAATCCATTATATTTTTACATGGCATCCTCTAGCTCTCCTAGTCTGTATGTCTAGTTTAGACATCAACTTTGTATGAGTCAAACCTCCATCATAAATGTACTGTTTGAATGCACAGATAAGCAAATAACACAACAGAGTACAGCTGTACCTGCACCTAAGCTAGGAGATCTCAGCAGGAACAGAATACCCTGTGCACAGACCAGACACAGCCTGTGGATGTCCTCAGCTCCACTGTAAACTCCTCCTAGGGCCATGCAGTCTGTAAGTCACAACTGGCACGATCATAGATGGCTGAGGCGCCTTTTCTTCCTGACTAATGTGAGCTGTCTCACACTCAAACAAAAGATATGGGCTTTGGCTTTCAGGAGCCCACATATGTTCTGACAGGTGATACAAAACTGCAGAGCCAGCCTTGAGGTCAAAACACAAAGCTTCTCACTAAAGCAGCATCTGTTTCAGTTAGAGACATACATATATACACAAATATATAGTCATTCAAAAGAACTGAAAAGTCCCTCGGTGACTCTGAGTAGAGAACTCCAAACTGTTTTGAAAGAAAACATTGTGTTACATTCTTACCAAGTAACATACCTTTTACAGTGTATCGTTGGATGCTTTCTGCTCGGCTCTCCAATTAAGATCCAATATTCTACTTCTTGCTGCAAGACACGACCTCTGTTCAACAGAAGATACAATCCTAGTAAGATTTATTGTGCATACTAAAAAGAAAAAGAGGTATTAACAGTCTGTTGTTCTTTTTAGGATTTTCTAACATTTAAAATTGTTTCCTCAGCCAAAGTAAAAACCAGCTCCTGTGCTATAGTGTTCACAATTGCATACAGGGAACCTTTTGTTTCACAAAGCCTGAAAGCAAACCTTGGGGATGCTATTGCACATTATTTGGGAGGAAGACAGATTTTCACTAAAAGCAGTTTTACTTGAATGAAAGACAGTCTGGTACACGATGTAAATATAAATATACAGGAAACAACAGAAATAAGAGCTGTGGAAAGTCACACAAATGTGGTACAAACAGCTTCCTCCCTATCTGTGATGTCTAACAGTCATGAAAGAGTTCTTTCCACTATTTTTAACCTACACCTTGGCTGGCAATTGTTACTAAGAGTTGTAGGGTAACCTGTAAGAACAAAACTGGCAACTTCAAATACTTCCTTTAAGCATCCAATACCAGGTACTAAAAATCCAAACCTTTGAACTAATACTAGCTTGCAATCAACTTCCAAGAAGCTCAAAGCTTGCAGTAACCTTGTCAGGGAAAATTTGTGACAGGTATTAGGACAGACTGATGAGATACACAGGACTGCTCTGTGATTTCCTGTGTATAATTATCTCATAAAAAACTGCATCAATTTCAACTGTGACAAAACCTGACATTTTTCTGCCTATGGTATTAGACAACATATGGCCTTATTTCTTGGAACAATTTGTTTACTTACAAAAAATTCCCTGTAAAATAACAATGTATTCCATCAGTGCAAAGATGGGAAACCAAGACACAGGATAGATTAATTGACTTACCTAAAGTCACACTGGAAGTCTGTGGTTGAACTGGGAACTGAACCCAGGTCTCCCGAGTCCAAATCCAGCAACCTAAGATCATACAGGAAGTCTGTGGGTGACCTAAGAACTGTCTCTAAGCTCAGCCTAGCAACCTACCTACCCACTTCTTTAGGGACCTAAAATGTTTCTTAGCCTGATTTTTAAATAAAAACTTTCCTTTGTACCTAGCGTGCAAAAACAGGTAAACAAGAACTGCTCCAGAATCTATCGGAACTGCTTCTGCAACAAAACTTTTTTTTACCTCACCAGGGTCAGAAAATACAGAGAAAACAGGATGCTCACCTGGTCTGGTCTCCAGCCTAAAGTAAGGCTATAAAAACTCCTTGAATTTGTTATTTCACATTACATAGTTAGAAGAGAACTGTTGTTAAGGAAAAAAGCTAATATTGACTTAAAAATAACATCACTAGTGACAAAGAATCCATTTCAGCCATGGGTAAAGAATTAAAGTGTTGTTCTGACTCATTACTAAACAATATAAATTTAAATTAGTTATCAGGCACGTTATGTTTCCACACACTGGACCATATTATTTCTCAGATTGCATTTTTGATCTAGTGATTTTTTTTTTTTTTTTTTTTTACTTTGGTCTTCCAGTGAAGATTCTTCCTAACTGATTGAGTAAGTAAGTGATTAACATTTTGGTAAATTCAAGTAGGCTGATGTGTTGGACTTCTATTTGGGGCGTATTTTTTACACTCTTCTCACAAACCTGGCAAGTCAGTGAACTCAGCCTCTATAAGAAACTGTATTCTTTTGTTCATATATTAAAAGCTTTCATTAACCCTATCATAAGCCTCACACTGGGAACAAATTAGATTCAGATGATTATGCTTTATCACCTCCAATCAATGATCATTTTGAACTCCAAAAGTAGAGCTAGCATTCTCCATTCCTTGATGTGACCCTACCTCTTCAATACAGCCAAAATCAGGCTGCTTAGCAAGCAAAGAGCCAGTTCACTTTATACTAATGACCTATGCTTTTCATTGCTTGACATTCCCCACTAATGGTATCTGCTAATTTTCTCGGGGATTGACTACTTATGCTCTATGATAATACTAATAAATACTGACCAATGGTTGAACCTCAAGCAAGTCCAGAGTCCTTTAATACATACCATGTTTGCAACTACTACATGTAGGAAAACTACATGTTTTCCTCGGGAGAGGAAAAACAGCTTAATATGATTCAGTGAATGGGGTAAAACAAACTACTCTTCACAAGAGAGTGCACAGAGCACTCTACTACGTAAAGCATTCTACATTGAGCAGCAAGGTAAATGCCTTACAAAAGCTAACACATATCATCTCAAGAATTAATATTTTCAAAGTTAAAATTTGTGGGTTTAATGCAAGACTCCCCCTAAACTCAGTATGAATATGAATGCTATTATCTTTTTTAAAACCAGTATTTAATTCAAAACTGTATCTACTATTGCATTATATTATCCTAGTAGTCTCACCCTGACAAATCTGAAATTATTACACAGGTAACTGTATTTTTATTCTAGAACTGGCATATTAAGCTTATAGAAGTAGTCCAGCATTTCAAGCATTGTTAAAAAAAGCCAAACCTACTGTCAAAGTCCAAAGTTCTCTCGTAGCTTTTCTTCCCCCATCCCCTGCCAATTCCTGGTAACAAATTATTCAGATATCTTTATTTTTCTATGCCTTCCACTCCAGTAGCTGGAGTTTACCATCACCATTATTAGTCAACACTAATGCAAAAAAAGTATGTAATCACCATCCTGCGATACCCACACAACCCCTGCTCTTGCCATACACAAGCACTGCTTTCTAAGTGTAAATTTCATCACATCCACCTCATGAGGGATTAGTATCATTGTAGACATTTTGCTTCTAGTTTATAAAGGCAAATTGCAACATACACGTTTCCTTTGTTTTCCCTTCCAAGTTCTCTAGCAACAGACTCTCCCCATAATTAGTTGGCTTTTTATTGTTTAGCCTTAAAAAAAACCCTACCTGGCCTTTTTTCAGCCCATATGTTTTTATTTTTCAGACTAGTTACCTTCACTTGTCCTTCAATAAAATAACTACCTTCTCTTTATGGCTAGAAAGTCTTTAAACAAACAATTTCTTCTAATTCACTTACAGTTTTCTCTTTTAAGTGCTCTCAATATAGTCTGTTTAGTTATGTTTCATTTTAAGCCAGACCTTTCAAATCACACTGTACTATTTTTCTAGCTCAGACAAATGCCTATATGACACAAACTGAAATGTTATTTATGGAGAAAAATGGAATCAATTTGAAGTAAATTTTTCTGTATGTTTCTTCCACTAAAATAAGCATAAACACAGTATCTTACCTATAGGCTTTACTAGCTTTTACTGGGGTTGCTTCAAATCCAATTGGGCAAAAATAATGGTTTTGGCAATGGTAGATGTAGGCCATTGATTCATCTTTCAGTCCACGTGTTAGCTTCGCAAGGGCCCCTGCAGCTACAAAGAAAGATCAGGTTACAGGCCAGGTTGCTTTGGATCCTATGCAACATATTCAGCAGAAAAAAGGACCTATTTGACAACAAAGTAGTTATACTGCTTTTTGAATGGGAGGACATGACCTGACAGGCATGCACAAAATACACTTTTGATTTTGAACTTATTATTACTCTTTTGTACCAGGCAGGAAATTAAATACTATCTGCTGCACAGTCTGTGCCAGGGAAATACAATATAAAGTATGCTATGTGTTTAGATCAAAATCAAATTTAATAAAGAACCAAAAGTATCTCTTAACCTAGGAAATACGCACTGCAACAGAATGCAGTCCCACGGCCTCAACTCAGATGGGGCACACACTGATGATACTGCTGAAACCACTGAAAACACTCAAACATTTTGGTATCATGAGCTTCTTGGAGCTGCCTAGTCTCAGGAACACATATGGGCATGCAATGGTTTATAACGTGACCACAGTGCTCAGTTTCAGGAGAAGACTAGAAGAGGCACCGAAACATGACAATTTTCAAGTGGGATACCAAGAAAAAAAAATTTCCATTTTCCCAATCTCTAAAACTTTTCAGCATGGTTTTGTGCTTTTAAAAAAACCTTCAGTTAGAAGGTAATTACCCAGACTATACCAAAGGCTAGTAAACCGTGAATGAAAGGCAATTTTTTTAAATAGCACACCTCAAAAGTAGACAAAAATGCAACCTCATAAGCTAACTGAGAATTGCCTAACTTTAGAGAGAGATGTTAGCTAAAGTCAAGCAGAACAGATGAGTTCATTACCTTTAAAACTGGGCTTTTAAAAAGCATAAAACATTTAGTAAGGACTAATACTTTTTGTTTTCCCAGTGGATGACAGCAAACAAATCTTCCCATACACCAATTCAGAACTGGAAATACAGTGTTTTCCTGGATACCTTAAAATTCCAATTCTGTGGCAGCAGAATATATAGCACAGAATGCATTTTATCATAATAAAAGTACAAATGAAAATTTTAGCTAAATAAGAGAAAAAGTAAAAGCAGAAAAATCAGCTACCTTAGAGCTATTTGATACCTTATCTCAGACTGGAAGTACTACTTACAGACTTTGTCATGTCAAATGCTATACACTGCAGGATTTTTCAATTTATGCACTGTAAAATGAATGCTTTAGGATTAGCTACGTACCAGTTTCTCCAGCTGTCTTGTTCTTCCCATGAGGTTTGTATAGAACATATGAGCATCCCTTGATATGGAAGTGATCATTTATTTGCCTAAACCATCTGAAACAATAAGCTTAAAGATTGTAGTAACTCAAGAGTTATTAAGTGCAATGTTATTTCCTCATATTTTTCTTGTGCTTGACAGTTCAGGAAAAAAAGTCTTGGTGTGCTACTAAGTACCTACCTCGCTAGTATTTAGATTGTAGATGACTATGGCACCCAATACAAACAAAACTTAACATATCCTACAGTGAAATAAATACATAGAGCCTTTTCCTTCATTCTGCTTTTCCAGACTTGACATAGATCCATAATAACCAAAGGTGTGGATGTGAAATGTTGGTCCTGTATTGAGTCCAGTCACCTCTAATGTTCAATTACTCAGCCTTTAAAAAGACACACAAATCCTGAGGTGCCAAACTTCAACAGTGATTTGTAAGGTACATACATGAAATCTAAGACACCAGAAAGGACCCTTCAAGTGAGACTTTCTGCTTACCCTGTTGGGTTTCTCTCACCTAAACTTCACAAAGCCTGAGCATTACAGGAGCCTCATACTGCAACATGTCACTGCAGCACTAAGTGAGGACCGGCCTGTAATTTTTCCACATTAGAAGATTTAAATTCACATCTTTGAAGATAATACCTCAATCATAAAGCTATGTTGGGTAATAGGGCTGGCTCCCAGCGATCCTGTTTCCCAATCTGCCAAGTACTTAAAAATTACTGGACCAGGCAGGAAAAAAAAAGAAAACAAAAAGATGGGTAACTTCTCTGCAGCACACAGGACACTCACAGAGGAAATCAAAGATAAATCACAAGTTTAATTTTTGTCTGTATAGACTGTTGACATAAATAGACAGAACATTGCATCAGCTTGGTCTATAAGAGTTGCTATACCCTGACATACTCCTGAAGAGATACAAATCCTGGATCTGAATTTCCTAAAGCAGGTAAGGAAATTTTTACGACAATTTCCAACGATCTAGCCAGTATGCTGGATGGAGAACAGACTGCTGCCACTTTTTCATATCCAGCACCATCCAGATCAGCCAAACACTATACATTGCCCTAAAAAAAAATAACTAAATCAAATGCAACTCAAGAAGCAAGAATACTGCAAAATTTTTTAATCTTACCAAAGGGTAACACAACAAATCCCTGTCAAAATGTTCAGCACTCTAGTACAATATGCTCCTTGGCTCTGTTTAATCCTAGAATGTCTTATTAATTTAATACAAAGAAAAAAGTACAAAGAATTTAGGTCCAACCTATAAATATCAGGAAACAGCAGAGAAGAAGTGATAAAAAATTTCGAAGTGTTCTGTGACTCCAGCCCCATGTTTTTGTGCCTGAACAGCTCCATTGCAGCAAAGGTGCAGCACTATCTCATTTTCAATTCTTAAATCACATTTTACATAAAGCTAATAGTGTATCAATTGTCTTTTCAGCCTGTTTCAGTGATATTAGCAAGCATTTAACATGTATTTTCAAATATAGGAAAATAAGTGTAAAGAGAAAGTTTCCTAACCAGAAGACTAGATTCATTAGAATATTATACAACCATTACTCAAACTGAACCAAAAATCAAATAGAATTTCACATTGACCTGACCTGTGTAACAACATCAAACCATACAAAATGGCCAGCGCAAACAACTCTTTGAGAAGTTTCCTTGTCAGAGTACTCAGGTATGCTTCATTATTCTAAAACTTAAAGGGATTAACATGTCAGCCACTTCGTTTTTAAATAAATCAATAAATGAATATTTTATAATGAATGTTTTTAAATAAATTAACTACTACTGTGTTTTTAAAGGTTCTATCTCCTAGCTGCATCAAAAGAACCAAACATACCTCATTAGAGTTGTATTTCCAGTGAAGGGACCAAACCTAATCTCCTCAAATGGGGGCTGAAAGCCCAGTATATGCAAAGCTTCTTCTTGAGTGATGGGTGGTAAGCTTAAAAAAAAAAAAAAACAAAGAAGTGTCATAATTAGAAACATATTTTTGAAGCTCTAGAGGCAAAGCAAAGCAGTCTATGTGTGACTTTACCTTCCAGCTCCCAGTGTACTATATAAGAAATTCCAGCAAGACACTAAGGATGAAATTCCACAGGAAGTCTTGTATTGAGGTCGGCTAACACAATACCTTAAACAAAAAACCCCAAACACATTAGTAACACATTCTTGACTCACTTATATGACAAACCTGAACTACTTTTTTTGTTTGCCATGTCACTAAAGTGCCACATTATATTAAATGTTTTTATGACACTTGTATTAAAAAAAAGCAAACAAAAAACCCAAAACAACTATATCCTTAAAAAACAATTAAGCAAGTATGTTAACCAATTTGTTTGTTAGATGCCACTACCCTATTTCATATAAATCAGTCAAATTTCTAACAGCCCCATGGGAATTCTGTACAAATGACCCTGTCAGAAAATATGATTCTGTACTAATATAATGTATGGTTTTATCCAGTCTCTTCTAACATGTGAACTTGTGGCAAACTGCATCTCTACCAATTTACTAATGAATGTCATTCTGAGTCAGAGATTCCCAGGTTAACTCTAACTTTCTGATGTCACAGATATAAAGCAAGAACCGGACAGATGCATTAAACTAAGTGAATTCAGTGAACTATATTAATACAATAATGGTCCTATAGAAACTACAGATTCTGACCAAGTAAAATCGGGAGTAAAACACATCAGTGGTACATTTAAGGTTACTTTTTGCCTGACCATGCTACTGGACTTGTATTTTGTTTTGCAATGAATCTCCACGTAAGTTTTTCCCTTTACTGAAAGTAAAAGGAATTTTTAGAAAGAAAAATGTTTTAAGAATTCCAACAGATGGGAGAGAAGCTCTAATTTTTCTTGTAGAATGTATGAGACTGTGTATGCCTAACATATCCCCATTTCTACTAAAAAAAATTACAAAGACATTATTAAGAAAGTTTGGAATCAGGTAACTAGCAACAGTGTTTACTGAGAAACTACATGGGGTAATTTTAAATACAACTTATAAATACTACCATCTCCGAAGGTCCAACACTTTTCTCTCCTTCACGTCTTCAAGAGCTGAACGCTGAGGACACTCCCTGTGTTGTTTGCTTTTTTTCTCCACAGATTTTTTCTTTGTCCCTTGTTTCTTCATGCTGCCTGCAAAACAAATTTCAGAATCAAATGAATGCCTAGGTTGCCATTCACAGCTTTTTCTTAAATACTCTTAGTAGTAGCATACAGCTCAAATAGAGACACTGGTTGTGTTAGTAAGTGTAAACTGGGACTAAACACTACTTGAAAGGAGAAAGCTCAAATACATAATCTAAATTGTCAACAGGCTTGTAAAGCTGCCATTAGCTCTGTAAACAACATGGTGTTTAGATCATGAACAGAATTAATGATGACCTGCCCAACTGTTTAGAGAGATAAGTCAATCTGATTATTCTAATGCGTTAAATCACCCACCCCAGAAATAGACTCTCAGACCAACATGGACCTCCTATATCCTAACATTAAGTACATAGGGAACATAATGAAATGCTTGTTTTTCACTGCCAGCCTTGCAACCAGCTACAGTTTCTGATGAAAACTTATACGCAAATCCATTAATAACAATATACACCCAAAGTCTTTTCCTTTTTAAAAGCCACTGTGATAGTAGAAAATGGAAAGTTGGGCCATGTGCTAAAGCAGAAATATTTTTGTCCCATTTTGAAGCCATACATCCAGATGTATAATATACTAGGTTCTGCTAAAACAAAAGAACAAAATCCCTCCAATAACACTGGGGGAGGGCTGGGGCTGCGATACCAGAAACCATCCTAAATACTACACAGTTAAGCAGAAGCCAGCCTTGTTTTGGATCCACTTCCCCTGGCAGCTACACTCGACTTTCACTCCTTCTCTCTCACTCTCTTCTGTCCTGATGAGCAGGATCCTTGAAATGAAGTACAGGCTCTTCTATAGCACTTCCTCATGGGACACATGTGCTGCTCAACCCCCTTCACAAACAAGCTGTAAACATGAAGCCTTTTCCTTTCACATCAAAACTTCACCGCCTCACCTGCTTTGTTCTTCAGATTTGAGTTCACACCATTGAACTCTGATTTGTCTATTTCCCATGCCAGTGGAAGCTTTCCAAGATTGCCAGGCAGGCTCTCCAAGTTAGCATCTTCACTGTAGATTATCTCTGAAGCACCAGTTTGAACGCTGAGCAAGTTAGGTGTGTTATTTCCAACATTTAAGGCAGCACTGCTTGATAGGCAGGCACTAACTGAAGCACTTGGACTTTTACAAATAGATGTTACTCTGTTTAAAAAAGCATAGTCTGAGCAGATGGTATAAAACTTCTCTCTTGTATGAGTCACAGGACATCCCCATGGATAATGCCCATCCTCCCTAGACACCAAGGATGCAGTGGAGGCGTCTGACATGCAGTATGGCTTCACGGGATCGTGAAGAGAGGCTTCTGGGGATTCTTTCCCAGGTCTGTTTCCAGTGTTTCCATTATTTCCAGAACCATTTTCTTTTTCATCTTCTGAAATAGTAGGCATTGAATGATACTAAAAGAGTATTGCACAGCTAAGAATACTTTTTCTCTATGTTTTAATTACAACAGGGTTTTCATCATTGCCTCCATTGCCTCTCCAAGGTATCAATGAGGTACCTGAAAGAAAATGGTAGGTTAGTACAAGAGTCTCATTCGACATAAAATATACACAAAGCTTATCTTTGAACTCATAGTCAATAAAAGCTGAAATACCCTTCAAGATACCACAACACACATGGTGTCTTTCCCTAAGTATCTCTAGAACTTTACAATCAGCACTTTTTATCATTTGTGAGCTGCCAGCAGCATACACGGCAATGACATCATGATGAGGACATAATGAGTAATTACACTTATAAACCAGCACAAGAATAAAAAAATAAAATTAAAAAAATTCAAAGCTTTCTATATTTGCATGGTTGTGGTTGATCTCTTCTATCCCTTACAGTCACAATACACAGTTAATGTGGAGTACAGAATAATTTATACAAATTAATAAATCATCATACAGCTATTTAAGGTCACTTAATTCTGCTGAATCCTGCAAACTTTTGCTGCAAGTGAAGTTCAAGCATACAATTACAGTAACTATAATCTCTATCGATTGCAAATTGACAACACTACCCTCAATCTGTTCCAGTGCTTTCCTCCTACAGCTGTTAAAGGTTCCCTTTTATTTTTACGTGCCTCTTATTCTTCAAGACGTGAGAAAGAAAAGCAGGTTCTGTTTATGGCAGCTAGGAATTACCAAAAACAAATTTAGACGGCTGGCTGGCTTGCTCCAAACGATCATTTTTAAACGGCAAGCTGACAGCGTGTGTGTTATCTGTCATCTCAGCAGCTCGCACGTCCACAGACACGCGCCGCAGATGGGAACCTGGCGCGAGGGAGGCAGGAATTCCGCTCCACAGCCGCCTCCTGCGACACCGGCTTCGGGTCGCTGCCCCGCACCTGCAGCGCCCCGGGAGCGCCTCTGGCCTCCCACGGCCGGCCGGGTTCCGCTTGGCGGAGCGCAGGGACACATCCCATCACCCGCCCTTCCCCCCGCGCTGCCGCCACTCGGTTCCAGAGCGAACAGCCGCGGGCTGAGGGAAGGGGCCCCCCGGGACCGTGGGCTCGCTCCCGTCCTGGGTGCCTGCGAGGGGCGGCGGCGGGGACAGCGAGGGCGGCTGGGGCAGCGAGGGCGGCAGGGCTGCCCCCGACCCGTGTTACCTGCGCGGAGCGGGGCCCGCCGGCGTCGCCTCCCCGNCTCACGGTGCCTTGGAGGAACCGGTTGCGAGCGCCTCCCAGCTGGGCCGCGACTGCGCCTCAGCACCGTGAATGGCGCCTCTTCAGTCGCCCTCCCCCCCGTGCGCCCTCATGGTCTCGCCCGCTGGTGCCCCACGGGCGAGCGGGGGAGGGAGGGGCGGAGCAGGTCGGGGGTGTCGGCGGCGGGAAGCGCGTCCTGCGTGCGGACTCGGCGTGGAGGAGTGAGAAACACAGTCTGAGGGAGATGGGCCTGCCCAGCCTCGAAAAGAGACGTTTGAGAAGGGACCTCGTCAATATCTACAAGTATTGAAGGGAGAGGGTCAAGCGGATGGAGCCAGGCTCTGCTCGGTGGTGCCGGGCAATAGGACGAGAGGCAACGGGCAGAGACTGATGCACAGGAAGTTCGACCTGAATATGAGGATGAATTTGTTTACTGTGTAGGTGACCGAGCACTGGAACAGATTGCCCAGAGAGGTTGTGGAGCCTCCCTCACTGGAGATAACTGAAGAACCGTCTGGATGCAATCCTGTGCAATGTGCTCTGGGATGGCCCTGCTTGGGCAAGGAGCTTGGCCCGGATGACCCACTGTGGTCCCTTCCAACCTGACCCGTTCGGTGGTTCTGTGAAAAAGCAAAGCATTGTTGGCTAATGAAATTTTGATACAAATGGCCCATTGCCACCACCAGCCGGTGCGCTACAGGTGCTGAGCGAAAGCTCCCAACTCCGGCACTGCCGCCCACTGGAACTGCTCCCTGCGCAGCTCGGGGTCACCCGTGCCCTCACCGTGTCCCCTTGGGGTGTGGGCACCTGCCTGCCCCAAAGGGCCCAGCCAGGCGCAGGGCTGCCCGGGGGACGCCCCAGACACCAGTCCCTGCTGCCCCGAGCTGCTGTTAGGTTAAAGTGGGATAGGGTAGGCCAGGCTCAACACCACTCTTGGCTCAGCTTTGGAATCACACTTCTAACTTGGCTGTGTCTTCCCGCTGAGCTTGGGGAAAGTGTAGGAGCATAACAGTGAGCATTGGGATCTCCTGGGGAACCAGGGACCAATGTCTGGACATTTTATTTGCGCCAGGGTTCTCTTGGTTCCCCTGACAGTAGTAAGAACACATGTAACAACAATGCTTCTGTAAAACTGTATGAAGGAACAAAAGTTTATTTCAGGTAACAGTGTCTGGAACTGCTGATAATATTTCTTATCCTTCACTGCAGTCAACATGAACAAACTCAGTGATACTGAAGATACAACTAGAGCTGTTCTGATACTGCCACAGATATGTAAAATGAATTAATTTTTAAATATTCAGATTTTTTCATTAAATAATTGGTTTTATAGCAAAGTCGTTATGAAATTTTAAGTAAAATATCAAAAAGTTATGTGATCTCCTGCTGACAGAGGATTCACTCCTGGCAATTACGACACTGTGCCCTCAGTCCACAGAGCCTCTACTCCCAGCAATACTTTCTGTGAGAAGTTCTTCAATTAATGAAAAAAAAAAGAATCTAATATCTCCTCAACTGTTAGTGTTATTTGATAGTTCTCAGTGGTTTGGCAGAGCTAAGTTGCCAAAGTGCTCGAGCAGTTGTGGGTACAGCCAAGTTTGCCATCCCCTGGACATGAGAAGACCTAGATCACATTCAGTAGTTTATGTGGCTTCATCCTGAGGCAACCTGCCCCTTGTAATGGAGAGCATCCCTTATGCCTTTGCCAGCTGGAAGCCTGCTGAGCCTTAGTCAGCCAACAGCCTTTGATGTAATTAAATAATTCTGCCTCCAAAGCGTTTTTATCTGAGCCAAATTATAGGCATTAGGATAGCAGCGATGTTGGCTTTGCCAGCCAAGACTAAAATTAGGTTGCATGATTTATCTTAAAACTTGTTTGGGTGCTGACAAATAGTGCCAAATCTCCGCACAGATTCCCTGAGCTGCACTTATGTGGGGGAAAAAAGCTGGAGGAGAGAACATCAGGAGGGTGGAAGCATGTCACCTTTACTTTATCTCTGCTGTGCTTTTTTTAACATGTCAGTGCCATCCTGCTGAGAGGAGGAAGGATGATCTGTGAATTCTACAGCTATCAAATTTCTTTTTAAATAAAAACATCTTTAAAGTTCTCTTCCACTAGAGGAGACTGGCTTCTCTCATACAGCAAAGTATAAGCTGAGAAGGAGTGTGATTTCTGCCTGTAAAACACATCAGGAGAATAAAGACAGGGAAAGGAGAGGAGCTAACGGGTCATGGATATACAATACAGTCTGTGTGAATATTTAGACTAGAAAATATAAGTCTTCTAACTGCTGAATGTCCTGAAAAGTCATGTCCATGAGAACATAACAGGGCAAAAAATGTGTGTTTAAAAGCTGGAGCTGGTTAATATTTAAGGCATTTTGTAATGAGGTTGTTGGTTAAAAAAGACTCTCTTCATTGACCCAGGTTGTCATTTCTCAGCTTGCAATTTTCTCCAAAAAAGTGATTTTAATGTGCTTTTCTCTAAGCATATTTGCAGTATTTCAAAATGTAAAATACAAAATACCTTGAAATTCATGAGTCCTTGCTGATGAGTTTCAATTTTATGTATTGTTTGCCTTAACAAGAGAGAAGCAATAAGGAGCAAAGTTGAAAGTATCTTTTGTGCTGTAAGTTCTCCCATGAAGAGGCCTTAATTTTTGTGAGGTTTCTGTAGCTAAACTTTGACAAAGAAAAGCATTTGGGTATGTGTTTGTACAACCTACCTGAAAGGAGGTTGTAGTGAGGCAGGTGTTGGTTTTTCAAGTAGTAAGTGATGAGAGGAAATGGCCTGAAGTTGCACTAGGGAAGGATTTAGATTGGATATTGGGAAAAATTTCTCCACTGAAAGAGTTGCGAAGCAGTGGAACAGGTTGCCCAGGGAAGTGGTTGAGTCACCATCCCTGGAAGTATTTAAAAGATGTGTAGATGTGGTGCTCACGGACATGGTGGAGTTGGCAGTGCTAGGTTAACAGTTGGATCCAATACTCTTAGAGGTCTTTTCCAACCTAAATGATTCTGTATGTATTGAGAATTGCATTAGTGTTTGGGACTAGCTCTCTGCAATTGGAAGCTGCGTTACTTGACAAAGGGCCATGGAATCACCAAAGGCCCGTGCTGGGTGATTGCCCTGGTGGCAATGGGTGAGGTGCCCCTTCACCTCTGCTCCAGACAATCCCAGATTTGCACTATCGGCAGCCACACATCACAGAGTCACAGAACTGTTAGGGTTGCAAGGGACCTCGGGAGATCATCTAATCCAACCCCCCTGCCAAGGCAGGGTCACCTGCAGCAGGTGGCATGGGAACTCAGTGAGTTTGGAATGTCTCCAGAGAGGGGGACTCTACGGCCTCCATGGGCAGCCTGTTCCAGGGCTTTGCCACCCTCAGCTTAAAGA
>VZRS01008237.1:62147-241462 GCA_013398055.1 Ifrita kowaldi
GGCGGCCGAGCGCCGAGCGCAGCGCCGTGTGGGGGCCCGGGCTGCGCGCCGCGGCCGCGCTCCCCGCACGGTACTTCTACGTGCAGGCCGTGGACGCCGAGGGGCTGAGGTGAGGGCGGCGGCGGCTTTTCGGGGAGATGGTGGGCAGGGTCAAACCGAGAGGATTGCGATTTTCTTGTAGAAAGAGCAGGCTAAAAGCTCTCTACGTGACTTTTTCTGTATATCACTTGGCAAGAGCTTATTAATCTTTTCAAGGAGTATCAAATAACGGCGCGAGGGGATGAAATAAGAGGATGAAAACGTTCAGCAGCAAAACATACGTGTTACTCAGTGGAAAAATTCGTTATTTATTCTCCTTTGTCAAAACTTTAGCAGTGACTAATACGTTTAATTTGTTAGGCTCAGGCATCCTGCTTGTTTCCACTGTTAGGAACATTAGTATTTCTCCTGCATGCCGAGGCGCAAGACCAGTAGAATCATTTAGGAATTACTCCACAGGCCAGTAGGTAAACTTCATCGGAATGAAATAGGACGAGGAGCAATGGCCATGAACTAAAATACAAGAAATTTCACATCACCATGAGGAAAATCTTTCCCCTGAGGGTGGCAGAGCACTGGAACAGGCTGCCCAGGGAGGCTGTGGAGTCTCCCTCTCTGGAGACATTGCAAACCCACCTGGACACGTTCCTGTGTCACCTGCTGCAGGTGACCCTGCCTTGGCAGGGGGGTTGAACCAGATGATCTGCTGTGGTCCTTTCCAACCCTAACAACTCTGTGATTTTCAGAGGATGCTCATTGCTTTCCATTTCTGTAGGAAAACTGGTTATACAGCCTAGGTGGGAGGTCAGAATGCTCCATCAAGGTCATCCAGATTAGGTACGCCATGGCTTGTGTGAGTACGGAAGCTGCCAGTTCAGCTTAACTTGGACAGTAAATATTTCTTGCATTTAATTGAACTGGCAGCTCTCGAGAATGTCTGGACTCGAGTAAGTTTTAGGAAAGGTGACCAGGGTCTTGGGCTGTAACCCCTTAGTTCGGCTATTCCCACCACCTTTCTCTATCCTAGGCTCTCCTTAAATATTTGGGACTATGTTTAAAGAGATGGAACAAAGGTGGAAGGAAGTTGACAGCATTTTGACCACACCAACTTTGTTAATACCTCAATGATAGGTGATAAATTCGTGATTATTCAGATTATTTTATTTGCTTTTANTAGATGTGGTGCTCACGGACATGGTGGAGTTGGCAGTGCTAGGTTAACAGTTGGATCCAATACTCTTAGAGGTCTTTTCCAACCTAAATGATTCTGTATGTATTGAGAATTGCATTAGTGTTTGGGACTAGCTCTCTGCAATTGGAAGCTGCGTTACTTGACAAAGGGCCATGGAATCACCAAAGGCCCGTGCTGGGTGATTGCCCTGGTGGCAATGGGTGAGGTGCCCCTTCACCTCTGCTCCAGACAATCCCAGATTTGCACTATCGGCAGCCACACATCACAGAGTCACAGAACTGTTAGGGTTGCAAGGGACCTCGGGAGATCATCTAATCCAACCCCCCTGCCAAGGCAGGGTCACCTGCAGCAGGTGGCATGGGAACTCAGTGAGTTTGGAATGTCTCCAGAGAGGGGGACTCTACGGCCTCCATGGGCAGCCTGTTCCAGGGCTTTGCCACCCTCAGCTTAAAGAAGCTCTTCACCTTCAGCTGCTCTGAGAACGATTTTGAAAAAAACATTTTCCTGATTGTAAACTCCATTTCCCACCCTGATGTTTGGGAACGGAGTGAAGGGAGGCTGGTGGGCGGGGGGGCGAGGAACTTCAGCTCATGGCACGGATTAAAGAGCGGCGCAGAGATGTCCGAATGCGCAAATCAGGGCCGCGGGGAGAGCCACTTGTCCTCAATGCTTCCCATGTCCTGGCTCCTGGTAATTCCCGGGGATTCACCCGGCACCTCCCAGCCGGCCGGCTCCTCCCGGCAGCGCCGCCCNTACAAGAAATTTCACATCACCATGAGGAAAATCTTTCCCCTGAGGGTGGCAGAGCACTGGAACAGGCTGCCCAGGGAGGCTGTGGAGTCTCCCTCTCTGGAGACATTGCAAACCCACCTGGACACGTTCCTGTGTCACCTGCTGCAGGTGACCCTGCCTTGGCAGGGGGGTTGAACCAGATGATCTGCTGTGGTCCTTTCCAACCCTAACAACTCTGTGATTTTCAGAGGATGCTCATTGCTTTCCATTTCTGTAGGAAAACTGGTTATACAGCCTAGGTGGGAGGTCAGAATGCTCCATCAAGGTCATCCAGATTAGGTACGCCATGGCTTGTGTGAGTACGGAAGCTGCCAGTTCAGCTTAACTTGGACAGTAAATATTTCTTGCATTTAATTGAACTGGCAGCTCTCGAGAATGTCTGGACTCGAGTAAGTTTTAGGAAAGGTGACCAGGGTCTTGGGCTGTAACCCCTTAGTTCGGCTATTCCCACCACCTTTCTCTATCCTAGGCTCTCCTTAAATATTTGGGACTATGTTTAAAGAGATGGAACAAAGGTGGAAGGAAGTTGACAGCATTTTGACCACACCAACTTTGTTAATACCTCAATGATAGGTGATAAATTCGTGATTATTCAGATTATTTTATTTGCTTTTATGGAGGTTTTTCTATGTTTGCTGTATGGTGAATTTTACCAAAATATCTCATTTGCACATTGAATTATCTGATCCCTCTATAATGTTTTTCCATGGTTTTTTTTCCCATATAAGCTACCATAATGATTAAGAAGTTTAACTTTGTTCTTTACTTCCTTAAATAATACCTGGAAAATAAGGTGATCTGAAAACATTTTGCTTCTGAATGTAAAATAATAGATTTACTAACCTGCTAAAATGAAACTTGCTCTAGTATTTTTTTAAATAGAATTGTAGAATGGTTTGGGTTGGAGGAGACTTAAAAATCATCTTGTTCCAACCCCCTTGCCATGGGCAGGGACAACTTCCAGTAGTCCAGGTTGCTCAAAGCTTTGTCCAGCTTGACCCTGAACAGTTCTACTGATGGGGCATCCACAACTTTCTCTGGGCAACCTGTTTCTGTGTCTCACCACCTTCATTGTAAATGATTTCTTACTTACCAACCAAATCTACCCTTTTTCAGTTTAAAACCATTGCCCTTGTTCTGTCCCTACAGGAAAGGACACCAAGTTATATCCACCAAGATCCATTTATCTGCATGCTCTCTACCTTCCCATCATTTTACACTTGAGCTGCTACCAATCAAAAGCTGTGCTGGCTTTTTAAAGGTGCTTTGTTCCTATATAGTCAAAGACTCTATTTCCAGTAGGGCACCAAGTGATTTTTGGAGCTGTGCTCATGGCTGATTGGAACCTTCTTGATATCTAATGCTTCTAATGGTGTGAGACGTTTTAAGTAGCCTACCAAAATTCTCTTTGGAAAAATCACACCTTGATTGTGAACATTAGGATGTGCTTGTAGGACCCTAACGTGGTTCAGAGAAGTCACTGGAAATCTGTTGACTTGCAAAGGAATGGACCAGACTAAGAAATCTTTTATATGTTTCCTTTGTTTATTAAGCTCCCATTTATTCTCTGGGTAGGTTCACTTCATCGCCAGGTGAAAATGCATTCCAGGTGAAGATCACTGCTCCTGAAGAACAGTTCACTCGTGTTGGTGTGCAAGTATTGGACAGGAAAGATGGTTCCTTCCTTGTGAGATACAGGATGTATGCAAGCTACAAAAGCCTGCAGATAGAAGTCAAAACTGGAGACAAGCATGTTGCAAAGTCTCCATATATTTTAAAAGGTAAGAGGCACCACTACACACTGGTTTCCTACCATGGCTCACAAAGTGTGTCCCAGAATGTCTTCTACTACAAGCACAGGATTCTTTGGGACCTCGGTGCTTCTCTGGACTATCAAATCCCATTGGAATTACGGATTCATTATATGAGTCCTGCGCATAGTATTCAAAATAATAAAAGGAAGCAAATGCTGTGAAGCTGTTGCCTAATAAATACATATAGAGGTCTCACACAGAAGCTGGTGTAGGTTGACATGACTCCATTAGAGTTAAAAAAATTTTCAGACATGTCCATTTAGAGCTGCTGAAGTTTTGGCCCTAAGCAATGAATGTTCAGTGCCTGACCCTGTTCTATGATCTCAACAGTTCAATATTATGACTTATTGAAAATAAAATAGTAATTGTGTTCCTGATAGGACCTATTTACCATGAAAACTGTGACTGCCCTCAGGAGGAGAGCAGTGCATGGCTGGAAGAGATGAACTGCCCGCAAACCGTTCCACAGATTCAGAGAGACCTAGCAAATTTTCCCATTGTTGACCCAGATAAGATTGCAAAAGAAATTCCGCAGAGGTTTGGACAAAGACAGAGTTTGTGTCACTACACCATCAAAAACAATGAGGTATGGAATGGGTTGATCTGAAGTCCATATGGGAATTTGGTGGCAAGCCCTGTTAACTGGGCAGTTTGTCTGTTCCCAGTTGTGAAAGCTTCTTGTAGTCTGTTCTTTAAGAACAAGACTTTGCTTGCTTCTTTGTCCTTGACTACTTTGCAGTTTGTGTATGAGCTCAGCAATATCTGTCCTGCTTTGTAAGTGCTTTTTTGTCCATGTTACAGCCGAAACACACTGAAAGCAAATTACTTTCCAGGCAATCAGTATGAGTACTGGGCACACACCCAAGTCTCCTAAATGCTAATTCAGTTTCCTGTTCTCTGAGTAATACTGCTGCGAGGTGTCACGATCATCTAATTTGAAGTGCATCAATAAATTACATCGTGCATAATTCTGAGGTAAAGAAATATCACTTTTAGCTGCACTGAGGATCAGAGCTACAGTTCTTTATAACAAAGCTGTACTTATTTCAGTGGAGTTTTATACGGAAATTAGAAGAATGGAACACCACAGAAATAAGCAACAATTTCTGTTTCCATGAAACAGACCTCAAACATCTGCAAAAGCAAGCAAAGCTTGTAATTTTTTATTTTTTCATCACTTTTCTCTGATGAGATTTCTGTTGCTTCCCAGCTGATTCATCAACCTATACAGCCATACAATCTGTCTGATGAGTTACTAAGCGATTAAAAGAGCTCTGAATTGTGCCAGCCATTCTCTGGAATGAAATCACCCAGTGAAACCTTTGTTTATTTTCAGGTTTATATAAAGACATATGGGGAACATGTTGGCTTCAGAATTTTCATGGATGCCATACTGCTTTCTTTGACAAGAAAAGTGAGTACATCTGTACAGCCACTTATTCTGCATGTCCTAATTTATAGAAGCCTAGGCTTAAATACACTTCACTATATTTGTTGCTGTTTCTGTTAAAAAACTCTTGCTCTTTGATTAATCATGGAAAGGTCACGGATTTTCCTTGTTTGAAGCTGTCATGTTCTAGAATGCCATCTGATTGGAGTATCACAAAAATTAATTGAATAGCAGGCTTTTATAGGTGAGTTTGATAAGCCAGAACAGGGTGTGTTGGTTTGCATTTTTTTTTTTCTGTAGACTAAATAAATCATCCTGTAACATCTAATAGGAAATTCTGTCTCTGCAAGTACATTTTACAGGATGGCTTAAAAAAATAGGGAATGTATGTTGCTCTCCATTAAATTTCACTGAGAAGGAGTAACAAAAGCCCAGCAGGTGGTGTGGGGGGAAACTCCTTTGATGTACAACAAAAAAGCAGCACAGACTCTTTCATAGGGAAACGCTGAAGAAACCCTGACATTATGTACTGAAGTATGGAGTTTTTCACCTAAAAAGCTTTCTTTAAAAATTAATAAAAACAAACACTTTATTTATAAGTGGCTGAAAGATAAGGTAATTGGTATGAAACAACATGGATTTCTCATAAAATATGTCACAGTAGTAGAATTCCTTTCTATAACAAGGTAATACATTTCTATTATGATGTCAGGTATCTTTATTTTGGGCTTTTGGGGCTAAGTCTCAAAAGCTTTTCACAAGCAAGGTAAAAAACTGCACAGAAGAAAATAATGTAATCTGCTTGGAAAGCCTTACTTAAATAATAGTTGTCAATGCTTCCAGAGACATGGAAGGTGTCACAAAAATATTCTTCAGAGATTTATTGTAGGTTCAGTCACCATTTAATAACTAGTTATATTTTGACTGAATGATGGACTAGAGAATACGCTTATTGAATTTTCAGATTACAAAAATGAAAGAACCTTCAAGCACGTCATGTTACAGCATCATAATTTTAAATTTTATTGACAAGAAAAATTTATGGAAAAATAGATAAAAATTAAGTGACAAAGGCAGGATAATACACAAATGCTGGAGAAGTGATATAGTTATGACAGCTGTTTAAAACAGGGAGTGAATGGTTATTTTCTGCAGAAAAGTGTGAAGGTTACAGTGTCACTGATGTAATGTGACTCAGCAGTGGCACCCTGCTGCAAAAAGCTAAACACAAGTTAACATAACACGTGAAAGAAATGTCAAGTAACCTTTCAGCTCTCCTCAGGATTAGTAATGGATCAGTTATGCTACTCTGTCTGCCTTTGGGTGTCACGCTTTAAGGATTGCTCAATTGCTAACATTGCTGAGCTAACATTGCACAGGAACATGGGACAAGTGACTAAATGTACAAATGAACATTAACTGGGGTTTGTTTCACCTAACATTGTCTAAGGGAGGACATGGTGTCTAAGGGAAGACCTGAATGTAGCCTGCAATTATCTAAAAGATTATTCACTGGAAGATGAAAGTAAATTGTTCTTGGTGTCAGTAGTGTTGGACAAGAAACAATGGAGTTAAATTGCATCTAAGGACTTCAGACTAGATGTTGAAAAAGGATTGCTAACTCCAAAACCAGAAACTGTGTACAGATCTAGAAAACACAGTTTGTCTCAGTCCCATTAAATACCTCAAGAATTTCTGTTAGGACAGTGTCACTGAGTGACAGTAGATAGTTGGTTGGAGAAGAAGATTTAAGCTGCTGAGTGATTCTGCCGCTGAGGATGTGTAGAAAATATAATTTGTAGGAGTTTACGCCCATTACAACCATTAGATGGCACTGTAGTAATGGAGCTTAGTGCTGAGCATTGGACTGTGTAGCAAACACCCTTTGAAAAGAATATAGTATCTTCCACCATTTAGAAGAATGTTTGATATTTGGCAAGCTATTAATTTCTTTTGCTTTGAAAGAGGTAACTGACAGGAAAGTAGTGGAAATGTATATTTCTAAAAATGAAATGAAGAGAGTGAACTGAGATACGACATTGTATCTGCACTGACTTTTTATGTGCCTTCAGGGTTTTGTAAAACTCAGCCATATGTCATGTTTTGCCTTTTGCTCTCCAAACGGAACTGTCCCACCATTTTCAGCATCTCCTCACAAGGCAGCTGGTCCTTTCTTTGGAAAACTACAAAGCTGCCTTTCTTTGTACCTTTTTTTACTTCACTTGAAAATACTCAAACCACACAATGCTTAATATAGGTGCATTGATGCCTTAATATAGGCATTACAGTTTCATGTAGCAGCAGAATTATGCCCTCTGTCCTGCTTTCTGGCCATCAACAGTATTTTGCTTGCTTTTTGGCTGCCACAGTGATTTCAGGTATAGTTCTACACTACCAAATATTTTAAGTAAATGATGATGTTATGCTTAGTAATTAACCACAGCGCTGACTAGATGTGGTCTTCCCGTCATGGCTGTTTATTTTTGTTTCTTGTCTTCTGTTGGATTTAGGCATCCTGCAGACACAGGGTGAATCAGAGCACTGATGTGACAGAAAACTGATTTACCACCCAGCAGCAATTTTTCATATAGTAACAAGGTGATCCAGCTTACCTTGGAACTATACAGTTGCTGACTAGGTACCAGTGCTAGCCTGATAAAATGATTGTGTGGTCAGTCATGTAAAGTATATCAGGAAACCATCCTCTAAAAAGGATGCTCCTATGCCTTATATGACTTTGTACAAACGTTTTTTTAAAAAATACTATTTTGTAGGCTTTACTCTGTGGTCTCAGTACTTCTAACAGGTTTCTAAACTTCAGTGATTTATTACAGGTACATTAAGTATATTAGACACCTGGCTATTTTTTCCTCTTAGTGAGGTTGTTTAAAAAATGCAAAATGCCAGGAGAATACTGTTTTGTGTTAAACTGCATTTTTGCCTACTTTGCTTCTGTTTAGGTGAAAATGCCAGATGTAGAATTTTTTGTAAATTTGGGGGACTGGCCTCTGGAGAAAAGGAAGCCCCCACAGAACTTGCACCCAATTTTCTCGTGGTGTGGGTCCAGTGAGTCAAAAGACATTGTCATGCCAACATATGACTTAACAGACTCGGTTTTGGAGACTATGGGACGGTAAGAAATGGCTTAAACTCTTCACAAAATTCACAGTGAATGCTCTTCCATACAGATCCATGACTTAACAGTATATTAACTGTTTTCATTTACTCATTGAGACACTGGCACCCTAGGCAGGCAGTAACTGTGTACTCAATACATTAACATTATACTTCACTGTTTCATTTCAAAAATCTGAATTTCTCCAAACATGGTCAAGTCACTGATAATAGCACTTTAGAGTGTTTCAAGGCTAGGCATGTGATTTTTTTGCTTTGTTTCTCCTTCCATGAACTTGTTGACAACTGCCCAGGTGTCTTTCTTTCCTGATTTTGCCAGAATCCTGTTTTTGTGTACCTTTCAAATCCCAGCATAGCCAGAATTCTTGTACTAGGAGCTACCATCTCCCACTTTGATTACTGACCATAACTAGCCTTGGCTAGTTCTGTCTTGAAACACTACAAAGATAGCCTCTAAGGGATCTTTGTAATCTATCTTGAACTTTTTTATCATTGCACTGCATTTAGTTCAGGTTTCATTTTTTTTTTATCAAGACTTTTTCTAAATTTGCTATCCCTTGCCCTCCCAGTTTATGTGTTTTAATTTCTCAACATTTTAAAGGACGTGCTGTATGTTTTATTAAGCAAGTTACATTATCCCGCATCACCTTCACCTGTCTGGCAACTATATCCACTTTTACCTACTTTTTTCCACGACAGCTGACAGGTACTCTTTCTACATGCCATGTTGGTGAACTGATGCTGTCATGCCACACACCTGTGAACCTAACATTCATTATCTGGTTTTGTTGCTGCAAATGACTGACACAGTAACACATTGTGGTGTGCTCATGTCTTACCTTCATCTTTGCTCTCTGCCTATGGGCACTGTGAACTTGTTTAAGTAATTGCACTTTAAAAAGGTTCCAGTAGGCTTCACTATTAAATCACTTCTTTCTCCTGCAGAGTCAGTCTGGATATGATGTCAGTCCAAGCAAACACTGGCCCATCGTGGGAAGACAAGAATACCACAGCCTTCTGGAGAGGACGTGACAGCCGCAAAGAGAGGCTTGAGCTTGTGAAACTCAGCAGGAAATATCCAGAGATCATAGATGCTGCTTTCACAAACTTTTTTTTCTTTAAACATGATGAAAGCCTCTATGGCCCTATTGTTAAGCACATTTCATTTTTTGATTTTTTTAAGGTAAGCCACTAATCATTTTTCATAGAACTCAGTTCTCACTGTTTCCCATTATCAAATAACTTAGTTTGTATTATTGATAATAAAGTGATTTTTAGTTTTTCAGGACACCACCAGTAACAAGCATGACCAGACATCCCTCCACTGGGATTAACTGCTATGTAGCTCTTACACTCAGGATAATAATGTCTGACTTACATCTAAAGGTTCTGTAGAACCTTGTGTAATCTATGTAACTTCAAGTTCCTTTTTATTTCTTTTTCCTGATTCAGCGATCAGGACTACTAACATAACTAACATAGTGGGAAAATCGGTGGATGAAGTGGCACATCTACCCTCACATCCGAGGATGAGCGCCTAAGAATTCCCGGAGAACTTAATTGATGAAGCTCTGTGTACCCTGCACTGTGATGAATTCCAAACTAGATAATAAAAGCTTCTTAGACATTGATGCTTGCCTAGCCAGTCCTACATGTCTCAATATCGGCAAGTCAGTAACACCAGTGCCCTCAGAATATAACCTAACCAAGCCACTGGCATCTTGTGGTTTTTAATAACTTCTGGTCCTTTTCTTTCCAGTATAAATATCAAATTAATATTGATGGCACAGTGGCAGCATACAGATTGCCTTATCTACTAGCAGGAAACAGTGTGGTGCTAAAGCAAGACTCCATCTACTATGAGCACTTTTATAATGAGCTGCAGCCGTGGAAACATTACATCCCATTCAAAAGTGACCTGAGTGATCTGCTAGAAAAATTACAGTGGGCAAAAGATCATGATGAAGAGGTAAAATATGCCTTTGGAAGTACTCACTAATGTTTCTAGAAGAGAAAAAAAATTGCATTTCTTTAAAACAAAGCAAAAAAAAATTAGAAGAACTTGAAAATTATTTTCATCAACTCTACAAACAAGGAAAACACTTAAAAATGCATAATATTGTCCTTAATTTGAAATCACATTGAACTTCAGGAAAAAAAAAAGAGTATTTTCATAACAATGCCTTAACCTTTAAAAAGAATGTTTTATTTGAGTTATCCTAAACTGTCAACACCATACATAACTCCCCAATCAACAGTAGCACCCTGAAATAAATACTTGCTCTGGGCAATAAAAAAAATAAACCACACTTTCATTTTCTTCAACAGGCAAAAAATATTGCAAAATCTGGACAAGAATTTGCAAGAAACAATCTCATGGGAGACCACATTTTTTGTTACTATTTCAAACTTTTCCAGGTCAGTATATTTTTAACAGCTACTGGCACAGAAATAGAAATCACACTGCAAGAATTCAGGGCAACAGAGCTGCTGGAAGTTGTCCTGTCTTGAACTTGAAGCCACAAAGCAAGCAGCAGCAATTAAAATCTTCATTCGGTTTACAAACATTGTATTCAGTTATATCCTATGAAACCCCTTAAGACTAGGCTGGCTCTTTGAGAGGCAGTCAGATCCCATAAATCTTGATCTAATCTGCCAGTATATGTTGCCCACAATGATCAAAGAATTCCACATCAGACGCACACCCTGTGAACCACAGCTGAAAATATCTGTGCATTAGCACCGAGATACCAAACTCCAGGAAGGCACCCAAAGGGGCTCCTGTCTGCAGCTGAGTGTCTACTCACCCTGTCTGTGACAGAGTCTGCAGGAACAGATTGTGTAGCATCAGAGTTTTTACAGAATGGCTCAGCTGAGTTGGTGCAGTATTGGCAACCAGATGTACAATCTAAAAAATTCATGAATTAACGATACCTTCCTTTTTTTAAAACTAGGAGTATGCCAGCTTGCAAGTGAGCGAACCAAAAATCAGAGATGGGATGGAGAAGGTGCAGCAGCCTGATGATGACCTTTTCCCATGCACTTGCCACCGAAAAAAGGTACAGTACATGCAGAGTTAAATGTAAAGTGCTGGGTGTCTTCTGTTCCTATTCAGCCCCGCAGGAGCAGGGCCGCTCAGTGCCCCACAGTATCAGTTACCAGGCCAGGCCATTAACACCTATCCAACTTAGAAACACTTCTTCATGCATTTGCAGGACCAGACAGTGAAAAATTAAGCTTCTAGTTAACTGAAACATGTTTCTTCTTTCTTGACTGCAGGCCAAAGATGAACTCTGACAGAAGTAAATAATTTTTTTCAGTATTTACCTACATTCAGACTGTCTTCTTAAAGAAAGAAGAAGAATCTGGATTATTCTGCCCATGGATAATGTCAGTGGGTATTTTAAAGTTTACCATTTCATGATCTACATATGGAAGAAGACAAAGCACCCCCGATTTTCTTTTTATCATGCAGTGGTGGCAGAGCCTTGTTCAAACACATTTTTATGATTTCTTTTTTAAATAAACACCATGTTTGTATCAGTCATGTGTTCCTGTCCTGAGTTACCTTAGAAATGCAGATACTTTTTACTCATGCTTCTTTATAGTCAGTCTTTTCACAAGCAAAAAAGGGCAGACGAGAATTGTACATCTTCCCCCTACTCACTCTATCTATCTGTCTGTCTATCCATCCATCCATCCATAGGCATCTTTTTCAGACCATAACTTTGTTCCTCCAGAGAGAATCTCAAAGACAATGCTGTGGGGTTCATAATAAATCTTGTTAACCTGAAGGAAAAACACAATTCCACTATTGCTGTAAGCCTGGTTATACCAACAGGTTACTCACAGCCCATAATGAGAAAGGCTGCAGCTGCCAGTACATATGAACTGTTTCATCCACTCTCCAGTGTCAGAGCTCAGAGAGGGACCTGAGCTCCTCCTGCTAATGGGTAATGAGGTGCAGACCCTGGCCTGCCTCTTCAGAGCCCAAGGGATCGAAGCTTTGTGTGACATGTCACAATGGATGCAGAATACCTTCCTGTTCTGCAGGAGTTCTGCAGTTCTTCCTCCAGGAGTTCTTCCATCACTAAACACAATTCATCTTCTATCAGTTTTTATTTATCAGAGGGCCTCTGTGATCAGTCCTTTACACAAAGGGCATTGCTGAGTGGGACTTCTCAAAACCATGAACAAAACTATGTTCATTGCTCCACATGCCCAGCTGTCCTGCATTACCTCCTCCTCCTTCCCACATAGGCACAATATGGCTCCCTAAGGTGGCAGACACTGTAAACGACCAGAGACTCCTCTCCCTGCCTCACTGGTTTTGAAGTACCTGGGAGTGCCAGCATACAGCACCAAGGCAGAGCAGGCTCGCCAGCCTCAGGGGACATGCTGACAGAACCCTACAAATCAGTAGGTTTTAATTGCGAGTGCAGCATCAGTAATGTACTCGGAAATTGAAGTACCCCAAACACACACTGTCCAATTAGATTTTTTCCAGTATATTACTTCAAATATTAGTCAAAAGCATTACTTAATCCTCAGCATCCCCAAGTTATTTGCATAGAAACACAGAGAACAACGCTGCCTCGATAGATTTTCTGTTATTTCAAGAAGTTTTTTAGTGTTTTGCATTTTTTTTTCATTCATACAAAGCTTTATTTGCATTTGCACTTAGACCTCTGAAAAGATCAGTTTTAAAAAATATGCCTCTCAATAATAACAAACCCCTTATTTGCCACATTTAGGAAAAACTAAATGAAGATACTGCTTGAACACTGCAAATTATTTGTGCTCCAGCTGAACATTCTCTCTAAGCCAAGAAAACACTTGCGCATTTATTTCTTCCATGACATCTTCTGTTGTTCGTCCTTTGACTGCCATCCCATGGTTGGCTTTATCAATCCAATGGATTTTTTTAGGGGCTTTCATTTTTCTCACCACACCTTCTAGCAATTGCTATGGAGAAAATAAGAATGCAGATATTAGAGAATCAGCTGCTACAAACTCTGAAACTCCTACATGTCTCTTGCTTTGCCTGTGTAATGCATAATAGGCAGCTGCTAAAATCCAGATGGATCTGTGTGCATATGAAAAACACCTTGATAGGAAAATGGGATATATTATCTATTCAGGATATAAATACTGGGATCTGCTCAAACCTTCACCCTCACTCAAACAGAGAATAGCAGAAAATTAGAACTTCAAAACCTGCACAGGTCACAGCCCTGTGCAGGCACCCTCCCCATACTGACAAAGGAGTCCATTTTTACCGTCAGAGGGTAGTGCTGGCAATGAAAAGATAGAATTGATGAAAGATTTGTCTATAGAGGCCAAGTAGCAATGTAATTCCTTAGGGGCTGGCTTTGACACTGTTGAAGTTTCTCAGCAAACAGATCTAAGAACCAGCTCATGAAGTCGAAGATTCCCCCATTAAGAGGGCACTCCAAGGATCTGCTGCTTGCTAGCCTGACTTATTTTGGCAACAACTCCTGACAAAAGCACTATGACTCCTAAGAAACTGTCCAAGCATGAAAAATGCCAATTGCACATAGCCCCAAATTCAAGCTGACCTGTTCAAGAACAACAGATACCTGTTTGCAAGAAAACAAGGCAGAAAAGCACTGTTGCCCTGCCTGCCTCTGCACACCTGCTCTATCTCTGCAAAAATACCACTTCCTACCACAGAAGCCTGGCTTGTGGGCAGAACTGCTTTGCTAGAAGAATTTGCCATGACAATGTGAAATTGGTGACACAGCACAGGTTTTGTAACTTGAAATGGTTAAAACAAAATAGCAAATAACTCACTCCTTCCATAGCCCACTTTTAATTTGTGCAATCCTATTGAAGCCATTTGAATCAGTGGTATTTCAGTGGCCCAAAAATGAGCATGCTAAAGTGGAAGATTGAGCGTGATCCATTAAGTTTTAAGCAGCAAAAGAAAGCACTGCCAGGCTTCCTTGTGCCTGATGAAGTTTCCTACCCAAGGCTTCCTTCAGAAGACACCTGTTTAGGGAAGGCTGTGAAGCAGGTGAAATGCAGGCGTCACTAAGGCTCATTGCTGCTCCTCCAGACTGCCCTGTCATAGCAGGATTTACAAGGGTACTCACTTTTTCACACATCTCGTCTGCTGATCCTGAGACAAACAGCACTGGACACCTGGTGAGTAATAAATCTTCATCCCGGAGCTTGGACTGCAGTTTGGGTCGATGCAATGGGTAAGATAAACACACGAGACCTTGAATGAAACCATCATCATCATCATCCTGGCTCAGCTGACATACCACAGAGGCAGCAGCTCGTGAGCCCATGGAACGGCCTTTCTCCCATGCAGAAATAAAGGGAAAAAAGTATTATCTGCTGTCTGCTCAGCTATATTCTGATTTAGTACACAACTCCCCAAGCCAGTCCAACTGAGTGTATTTCAGTGGTATGAAATGCTAGGGGTGTTCTACTCCATGAAAAACATTAATCCTAATTTCAACATTTTCTGTTAAGATATTTGTCTAGTTATAACATTTACATCCCTGTTTAAAAAAGAAGGGGAAAAGAAAGAAAATATAAATGGATAGGGATCCTTTGCAATACTGGAAGGAGCAACAGCCCATCCTGGGGGCAAGGGAAGAGAGGGACTGGTTCTATGCTCCAGAGCCTGGAAATTTGAGATAGCCATGATATTATCTTGTTCATGCAACCTCAATTTGCTCAAATTCAAAACAAAATCCTGTGCTCGATGTCACCCTGGTCAGAAAACAAATCCAACAAGTGTTTATGCACACCTTGAACTTCAGCCTAAAAGTAAAAGTAGAAGGGAGAAAAAAAAGTGTGAACTTGTAACATGAGGTCAGTCAGTAACAGCAAGGGAATATCAAAGTATCTCCTCAAACAGGAGGCACATGAACTGACAGCGCGCTGTAATTCAGTGTTACAAGTGACTGATTCTTATAGCAGCACAGATCTGGTTTCACTTAGAGAAAATTTAAAATTCCCCCTATTAAGATATTCCTAATCACCCCCATCTATTCCCCTTTTCACATAACATAGCAGACTTCTTTTATCTGCCACTAGGTTTTAATTACCAAAACCTGTTTTGGGAAAACTGTTTTCCTTCTACCAGTAACCAGAATTCTTCAAGACCTGCAGTTAAAAAGTACACATGGGTAATCAGAAAACTCATGCCCTGTAATTTGTGACAAGAAAGTTTTCTCCCCAAGTACCTGGAAAATACAATCTATTGCTCTTTCTTTCCTCCTCTGCAGCAAGATCTATGGTATCATAAGGAGGGTTCATTCACTTCTCACCAAACTGGGATAGACTTGGAGTACTTACAGATTGCTATTATTAGAGACAGTAAAAGAGAGAAAATTACTGATAATAAAAACAATACCTGCAAGGAAAACACCAGAAAGTTTATAATCATCAGAAAGTTTTAAATATTCCTAAAGAAATAAGAGAAAGAGAAGCATTACAAGTCAGAATTAAGACAGCTGGGAAGCTGGGGATCTCTTCTGTTTGTAGCTACTAAACAGCAAATGGGAAGCTCTTTCAGCACTGCAGATTAAACAAAGAACAGATACATACAAGGTGCTCTCTTGGGTTTTGTGAAACCACACAAATGGTTTCATAACATTTTGCAGCAACATAATCAATTTCACTCTAGATCTCAGCAGGTGTAAAATATCAGAGGTCCTCTCAAGTTACCAAAACATTAGTGATTACTATGTATCCACTTAGTTATAGTAGCAGAACCCATGCATGCTCTTGGCCCATCAAAAGGCAAAGCAGGTTAGCAAAAATGCCCTTCATTGTGGTTATGTATTTACAATTAAAAGTTTGTGACATGATCAGTTAAGCCCAACAGAAAAGATAAAATTCAGCAACCTTTTTTCAGGTTTTAGAAGATAACTAATCAGATGCTACCTTAGCAGATGCCTTAAAATTACCTTTACACAGCAGCATGTTAACGTAAATGCACTAACAACATTATGCATCTTTAAAAAAGAATGGAGATCCACATTAAAGACAGCAAAGTCTGATTTCAAATTAATGTACACATAACCACAATGACATCATACAAAATTCCTCTAGAACTGGACTTTGTTCCGCTCTAAAAATGTCTCATGCTCGATGTAAAGTGCTTCCTATGTCCTACTAAAAGTCCCTAGATAATCAGGAAAAAAATTCCACTCCTTCCAACATGCTCCAGATCAGGGGGATGATCTTAAACTGATACTCTTTCACTCAAAGGCTGCTCATTTTAGCAAAACCTAGGTACATAAGGACATCCTTAATAAGGTAGCAGCAGAAAGAGATAAACGGATACAGATAACACTTTAAACTGATTTTGGAATCAAAGGTTACTTACATCCTAAGGCTCTCATATGCTAATCCCTATCTCTCTTGCTTCAAATCCTGCTGTGACCCAGTCCCCTACTCTTTCCCAAAAGTCTATTTCTTCCAGCTGCCAACCCTCTAAGACCCAGCACAATTCTCAGATCAACTTCTTTCTCTCAAAACTGCTTCCAAAGCTGTCTCTTCATCTCCCTCCCCTCACCAAGCCCTCCAAAATCACCCAGCTCATTTCCATCCTAAATTGTTCCATTTTTTTGCAAGTTGTAAGTTTTCCCATGAAACACCCTTGCTTTTTGTCAAGCTTTTCTTTCTCCCTGAACTCAAACCCGCACACTTGTGGCAGCTGTTGCCTATCTAAGAATTGCTTCCGCTGTTTCTGTTCACACACAGTACTCCATTTAGCTAAACATTGGTTCTGATTTTCCCCACTGTTGCTTGACTAATCTCTGGCTGTAATTTAAGAAACCTGGAAGACAACACCCATGGATCCAAGCTTTGCTCTAAGAATTTGGCCACTCCTTACCACAACTGTTTTGAAAGCCTTAGTCCTGTAAGCAACATTAAGGCCTTTACAAGTAAACCGCAGGCACAGAACTCCATGGGATGCAAGATAGGCTGCCAAGGACACTAAGTGAGGGAAATTCATGTCTCCTCCAGCTCCATGAGTAAGAATCACTCCGTATGTTGGTTTCTTCTCTGGGACAGAAAAGACAGCATCAAGGTATTTGTTTCCAAAAGGTATTTTCACTTTCACCTAGAAATGAAACAAAACCCAACATTACTAAAAAAAAAAAAAAAAAGCAAGAGTGTTCCCAGTCTACACATCTACACGTTATTATGAAGAAAAAGCAGACAGTTAAGAAGTGAACCAAAACTGAAAGCCTGTTTTTATTTCTTCTGTTTAAGAGTACTAAATGAGTAACTACACCTCTGGTTCAAAGATTTTCCATGCAATAATGTGCAAGTCACTTTATGACTCCACACCTTATGTTCTGCATTAGAAAATGAACCATACCTAGCTTCAAAGCATAAACTGAAATTATTCTGACCCTCTCTATATTTCTCTGTCTAGCTTTTCCAGAGCTAACTAGCTGCCTAAACCACAAGAATATGTGACATTAAGACACAGCCTAGCAAACATTTTGAAATTACACTGTGGTAACCACTGAGCGAAGCAGCAGCCTGCACAGAGGCGAGGACTGAACCTCCCCCAGGGACAGGAGACAGCGCAGGTTCAGACAAAGCCAGCTGCAGGGGGACAGAGGGCATCATCAGCAGACAGCTGGAGGAGCTCATCCAGACACAAGACCTGCTGATGTTCTGCGGAAGGAACGGGGACTGGGCAGCACACGTGCCCCTGTGGTGGCTTCTGAGAGCAAAAAGGACACCCCGGGGCTGGGATGGAGCACACTGCTGTCTCCCGAAGGCGGCCCTTGCAGCGCTCCGCAGAGGAGCTGCACAGGCCGAGGCAGGTGCTCAGCGGCCTTGCCGAGCTGCTGCTTCCACAGCCGCGGGAGGGGATGGCAGATGCCGGACAAAGGGATGGCGGATGCCGGACAAGGGGATGACGGAGGACACGCGGGACGGCCGGACGCCCGCACACAGAGACGCGCACAGCTGCAGCTGCCCACCAGCCATGGATACACCGCTCCTGGGAAGGCAGAGGCGGCAGCGCACCCAGCCCGCCCGCCCTGCCCAGCTCCAGGGCCTCCTCAGAGGGGAAGGTTGGGCTGCAGGAGCCCACACAGCCCCACGGCCGCCAGGCACACGGACCCAGCGGCGGCCGCTGGCACAGCCCACGAGACGCTGCCGCCGCCGCCATACCTCGGCCTGCCCGCTCATCCCGCCGTGACGTCACGTGAGTGACAGTCCCCCGCGCCAGTCCCACCCCGGGGCCCGGCTGCCGCGCCGCTGATTGGGCGGAGCCGGGGCGGCCCCGCCCCCCGGGGCGGGGACAGGCAGCGGCCTGCACGGGGGAACGGCAGCCTTGGGCGGACAGCGATGGGGCCGTGTTAGATAAGTAAAAGCCGCGTAAATAAATAAAGCCCCACCTAAATTGTTTTTACTCACATGTGTGTACAAAAAACCCATGGGCTGCTAGGTGGTAATTCAGAACAAATTAAACCAAGGGATTGCTCGGAAAGTCAGGTTCTTACTGACTTCAAGGAGTAAAGATGTGATGCTTATAACGAGTTACAGAATCACAGAGTCATTTTAGTTGGAAATGATCCCTGAGACCATCGAGTCCGACCTATGACTGAACACCATCCTGTCAACAAGACCATGGCACTGAGTGCCACATCCAGTCACTTCTTGAACACCTTCCAGGGATGGCGACTCCACCACCTTCCTTGGGCAGTCCATTGCAATGGTTAGAAACCCTTCCCATGAAGATATTACTCCCGATGTCCAACCTGAACCTCCCCTGGCACTGCTTGAGGCCATTTTCTCTTGTCCTGTCGCTGGTTGCCTGGGAGAAGAGGCCACCCCCCACCTGGCTACACCCTGCATTCAGGTGGTTGTAGAGAGTGATAAGGTCACCCCTGAGCCTGCTCTTCTCCCTTCCATCTCCCTCAGCTGCTTCTCATAAGACTTGTGCTCCAGAGGCTGCACCAGTTCCATTGCCCTTCTCTGGACTTGCTCAAGTGCCTCAGTGTCTGTGTGGAAGTGAGGAGCCCAGAACTGGGCACAGGATTCACGGTGTGGACTCAGCAGTGCCGAGTACAGAGGGAAAGATTAGATGTCCAGAGTGACATCAGGCAGTTCTTTTTGGGAGCTGTCAGCACACTGGATCTCTGTGACATTGACAAACAGGGGAGAGACACTCAGTGGCTGGTTTTCTAGGTACCAACACACATCTGTGCCCTGGACTGTGCTCTGTTGAACAGTAAATAACATCCTGTGTTCAAACGCAGCCCTAAACTGGTGGAAGTCAGCACCAACAATATACAACAGTGCTTGCAGTATTTGCATATTGAGTATTTCATAGGCCAGAAAAACCTCCAAAATCCTCTATTGCAAGGTATTTAATCAGAGCTCATGTTTTCTTACAGTATCAGTGTATAAAACTCACTCATATCAATTAAGGTGCCCTATTACTTAGCTGATTGAAGGTGTCATCACCAAGCAGAACTTTGTTTTTCATATGTTCACCTGCTGGAAAATAAGTGCACTCTGGCTTGCGTGCTCAGTGTCTCACTGTCAGCCTGCCAGCTGGACATTATCAAACACAGGGATAGAAATATTGCAGCTCTCTGAGCAGTGAACCTGACAGGGTAGCTCAGGTTCTGAGCGCTCTCAGCGACCATCCTGCCGCCTCACAGGCCAATTCCCACCAGGCATTAACATAATAAGTGTGGGAGACAGAAGTGGGGAACCTGGGAGATTTACAGGCAGATTTATTTAACTGAATTTCTACCTTGCCTAAAACATGTCAAGCTTAAGTGAGATGCAGAATCGTAAAGCTGATTGAAAGTCACTGGCACAGCCTGCACAAATTGTGCTCCTTCCACTGGGAGCTGAACCACAGGCAGTGTCCAGGCAGTTGCTCCTGGAGTGATAGCTCACATTTGGGGAGTCCAGCAGACTAGGAAAGCATCAGATTAATTTATCTTGATTGGAGATCACACTATTCTGATTAGTACTTAACATCAGTTAAGCCTTTGTAAATGAGATACTTGGCAGAAGTGGACTGAGAAGATTTGTTGTCCCAAAGTAGCTACAACTTCAACTTAGAAAACAGGCATGAAAGAAGGTGGTTAAGAAAAACTTCACATTAATTTTCTGGGTTTTTTTCAGCACCGCTTTCTTTCCTATACCTAATGGATGTTTATGTGCTCTGGTATAGTTTATATTTTTGGTGCTGTTTTGCTCCTTTCTTGGTCTGCTTTTTGCATTCTCTTTCTTTTTAATTTTTCCTCCCTCTTCAGTCCACCTGCTATATTTGTCCTACTTTACTGTCCAGAGCAGTCCTTGGTATCTACACATGGGTAGATTTAATGGGAACAGGTATCCCATTAAATCTACCCATGTGTAACCCCTTCCCACTGGAAAACTACTTTCTTGTGCTTTCTGCATTCAGCAAGCTGCTACTGCTTTACTTCCTATTTTCTCTGTTCATTTTTCTTGGCCCCAAACTCCTTTCAACACTTAAAGCTCTTCTGTGCATAAGCAGAGTCTTTGAGGTAGGATAGCTAATACCCAGCAGAGTCTAGAACTGCAAATGCCAGGCTGGATGGGGCCCTGAGCAACCTGGTCTGGTGGAAGGTGTCTCTCCTCACGGCAGAGGGGTTGGAACTGGATGATCCTTAAGGTCCCTTCCAACCCAAACCATTCTATGATTCTAAGATGAAATGAATGTGTGAGGAAGGAGAGAGACTGTCATTCTTTAATCCTCTGGTCCATGGCAGTAGGATTGGACCGGTGTATTTTTGCCACACTTTTCCTGCTGTAACTTTCCTTCTAGAAGATAATGACCCCAAGTATTGCTACTATGTCAAAGGCTAGGAAATGGAGATATAAATGCATATATTAGATTCCAGCTCATGGGCAAATTACTTATGGTGGATTAATTCTGGGTTTTATTGAGTTCTACATATCTAATGAAATACATTAATTAATACGCAAATTAATTGTTTTTTTTAATTTGGCAGCATAAGGCAATTCTCATACCAAACTATTCCGAATTAGGCCTTTCGGGGTTTAGGGGGACATTTAAGAATATTCTTGTTGATTTTCAAGTGTGCTGAGTAACTCTTCTGAAATCCAGTTGTATTCCCTTCCAGGAGTACTGAAAATCCTTATGCATTTTTTTACACACTTAAATATGAATTAATATTCTAAGTTAAAGCTCCCCCCAAAAAAACCCAATTATGAATCTTTTCTGAACTTTTGAATTAATGTTTTTAATTTAACATCTAAGAAAACATGGTTTCTTAGGAGCATGGCATGTTTTCATAACTTTAACCTTACATCAGTCCTGGAAATAGAAGTTTGTTCTGGGAACAATATATAGTGCATAATAATCCAGGTCTGTCACCAAATATGAAAATCATTGAAGGTATGTGATTTGCCATTTCTCAATGGGAATATATGTTGAGTGTTACAATAACCTATGCACTGCTGTAAGCACCTCTGACAGATTTGATATGCCAAAGGCAGCTGGGTTTGAAGAAACAATGGCTGTTTATCAAAGAATGACATTATCCCCAGTCTAAACTTGGGACCTGTTAACTTTCAGTAGCACATCAGACAATCCCTGTTCTTTTCTTTGGATTATAAATACAGCATTTCATACCAGAGACTTAGATTAACACACTGTGGGAACAACAGAGATGACCTTTTGCATTAATCTTTTGTGAATAGATTTAGTCAGAGGGATGTATAAAAATAATTATAAAAGTATAAAAAATATGGTGGGGGGGTTTTGTATTTCAGTGCAAAATAAATAATAGCTTAAGGACATTGGGATCACAAACATTTTTTTTCTTTTCTTAAAATTTTTAATACAAGGCCATAACAATTTTTTGTTTGTTTTAGGCTGGAGACACACATATTTGTTCTAAATGTTCAACTCTCCCTCTAAATTACAAACTTGACTTTTGAGCAAGAACCTTCTTTTTTTCTTTCCTGAGGATATGGATACACACCAGCACATGGGCATTCTGTGTTCACAGGTATCAAAAGTAACTTTACTAATTTTCTGAAAGTGATCAGCAAGCTATTACCTGATTAGCCAGTATAGTTTCCTGTGTTTAAAAGTGGTGATATCCATAACACTGCTTAATTTTTCATACTTCTTGAGGGTCTGAAGAAGTTTTGAGGTCCTCTGTGAAAGAGGAAGTGATGGGCAGGCGATAAGCAGAACCACTATAACATGCAGAAAAATACAGGACTTTAGCATGGCGTGTGTGAATCCCCATGTTTCCATGGTGATCTGGAGGACTTGGTCACTGGCAGACTTTCTCCAGGAAGGGTGAAGGAGTAAGCCCACCTGGTTTTAGTCTATTCAGATTGTAGTGTATCAGTAACACGCTTACATAGTAAACATGTTACTGATATGCAGTATATAATATATAATAAACATATAATGTGTGTGTGCTAGACACCTATTTTTATGAAATTATGCCCTGCACAGAGACTGGTGCCTTTTGTAGCATTATATTGGTCACAAAATCTGGGAGCACAGATAACATCACGTGACAAATGTGCAGTGCATAAAAGCTTCTCTCCCTGTGCACGAGACTCTTTGGGCTCATTTTGGGAACATTTCTCATTGGGCTCTCTGGGAACATTTCTGGCTTTGTAGTTGTGGTGCTAAATGGAAGTTCCGTACTTTAATTAAGGAAGGTGTCATCATAACACATGCTTCTGCATGGCAAATTTGGATGCTATGCATTTCTCAGAGTCTTTGTTAGGGATTTTGAATTCCCTCATTGTTCCTGATAAATGCAACCACTTTGTTTTCCAGTGGCAGCTGTTAAAGTTCTTGTGTGTGCTGGGACTGCATGGGGCACTACTGGCAGGAGGTTGCTCTGGTTATTCTCTCCCCTTGGCTGGCGGTGAACTGACCTGGCCAGGAGCCAGTGGAACAAACCTTTCTGCTCTCCCTGCTGCAAGGAAAGAATTAATATTTTTGGCATGTTCATACAATCTTTGAATGCTGAGCTCAATTCCATGTATATTTTCATGCTGAGGTTTCACTCTGTTTCTGTGTGTTGCTTTTTTAAAAGATTAGGTAAAGAACATTATTGCTGCTGCTAGGGTAACTTTTGCTGTGAACACTGTGTTAAGATTTGAGTCTCTTAAACATTTATCCTCAGTTCAAAAATGGGATACCCTCTGCAGTTGTGTCATCAATCATCCAAATAAGTTACTCATCTGGAGTTTATTGATAGTTATAAACATCATGCTACAGCCCTTAAGTATGGGCACTGTGTACATTTTGCCTCTTGCTGCAAGATCCTAGGCCATTTTCACTTCCGTTAATATGATTACTATGAGATGCAGATAGTGACATTGCACTTCTCTTTGCCTTTAATTCACACATAGGTTCACAGAAATTAGAAAATTAGGCCTTTGTTTATTGATAAGTTGTCAGAATGAGTAACTGCAGAGACTCTGCAGATGTGTGTTGTACCTTCCTTAATTATCATTCCTCCAGGTCACTTCTTTCATTTAGGCAGACAGACTCACAGAACCACAGAATCTTTTAGGCTGGAAATGATCTTTGGGACCATTGTGTCCAGCCTTTGGCTGTACACCACCAAGTCAACTAGACCATAGCACTGAGTGCCACATCCACTTGAAGAATTTCAGGGATGATGACTCCACCACCTACCTGAGCAGCCCATTCCAATGCTTAACCACCCTTTCAGTGAAGAATTCTTCCAGATGTCCAACCTGAACCTCCCCTGGTACAGCTTGAGGCTTGGTTGTCTGGGAGACCAATCCCCACCTGGCTACAGCCTGCTGTCAGGCAGTTGTAGAGAGCAAGAAGGTCTCCCCTGAGCCTCCTTCTCTCCAGGCTAAACAACCCCAGCTCCCTCAGCTGCTCCTCATAAGACTAAATTACGATGTTTATAACTCTTTTTTCCAAAGCATTCCAGGAATTCCTTTTAATCTCACATCACCTGTATAGTTAAGAAGTATATTATCTACTCTGGAGTCCAAGATATTTCTAAACATAGTGAGTTCAAGAAAAGAGTGCAAGGAACTCCCTCTGATTTATTCTTCTGTTCCAACAGAATATCAGTCTCAGCTGCATTACTCAGAAATGTTTTCTGGCTTTGTATGTGTGCTGTTGAAAGTTAGTTTATGCTATGACTCTCTACTCTGATAGAAAGAAGCAGGGGCAAAGTTTAATAAAGTCAACATCTATTGCTGTTCCCAAAATCTACTACAAGGGAGTAGGAGGAGAAATAATTTGGTTTCACACAATTTATCAAATACATTCCGGATATTGTTCAACTGTCAGTAGATTTCAGTGTACACAGAGAGTGTGTATTTGCTTAGTGCCTAGAACTGAAGTCAAACTGAAAGGTCTAGTTATTACCTTCTTATTTTCGCCTTTTATATTACACACTGTCATGAATTCACATGTGTAACAGGATCTGGTTTGCTACCAGCTATATGCTTTTGAATATAAACATCTGTACTCATGTACAGGCACGCCAGAAGTGTTAGCAAGCAAGGAAACGAGCCTGAAGACTGACACATGTGGCTGTGGGTGGCCCCAGGCAGAATTTTTGAAGAACTGTTAACTTCTTAGAGCAGTCTTCTCGCTCATGGTGTGTTCATAGGACAGTTCAAACATCCTCTAGCTGTGCTCAGTGAGTCTTAGGTGGAGGAATGCTTGCAAGGCTATCGCCAACTATTTTAAATCCTCCTGGTGTCATGCAAGGCTGCACTCAGTGCTCAACCAAGTTGTGAATTCATCTCCGTTCCTGTGCTCCATGTATCAGTGCTTGCAGTTGTTAGCATCTTGATGCACTTGGTATTCACAGAATCATAGAATGGCTTGGGTTGGAAGGGACCTTAAAGATCATCCAGTTCCAGCCCCCTTGCCATGGGCAAGGACACCTTCCACCAGACCAGGTTGCTCAGAGCCCCATCCAACCTGGCCTTGAACACTTCCACTAATGGAACATCCACAACTTCTCTGGGCAACCTGTCCCAGTGCCTCACCACCCTCACAGTGAAGAATTTATTCCTAATAGCCAGTCTAAACCTAGTCTCTTTCAGCTTAAAGCCATTGCCCTTTGTCCTATCACTACATGACCTTGCAAATCCAGGTAAGTGGGCGTTCTTAAGTCTTGTATTTGTGCCGTTTCTAAAACCAATCTGAGCACATCTGGGGAGATGGGATTTGGCCACCCTTCTTTCTTATCTGCAGTCTCCCTCCCAAGGAAAGACCAGCCAGAAACAACATTGTTCAGGACCTTTCAATCCTGATCAAGTGTATTCTCACCTCAGTTCTCACATGTGTAAGAATTTCTTCACATCTTCTACAGCTTCCTGAAAAGCAATGGTTAAGTATGGCCTGAGTGATCTCTCCCCCACATGTTCATGCTCTGCAGTTTTGGTTGTAAAATTTTCAACAGAGGTGCATGGAAACTATAACATTAAATAGTGACCAAACTAAGAATGCTCTTTGAATAAGGCTGAAAGACCTGCTCTGACTATACTGGGCTTTTTGTGCCCTGCAGTCACTCAGCTGGAACTCAGCTGGAATTAGTGGATCAAAGCTGTTATGAAACTATAGGGGTTTGGCTCTTGCAGCCATTGTAAAGACTTTGATAGGCTGGGAGAGAAGACTCAGGAATGGTGCAGGTAGTAACACACATGTTGTACATGGACTCATTTAAAATCCAGAATTTAAACAAAGCTGAGCCTCATAAGTACTTCTCTAATACACCCTTAAGTGTGTCCTGACCTATTTCTTCTCTGAGCTTCTTGTTAGGTGAAGTTAACCATGTCAGGTATCCTAACCTCCACTGGAAGTTGTGTTGTGTGTCACAAAGTGTGCTTTTCTTTTACACGGGCGCTTTGATTGCCAAGTGGAAAATCTTTCACAAGATGCTGTGAGGGCAGCAGATTGCTCAAGTCCACATGACAGCTTTTAGCCTCAGATGTGTTTGGCACTTCTTCTCCTCAGCCCTTATAAATCAATAGATTATATGACATGAATAAGCTCAAGAAGATGACAAGAAGAAAGATGAAGCACAGGATTTTATCCACTGTGAGTACTGCTAAGACCCTGTAGCATTACAAGACTTTTATTTATGTGGGATTGGTCATCCCAGGGTTAACCTTTGAACTTTTGGACATGCAGCCTTGTCTTGATCACCTGGATACTTCAGCAAGCAAAGCACTTTGGAGAGTGGATCTAAAAACACAGGTCTCTCAGATGTCTGTTCCACAATCAATCTCATTAACTGAAAAACAACTGCAAGAAAAGAAGATCATTACACTGCAGCCTTCTGGGAAGACACTAAGGATAGTAACATTACACTCACAAGTTGGAGGACTTGTTTCCATGGGGAATTTGTAGGTCTTTGCCAATTGCAGCAAATCAGACAGAGGATGTCTGAGCAATGACATCAGGCACACTGTGGAGTCAAGAGGCAAGTTGGTGATAAAGTCAAAAGGAGGCAGGCTTGGCAAACTGCATCATGCCCATGCTGGCTTGTGCCAGGGCACACGGCGAGGTTTTGGCCTTGTGCTTGATAGTGTGATGGACAGGGACAGAGCTAATGAAAGGGGTGGTGAAAAGATGACCTAGGGAAAAGTCATGTGCAGGATGGAATTTATGGTGCTATTTATTTTGTGATTTAATTGCTACTTTCAGTCCTTCCAATTTTATATGCTCCAAAGAGAGTATGTATGCTCCCTGTGGGTTTTACTTTGATTTTGGTATTGTGGGTTGCTGTTTGGTTTTAGTGGGTTTTGTTTTGTTTTGGGTTTTATTTGTTTTGTTGGTGGTTGTTGTTGTTGTTGTTGTTGTTGTTTTTCCCCAAAGGAAATAACTGCAGGATTTCTGGCTGGTGAGTTTAGAATACTGAGCCTTAGGAAGAGGAGCCATTTCCAGATTAAGGGAGATTTCTAAGCCCTCCGTTTGGATCAAGATCAGATTTAGCCCAGAGTAGTACTGTTGCCAAATCAGGCTTTGGACCCAGTGGTGGCAAACCATGTTTATGAACTTGTCCTTCTCTTAGATGCTCTGTTCACTTTGAGCTCTTGGCCTTGTCTAAATGCTGACTGAGGTTATAGGCCCTCGTGGTCAGGAATGAATTTGTATCTGCAAAAAAGGAGGTCAGATCAATTGATCAGTGGGATGGGTCAGTTGACTTGTCAAAGAAGAGTTGGAAGAAAGTAATGGTTTTGCATTGATTTTTGCATCAATCTGTTAAAATTCTTAAAATCTTCCTTTTGATATTTACTAGTGGAAATGAAATGCAGCAGAAACGTATCTCAGTAGATGCTTTGACATCACTGCAGTTAAATATTTTTTAAGTGGCAAGGCATTTTCCTAGGACTGCAGAAATGAGAGAATCCAGCTATGTCATCTAGCCCTATCCCTGCCAGTGCAACGTTGTGTGACATTTGCTGTGGTGACTGTCAGGAACTTTTAAGACCACGTTATGGCAGCAGCCCTTGTGTTTGCAGTGACACAGTCCCACAGAGGGGGCGGAAGAGGCTGAGCCAGTACAGGCACAGTAGGTAATTCTGTTTAGTCCTTGCAGCTTTCTCACTCCTGTAAGTTTTTGCCTGTATCAAAGAGTATCATTAACATCAGCTTTTTGTCCTCTCCTCCTCTGCCTAGAGGAAGTGTGCAACTAACCACGTGTTCTTTTGGAATGGATTGCTTGTTTTCTCCTTGCACAAACAGTGCAGGGTAGTGCACATTTAATGTTCATATGACATAGGGTTTATGTGCAAGGTCCCAGTCCCAGACCTCACCTACATAGTAATGAGTGCTGGCTCATAAGGTTTAATACAGACCTGCACTTATAGTTTCACGGTGTTTTTATTCAGCTCCCAAGAGCTGAATAGAATTCCTCCTTTTGTTTGGCGGGGCAGGCAAATTTTCTGCAGACTGGCACACATAGTGAGCACCCCAAGTGGCCTGGCCTGAGCAGGTTGTGCTGACTTTTGACCAGTCAGGGCCCTCAGGTAACACCAGTTGAATCTTTCAAGGAGAGGCTGGAGGATGCAGCATGCCGTGTTGGGTTCTTCTCTTTCCTGGACTGATCTCTCTCTGTCCTCTTTCTGATTTGTGTCAGTGGAGCATTGTAGAGAGGAGTTTGGTTCCTGCAACTCTACCATTCCTTGACACTTGCAGACCCATCTTCATATTTTGGAGTAGCAGAGCGGTCAGAAATGTCTCATTGTCATCTCTCAGATATGTCCCAACATTGTTTGCTACCAAAGCAGTGAAACTGGATAGCTGGCAATCAAATGATCAGCAGCGAAGTGTCTCTTCTGCCAGCCTGCTCTACTGGATACGCTGTGTGAGACCAAGGGGCTTTACCTGCACACCTTGCCAAGAGCCTCATATTCTCGGCAATCTGAAGACAGAGAATTCATTGTTTCATGGAGATCTACTCCTTTAAGTTCCTGTGCCTGTGGATTCTTGTACTGACCTCCTTTCACAAATTTTCCCGTTTATTATCTGAGGCTGATAATTCCTCAGATATGTCAAGTGTTGCTTTGCCTCCCAGTTGTTACATCCTTTCCTTTAGCTTTCCAAGGAAACTCACCTCAACTATCTTTATTTCTTTCTCTTTTTTTTCTTTTTTAAGGAGTTTTGAATTCTCCAGTGCCAGTTGCTTTTTTTTTTTTTAATCAACTTGAAGAAGGTATAGTCATGTGCTACTTGTGCTGACAGTTTCCCATGCTAAGTGCAGGTAACTTGACCTGCACTATACCTGCTCATTCTGTGGGTTATTGGTTCAGCAGAAGCACCAAAGCAACCCCAATGGTAGCTGTATTGGTAAAGCTAACACATGCTGAAAGTCAGGTGTTCATCTGCATGGATGGCCTAATGCTGGCTCTACATCCTGAAGTTCCCAGAGCCTACTGAGCTCCTCTCTTAGCCAGAAATGCAGGAGTAGGATTCCTGAGTGTGGGATTTCTTCTTCTGCACCGTACAGATGTTGAGAAACTACTGAGAAAAATCAAGGGAAGAAAATGACTGAAATATTAACAAAGAAGCCCTTCTATTTCCCAGTTTATTCCTTCCAGTCCCTAACCAGCTGTGAAAACAAGAGTGCATCTTTGGAAGATACATGTACATTTACTACACCATTTATGTGACACCAGGTCTTTTAACTAATCTGCAGACAATTGATAAAAGGATTTTCCAAGCCACAAGGACTGGTTAGAGCATCTTGAGCCTCAAGAGACCGCAGGGATCATCCCTAATGCTCTCTATTCTGTGCAGAGGAGGCACAAAGGGACACTTGCAATACGTACACATCGGTGGGCTATGTTTGCAGTCGTGGAACTTCCCACTCTTCATTTGCAGTGTTAACGTTGTGCTTATTGCAGCCAATAAAATACAGCAGGAAAAAAAAACAAAACCAAGCATCCCTTCTCATGTTTATATTTATACCATTGAATCTTTGGCCAAAAAGCTTAATGGAGTGTCTTTTCAAATACCAGCACATGGGAATACGCACACAAATGTGCAGGTATGCTGATGCATATGCAAAACAGAACTTTTTTTTTTAAGCTTATACCAGAATTCTTGCGAGTTCATGCCCTGCAGGATGAAACAAACTTTCCTCTGGACAGTCTAGCACAAACTTAGCACTTAGGTCTCATTAAAGTCCCAGTCTGAGAGGTTAAATTGCATTAAATGTTGCAGGAGCCTCATGCCACACCTCTGCAAGGGGAGTGGGTAGAGTTCATTCACTGTGAAGTAATGCTTGTGTTAATAGCTAGAGGTAGGATGACCAGGAGCCCATGCCTGGAAAACCTGTGATCTTGATGATTTCAGTGCCCTCTCTGGCATCCTGTGAAAAGTCTCACATGACAGCTTTGAAGGTGGCTGGATTCCCTTGCCAGTCAGCTGCTCCCTTCAGAAAATTCTTCCCCAGATATTCTCTGTATGGCAGAAATCCCAATCAAAACACCCATCAGAAGGGAAAGAGCAGTAGTAGTGTGTTAACAGCCTGGGGAGTGCCCTCATTTCAGATGAGCCTGTGAAAAACACTGCTAGGCCAGTAACATCAAACCATGGAAATGCCACAGCATTGGAGCTCAGCTTGAGCTGCTTTTTTCATTTCTGGGGTAGGGTTTGAAGCCTAGACTGCACCCCAGGCTCCTGGGAAAGCTTGTCCCCAGTGCTTAGGGGAATGAGCTGGAAGGGGCATCCATGGGGCAGAAACACCTAGAGAGTGACATCCTTTGGGATTGATCAGTCTGAAATATGTAAATACATAAGTCTTGGTGCAAGGGACACCGCCTTTATGAAAGGCATCTGGTCTGCAGCTCAGGCAAAAGTGCTGCAGAGGTGAAGACAGCACCTCTCCGTGTGCCCCACAGGGCTTATGGATAATTTGGAAAATGGCTGCTCCTGAGCAAGGTTGTGCCTGTTGACAGCAGTGCCCTCCTTGCTTTAAGCAGGCAGATGCTGCAAAATCAATGTCCCCCAGGAAATGTGACTTTCCAGAGATATTTCAGAGGCCATGCTTGAAATACGTAGTGCTGGTAGGCAGCCCATGAGGCAGCTCTGTGAGCAAGAGGTCAGCAAGTCAGGGAGTTCTCTCTGCTGATACAAGACTCTGTGTGAGGGTGTATTTAAGATAAAGTGGCCTGAGTGTAGCACAAAGCCCTTCTCAGTGCCCTCTTTCCGAAGGCTTGCAATGTGTAGCTCTGGAGGAGCCTCCCACCCTACTGCCACCATGTCCCAAACAGTAATTTCAGGCTGCCTGGCCTAGCAGGATTTGAAATGATGCCAGGATATGATTAATAAATTCCCATGTGTGTGCAGGAAGGGCAAGGAAAGCAGTGCTGGGAACAGCTGTGGGAGATTGCCAAAAGCATGAGGTGACCTCCATCATGGCTAGGTTGCTGCCTCTAGGCAGCAGAGAGGTACTTGAAAAATTCTGACTGGATCTCACCCCACAGTTCCCAGCCCTGGATGGGCTCTCCTTTTCTGGGCAAGTGGGCACTGCCATCTTGTTGTCACCAGCCCGAGTGCCATTACCAGCCGGTCAGGAGAGGTGACAAACCTCTTGGTGGCAGGAGGCAGCCCCAGCGTGCTGAGGCCTTTGCCATGGGCTGTGGAGGAAGAAATGATGGCTGGTTTAACCTTTGTTTCAGTCTCTGAAGAGGAAGGACATTCTGCCTCCACTCTCCTGGAGCCCGGCAGTGAGTTCACGGAGGTTCTGTGAGCAGGGCTGAACTCCTGCTGCTGAGGCAAGTCTTTGAAGGTTCATCTATTTTTCATTTTCTTCTCATTGCCAGAAGTCACAAGCATGTGGTCGAGCCCCTGTCATGAGACAAGATGCCTATGTCCCGTTGGAAGGTGGACACATGAGGTTCTACTGCCTTTGACTTTGCTCCTTCCCCCATCGGTACCTGGACAGTCCTCCTACACTCCCTTCTGTCTTCTTTCCGTGAGCTGGTTTACGATGCTCTTGCAGAAAGTGTTGTTGCATTCAGGGAACCGAGCAGGCAAAAAGCTGGAGAAAATTATTTTCTGTTTTGCCCCAGCGAAGTTAGTGTCCCAACCACTGTTTCCTGCATCAGGTTCCCAAGGGGTGATAAGAGAAAGGGGGATCAGTAGGAGCAGCCTGTCCCTGCAGGTGGCCCTTTGCCATCTCATTGCTGTCACTGCAGAGGGACAGCGCAGCCTCCATCCCCCTCGGGGAGCACATCTCAAGACAAAGCACCTCCCAGTTCCTCCTGGGTGGGTGAAAGCACCCCAGTTTGCTGAGGCAGGGGCACCCCACACCTGTGCGCGGGAGTGAAGAGAAAAGCACTGTTCACAGGTACACGTGGCAGATTTTCTTTTGTTGCTGCTTATTATGGGAAGTCAGGAAGTGGACTGTTCCCAGGGTATTTTTGACCATGCAGGCCTTCTCACTCAGCAGTAATCTAATCCCCACAGAAGCAGGGTGATCCTATATACTGAGGTGCAGAGGGTAATGCCTGGTGCCATTCTTTGTGTCAGCCTTTTTAACTCACTCACTAGCTTGCCACAGACTGAAAAAAGCAAGCATAAAAAGCCGTGGCAGTGGATGTGTAAAATGGAATAAAAATGGAGAAAGATAAATTGTGTTTCTGAAACTTAGTGAGGTGTCAGGTATTGATCAAGATAACCTTAGTCTTCGACAGTGCTAGACAGCTTAATTTCCCCGCTCATTTATTAGCAAAATCTTTCTGTGTATAATGTCTCTTTTACTTTGGAAGAATAGCAACACATTAAAAAAAGCCCTCATTCTCAATTTAATGAAAACACATCTCACAGTGATTTTATATATTTCATAGTTGATAAAAAAACCCCATCTCTCCCAGGAACAAAGACTTCCCAGCTTATGGAAAGGCAACATCAGTTTTTCCTTGGTTGCAAAGCTCACTTTTTGTTATAGTTGGATATTAACACCTCTGACACTCTGACAGATATCAAAGGCAGCCCTCTGGCACTATCCCAGCAGGTCGGTAGTTGAGCCCATGACAGGGCTGCAAAGTGCTTCTGACTTCAGGTTTCAGTTTCCCAGGGGAGGCCCATGCCAGAGTATTCCCTGTTTCCTCACAGGTATGGGGAGCAGGATCGGGAGTGCGCCTGGCTGTGTCAGGTGTCCAGCTTCAATGTATTTCCTCATACCACAGGGATGCAGCATCCCAGTTAAAATATATGAATGTCTGGGTGTGCTTGAAGTGAGATATATTCACCTGGGTTCAAAAGCTCACTGCACATTTTTAAAAATCATAGACTCGTAGGATATCCTGATCTGGAAGGGACCCACAAGGATCGTTGAATTTCAGCTGCTGGCCCTGCACAGGACAATGTGCCTGAGAGCATTGTCCAAACACTTCTTGAACTCTGGCAGGCTTGGTGCCATGAAGAACCTTTTCCTAAGGTTCAACCTAAACCTCTCCTGACACAGCTTCATGTTGTTCCTTCATGTGTGTCAAAGACTTTGTGAAGCCCTTTTTAAAGAAATGTGTGTGTATGTTTGTGTGTGTGTGGAGTCCGTGTACACGTGTATGGATACATGTATTTCAACCTGAACTTGATTTCTCTTAGGTGTGTGAACGGTCACTGAATGGGACAGTGGGGCTATTCCATGTAGGTTATGCCTCTTAAATGCACTGAGATAAGGAAACACATTTTTCCCAATGCTTTCGGGATCCTTCTGCACAGTAAAGTCAAAAGATTTTAGGAGAAGCTGCCAAGGGAGGCTGGGAAGCTCCAGGATGCAATAGTTACTTGGGAAGAGTTGCACCCTGTGACAGAAATAAACACTTACAAGCTCTTTTAAAATAAGAAATAACCTTAAATGTGATCACCCCTAAATGCATCTGCAGTTTATTAAACAGCTGCTTTCCAGGCCATATTTAACTGAAGAAGGAACTACTTGCATCACATACACATCAGATCCAAAGGAGCTCACTTCTGGGGGCCAAGGTCAAACACAAGCTCATAGGCACATTCATAACTTGAACATGCCGTGCATTACTTGATGGTTATGGCTGCCCATGCTTGAGTCATGGGCTACATGTGTACCACTGTGACCTTTGTCAAATTAGATCTTGGGGTGCTGGCTTGGTGAAATAAAATAATGGAATTAGGTGGCCTAATTTGTATAGTGAGCATTATTCTAACTGGACTGTGTTTCCATTACCCAGGAGACTTTGAATCAGAGGTGTTACAGCATGTGTATATTAAAGCCTGTAATTCACAGGATTTGTAGCTTCCCTACTCTCCTTGCCTGTGTTTGAAGGAGGAAATCCCTGTCCAGATGTGACAGCTGCATGGGATGAAAGGACACTTGGCTGTGGCAAGCTCACTATGCTGAGTGCTTTACAGGCAGACAGACATGGTCCCCACTAAGGAAAACTCAACGCTGTGTGATCCTGTAAGAAGTCATTGACGGTAGAAAGTGAAAATGAATAATGCAGTTGCTGAGGTACCAATTCAGCAGGCTTGGGAGGGCCAGAGTCTCTGGTCTGCTGAGGCCAGGTTGCATTGCAGGTACAATAAGTAGTGCCCTTTTAGGTTTTTTTAAATTACATTTTGACAAGTTTTAGTCATAGCTTTCCATCAGGAAATTACAGTTCTCTTTCCATAGAGAACCAGTAATCCTGATGCCTGGAGTCTCAAACCACCTGGATGAGGTAGTATGACTGGTCCAGCAGCCCAGCAGAAAAGGCAGCCTGACTTAGTCACGGTCCTCTTGCACTAGAAATGCCATAATAGACATGGCAAATGATTAGGCACCTGGTCAGAGGTGTAAATGCAGGCCTTTAAAGCAGGGAGAGGATAAGATTAGAAAAGCTGCTGTTCCTGTGAAAGAAGTCTTTGCTCATGTAAAACTGTGCCAATGGACTTTTCTAGCCAAGAAATGAGGACAGTGTCCTGGAAACACAGCCGAGTAAGAGGGAGAATGGGGAAGAAATAGACAAGTGAGGTGACTTCTCAACATCTCTATTGCTGTCGATGTGCAATGCAAATGTGCTGTATCTGTGTACTGAATCTGGCTGGCAAAGGGGCTGCAGCACTCCTGCACAGGACAAGCCCTCAAACCACAGGCTTCATTCCTGGTGTGTGAATACCCCATTGATTGATTTAAATAAGGCAGCTGCAGGACTCTTGGTAGGGTGGGAGCCTCTGTGCCAGCACAGAATTGTGACTGGAAATAAGAATGTGGCTCGTCTTCCTTATTCACTTCTGTTCCTCTTCCCACCGCTTCCCACCACACAGTGCCACTATTTCCTTGCCTCCACTTGGTGCTGGTCAGCCACTGTGGCACACACAAACCCTCTCCAAGAGGAGAATTCCCCTCTGCTGTGGGGAGAGGGTTACCAAGCTCAGTGATGTCACAGCCAGTGAGAGCCAGGGCCACATAAAGGCTGGGAGGTGGCTGGAGAGGCAGGCACAGCCATGGGGAGCAAAACCCCTGCATGCAGTGATGGGAGCACCCAGGGCATCCACTTTTTGATCTGGAGGTGGGTGAACAGGTGGGTGCTACTTTGCCAAGCTCCCCAAGACCTGGATTGCTGATGGCTCCCTATGGTGGAAAAATCCTTGAGCTGGTGGGAACCATCCCAGGTGCACATTCGGGCTGTCCCCTCCTGCCTCACAGAGAGCTGAGTAGGTCAGACCTAGGATCAAGTGATTGGGATGTTGATGCTTGACTCAAGAGGGTCTCATAGCTCACTTGAAACTAAGCCTGAGCTAATTAGTCCCTGAAGACAGCAGGTCAGAAATAACCTGTATGGCTCTGGGTGGCATGGTGGGAGACTGGGATGAGGAAAGTGCATCTCTCCCATTCTGTGCTCTCACCTGGCACACACTGTGAGGTGTGTCTTAGCTGGCTCCAACCCAGCCCTGCCTTGTCTGCTGAGGGGTGAGGGATGAAGGATTTCCTAAATGCTTTTTCCTGAGTTATTTTGGTTCTGCCAAAAGGCCTCTTGCTTTGTGTTCAACTACTGTCATTGTTCCCCTGGATCAAAAACTGGAGCAGGTTCTCCCTGCATGTGCTGGGCACTGTTTGGGTTAACTCCAGGTGCTCAGCCAAGCCAGCTCTGGCAGCAAGGGCAGAGCCTGCAGGGCCACCACCTCTTCCTTCCTGTCACTGGGGGTGACACCAAGCAAGACAACCCCTGGCCTTTTCTTCACTTCTGTCCCACCTTTCAGCAATTCTTCAGAGCCCTAAGTATAGGGAAGGGATGTTTCCAGAGACAGGGAACACCAGGCATGTCAATGTTTCTGATAAATGGTCCTCACAATGGAAAAAATGAATACCACATTTGTATCCAGAGATCGGAGCAATGGACTTAAGTACAGAAGTCTCTTATTAAACAACCATCAGCCCGATGCTGTAATTGGTGTTATATAGAAGCCATTATACATATATTGTATATAATTATTTCCTTCTTACACTTAACAGCTACTTTCTGATTTTTCCTCCTCTGGATAAGGCAGGCTGTTGCTGTCTTGCTATCCTTATGATTTTTAACTTGGCTTCTGCAATGAAATAAAAAACCAGTCCTCACTTTAAAAATATGTGGTCATGTTTCTTAAATGAAACAGTGTGGTGCTGAGAGTACCAAGACTGTAATTCAAGTTGCTGATCACAAACAGCCAAAGTCATTTTTCTTTTAGGATATTGCCTTTCACTGAACCTGAAGATTGACTTACAATTTGTCAGACCATACATATCTGTTGGACCATGGATGTCTGTTACATTTAGGAAGCGTGATTAGCAAACACTGTCAAGGCATTCTTTTAAGTAATATGGCACTATTACTCACTGCTGAATTTAAATGAAAAGGCAATTATTACACGCCACAAGCTTAGCTGTATGCAGATTTTGCCTCTGTTGTTTATTACATATTTCTAAAGTAGCAGATAAGAATTTTGGTGGTTTTGGAGCTCTACTTTAGAACCAACAAATTAAAGATCCTTATTAAAGGAGCTGCTTCTGTTCAGAGCAGCATAGCCAGACGTTAAGCTAGAAGTGCAGAAGAAAACCTTTAAAACACTGCAGGATAAGAAGCGCATTTGTAGAAATTGTCCCCTTCAACTGAGGCTATATTTGTTTTGTCATAAAAAATAATAATTTAAAAATTTGAAAGTGCTATTCTTTTGAAGGGATTTTATACTGCTTTGGCTATTGCTGTCCTGGTCCTAGATAGCAGCTGACTTGAAAGAGCTGTGCTACAAGGCTCAAGATAGTCAGGCCAGCAGCATTGCTCTTAGGAAGATACATTTTGTCACCAAGAACTAAGGCAATTACTATCTGGTCCTGAATTCTCCCATCAGTCAAGCAGCAGAGAAATGTTCTTCTAGTCAGACCCCACACAAAAACCCGTGACATGGCTTTCTGCAGATGAAGAGTGGCCACAGAGAAGGCTCTCAGACAAATCTTCCTGCCTGCACAGGTGTATCGGAGCTCATGAGACCCATTTGGTGGTAGCCTTTAGAAGAGAGCCCCTAGCAGTTTGGTGTTCAAGAGAAGAGCTTGAAATGATGGAATAGCTTGAATCTGCATGGGGAAGCTGACAAGAGTTGGTAGTGGCAACCTTATCCTCATTAGCAACATCTTAAATCACTGCATGAATGTCCTTTCTCATGTTTCCTGCACAGATGCTGGAGATAATTCTGAGTCTATAAAACTTTGCTGGATATAGCTCTGTTTGCAGGCTCTCATTCCAGTTTTGAGGAGTAAGTACATTCTTGTCCGGTCTTCATAGTGATATAGTTTGGAAAAAACAACATGCCAAAGCAGTTCTCTTCCACGTGGTCCTTCTTCAGCATAGATGGCTGCAATATCAGTGCCCACCAAGTGTCACACACTCACACCTTTCAGTTTAGATATGTTTTGAAATGTCGTGGGGATGGGAGTAGGGTGTCTGCCTACCTATGCTATTTTTTTCTCTTTAAATGAGCATTTGCCCTTTAATCTTGCTAAGAAGCACAGTTTAACTCAGAGGACACTCAACTGTGGAACTTGCTGGCTCAGAAGGGGTTGGAGCAACTTCTTGCCATGTAAGTCTCAGTCTAGTGAGGCACCAAGGATACAGAAAGGTGTCAAGTAATGCTACCTCATGCTCAAACACATTTGTGGTTGTCATTCAGCAATGTGCTTGCATACATTTTTCAGTTTAATCTTATTGGGGTTTAATGGGATTTGGAGTGTCCCTAAATGTTTGTGCTACAGCTGTGCAATTGTCTGACTTGCAGCTTCAACCAGCAGCTGCACGAAAGCAAACTGTGCAAACCTGCTTTCACCCTTGCACCCAGCACCTGCGACCCTCTGTTCCCCACAGACCTCAGTAAAATGAAGACTGCACCTCTTAGCAGGTTAGATAAATGTCTGCCAGGAATGGCTCAGGTGTAGTTTCTCCTTCCTTGGACTGGAAGAATGGCCTTCCACAAGCAATTGCAACTCAATTTTATGAAATTTCTAGGAAATTATACTGCATGATGGTTAGACTAGTAGATGGATGACAAGTACAGCTACTAGCTAGTAACCAAAATTAAAACAAATCTTAATTATTCTGATTTTTCTGTAGCTGTTAAACCTTTCGAACTTTACTTAGGTATCACCTCCAAGAAGAGAAGACGGGGGGAAAGAGAATGTTTTCCTGTTGGAAAGAGAATGCTTTTCAACTTACTGATTAGAGGACGTACTTTCCGCCCCCATTTTATCTGTTACTTTTCTCAAGTGTTGACACAGACAGAAAAAAAGTCTAGGTCATAAATGACAACTATAAGCCTCTTGGGCAGTTAAGTCCAAAATGTCTATCTTGCAAACTCCCACCCTAAGCTGTTGTTTGTCTCTGGCTACATCTCCCCTGTAGCTCCATTTTCATGGTAAAATTTCCATCTCACCAGATGCTGGTCATGGATGCAATTAGCCAAATCCAAATGTTTTTGTCTGAGCACAAGGACCGATGAATTTCCCAAAGAGACACTTTTCCATCACTTTCACCTTGTAAGGTGAAGACTTAAGTTTACTTCTTGCCTCCTGTCATACTTTGCTTCTGAATCCCTAGTTGAACACATTTGTGGCATCCTTGTCTAGGTGACAGGAGATTCAGAAACCTCTTTCACACCAGGGGTGCAGTTACAACAAGAGGGACTGTGAAAAACTGACTTAAAAATAATCATCACCTTGTAAGCTGGATTGCCATTTGGGGAGGTAAGAGAGGGATGGAATAGAGACAGTTGCACCCATAAATCATCTAGTTGTGGGTTAAAAGGGGCTTTCAGTTCCCAAACCTTGTTATTTTTCCAGTGAGATAGCTTTATCTTGGGGAGTCAGGCTTATATCTTATCTTAAAATTTAGTATCTTGGCTCCTTCTTTAACCAGCAGAAATCTGTTTGATGTAGTCAAGGGAGCCTGGAGGATGAATCAGATGCCCCACCAGCACAGATAGGCTTCAGCTCTTTAATGTTGGCTCCTCCTGCCATTTGATACTCCAGGGCAGATTGAGACATCTGCACGGGGCTGGTAGACGTGATGCAAGATGGAGAAAGCCCACGTTCTTTTTGGTGAAGCAACTGGATGCCAACAGGGATACTCCACAACACCCAAAATAGCTTTAGACACTTGCTTGTAGGCTACTGAATCCTGGCTTTAGAGAGATTAATTATTTCTAGATTCATCAATTATACAGAATGTATCTCCACGGACTGAACTGAACTCCCGCACTGATGCCTGAATTTAGATGTTCTCACCTCGTATTGAATCGAGTGGTTTGAAATTCAAACCGAGTGGTTTGAAATTCTTCTTTAGCATCAGCATAGACTTTGCAGAGTGGCAGGATGTGTACTGAGAGTCTGAATAATTCAGATAAAATTCATCCTTGGAATACACAGGCTTTGTCTGACAGCCTCTTTGGATGAGAACAAACATTAGCCTCTGTGCACTGTAGTAAAGGGGTAGGGAAAACAAGAGAAATCTTGACCTGTAGTGGAGCTGTGACAGGAGAGACTAAACTAAAGAAATTAATGGGGATCAATCCCAGGCTAAAGAGGAGAGAGTGAAGGTTTTGACATATTTAATTGTTTACAGTGTCTTCTCTGACTTTGCAAAGAGATTCACTGGATGGACATACAGAATTGTGTCTGTATGCTCCTGCTGATGAGCACGTCTTGCAGTTGTGAGACAGCAATTCATGTAGTTCCCATCTCTTGTTTTACCTCAGTGATCAGATTTAAGGATAATAAACTCTCTCCCAATAAACCCATAATGACATGTTGCTGTTTCATGCCAGGGGAGGAGTAGTGGGGATAAATGAAACCTCCCTGACAAGGTGCTGAAAGGTTTCCATTGTCAGTTTGACACAAGCACAGGAGTGATACAGGACACCAAAGATGACACCCAAACTTGAAAAGGCTTGGGCAAAATTGTTATTTGAGAGCACATTACTGTGCTCCCACATCCTCCCCAGTGCCTGTGTGACATTGCAGAACCGGGTCAGCAAGGACTGAGAAACCCCATCACAAGTGCCTTTGCAATAGATACCCCTGCGAGTGCACAGCAGGAGGACCAACAGCTGGGAGAGAATCACATCCATCAGCAATGGGGAGGCACCCCAGGCTGCTCCCTGCCTCCCAAAACATGTGCAGGGGGAAGCCACATCATCAGCAGAGGAGCTTTGGCAGCTCTCATGGCACTACTGCCAACAAGATCCTTTAGAAGAGCTGCATTGCAGAAGCGGTAATTAAAACTAAAGTAAGACTATTATTCTTCTAATTGAATTTCAAAACTCATGCGTGGATAACTGCCTAGGAAATCATTTACTGCATAACATCCATAATAGCTATTTCCATTTGAAACAGCTGGAGAGAGCTCCTTGCAATCTTAGCAGTACATTTCAGTATTTGACCAGAAAGAGAAACAAGATAAAAGTATCCATTCAACAGCACGGTTTGGAGATAGGTGAGTAATAATTTCCCTGCAGAGAGGCTTCACACAGAGCAGTGACACCAGAGCAGTTCACGAACACTCAGACAGGTGTGAGCATCACTCCCTACCACCCGAGGACACAGGAGCAGAAAGGCAGAGCACTTGCCAGTGACAGCAAGCTTGCAGGCAGGAAGGCTGGAGCTCTGGGATGGAGAAGAGGATGAGCAAGAGACACAAAACCAGGTTTGGAACACCAGATGTAATTGTCTAGGATTGCTACTGCTGTAGCACTGGATTAGCCTGTGCTCTGTGGCACGATGTTTTTACTCATGGCGTACATTTCACTTGAAGATAATCCCTACACTGCACAGCTACCCCTCCTCTGAGCTTCTGTCTGTGCTGCAATGCTGCAATTGCAGTTCCTAAAGAGCTTTTAAAACAATTGGGGTTTTGACCAATTGGCTTGAAAATGGAGACCTGGAACCACGTCCTGGGAGGGGAGGAGGCCAACAAAGTATTTGTGGGGCTCATCACTGGTATGAAATGCATAAAGTAACCCCTCATCTTTTTGGTGGTGCTGGCAGGGAATCATTTTAACCTTGATGTAATAGCTATCCCAAAATATCTTTTCTGAATAGCCTTACAAAAGCTGCCAGACAAATCTTTCATAGCTTGAAGTATTACTGGTACTTTCCAGATAACGTAATTCTGCTTTTTCTGGGCCATTCCTAACATACTACAGGCACGCTGCATGACTGCAGAGGCAGCGGCACAACAAAAGGTTTGCCAAGGCTGACTTCCTCCCTGGCACCGAGTTCCTGGGCCTTCTGGCCTCTCACCTTCACAAAACACACCTATAAGGTAGGTGAAGCTGAGGAAATAAGCTGAGATTCAGCTGTCTTTCTAATAAAATAAAAAAAGCCAAATCTCTCCCTTCAAACAGTCAGACTTTGATTTGTGTCTCTAATTTGTGCTTCTGCAGACTAAAACGAGGAACTAATTCTGATGTCCTAAAGAAATCATGATGGGTACACTGCCAGCAGTTCCGTCTTTAGTGAGCTAGGAAGGACTTCATGATCACTTCTGACTGTTTGTTAAACATCCAGATTGCAATCCTTTGAAACTTCCATAGAGCCAAATCAGCATCCTATTCCTACCTAAGAGATGGACAGCACAGGTTTGCCTGTGAAGCAGGTGCCCAGCAAGACACAGCAGATAAGGCTGTATTGAATTTATAGCCCATTTATAGCTCCAGCCAGCAGTTAAAAAGATGTGATGATAGACATTGGAGCTCATTAGATTTTTTAAAATTAAATATTATTCGTGACTCAGGATTAAATTCTGCCATTCTTGCTTGGACAAACCTGCTGAGCTTTCAGACATATGACACACTGCAGCACACTGATGTTGATTAAATCCGAGTGAAACTGGAGGTTTCAAAGCTACCCCTTTCGCACCCAAACTCATTCCATAAATGGAAAAAAGGAGAGGTAACAAAAACACTTTTAAAAAAGCACAATGCCAAATGTAGAAGACCCCTCTTAAAAATAAACTTGAGAAAAAATATTAAATATTATGTTTTTTGCAGTCCAAGGCAAAAAAGCCCACTGCCTCCAGTGACATAGAACTTTATGGTAACCATCTGACATTTCCAATATGGTTTCAATAATGTCATCAAGAGTCTGAGGAGTAATTTAGGCACAGACCTGCTTTGATTTGCATTAGAATTTTTGATTTGCACACAAAATAGTTAAGGATACAGACTTTGTATTTTTATTCTGCATCTGTATAGTGAAGCTCATACAAGTCCAGGTTTGTTAAAAATCACAGGGATTAATGGTGGGCTTGGCAGTGCTGGGTTAACAGTTGGACTCGATCTTAGAGGTCCTTTCCAGCCTTAATGGTTCCAGGATTCTAAGTCAATAGAGACTCTTCCGTCTGTTTTTTTTCAATACTTCTAGTATTAGTCTGCAAAGTCTGATTTCTGAATACTTATTCCTGCTGCAAAACAAATTGCTTCATTATAGTACTGCTTGAGCTACTCACTAGTCATTCATTTGAAATGACTTTAAATACATTTTTATTTTCCTTCTAGAGAAACACCACATTTCTCACAAGGGGAAGAGAAGCAAGGAGACTCTTCAGTGGGATATCATTAATCAGAACCTTCCTTCTTGCCATTTGGCCATTTAATCAACCCTCACCACAACAAAACCCTTGTTGGCTTCAGCAGCTTTACCTGAATAAGAACTTGAAGAATTTATTGCGTGGCAAATATTATTACAACAGGGGATAATTATTCCCACAAAAAAAACCCCAAAACAAAACCAACCAAAACCCAACAAAACAAAATCTCAAACAACCCAAGAAAAACAGAAAAGGAAGCTGTTAAATTATAGCTCTGTCAGTGTTAATGGTGGCAACTGTAGCCAACCAAGGCCTGTAGCCCTGAGAGTGGGGTGTTCATCCTTGACACAGCCAGCTTCAGTTGGTCCCTTGTTTGTGTATATAGTAACCAGCCCCAAACAGATCGAGTAAGGGCAGCCCCTGCTGCTAAACTTCCAGTTCAGCTTATTAAGACCATCACAATCTTAGCTCTATAAAAAGCCACATGGAATTAGTTCAAGATCTTTCCTTGCCATTAGGAAAAAATAGCAGATGGCATTGAGTCCTTCTCTAAACAAGTGGCTGAGAAATGGTAGAGGGACCACAGGAGGTAAGACAACACCCCATGGCAAGGCAGGGGCCTCCTCGTTGAAGAGCTTTGAGAGAGTTCAGATGAAAGTTCAGCTTTAGTGACTTCTCTCTGCAGGGAGCAGCAACTCTCCAAACAGGTGGGATGAGTAAGTAGATGAGAAAGAGGTGGCACCAGGGGAAAAATCTGTCCCTATTTAAAACAGAGGAGAACTGAGATTAATGACAAAATTCAAACTAAAATAATAAGGCAAACAGCTTCAGATTTTGAAAAGTTAACTAGAGAAGGTTTGAGTATATCCTCAAAACTCACTGCTGAGGGAAGCTGAAGTGTGCGACTTTATTAAACAGGAATTAATCTGTGTAAAAAAAAATAAATCCATGGATGAGTTATATTGCCTCTGCTGTCAAGATATGAAAATGAGAGCAAAAGATCTGATTTCCCCATGACTTCAAGCAGTCAAATGCATTTTTTGCATCCAGTAGTGCCAGAAGTTGTGCCGCTTTGTTCCTCCCCTGCCTTCCCTCTGCAGCTGTACCTCTCTAGCCAATCTCCTTGTGCGAGTGTGTGGCATCTAAATGGTCTTTACTATAATAACTTACAGAAGCTGGACAAAAAACTCAAAAAGGATATTACTAGTTTAAAAAAAAACCCAAAAAACCAACCTGTTAATTCTGGTATTAGAGTGTGTGCTGAAATAATACTCTAGGGCTCTTAACTTAAAGGAAAGTGAAGGAAGGTCCTACTCAGACTACCAAAAAATTTTGACTCACCTGTCCCCTTGTTTTTCTTGCAAGACAGGAAGAGCTCTTGGTTCAACAGACAACATAGATGGATGCAGAATGTACAGAACACATCTATCATCACATGAATGAGGCTCTTTAGGCTAATGCAGAGCAGCAGGAGTTACAGAGGAAGGTTAGATTATGGAAATAAACTCTCAGTTGAGAGTCCCATTCCTTACCATCTTGGCTCTTGCAATAAATCCAAGTGATGCAGCCCTGGCCTCCCCAACATCTTTGCTAATGAGCTGCAGTGCTTGCACTGCCAGGGAAGGACAGAGCAGGGATTAAATGCACAATACACAGCTAACAGCAGTCAGGAGCTGGTGACAAGGTGGGCACAGCCTGGGTTCCCTCTTCTCAGCATAAAATCCTGGAGCATTTCTTCACTCTTCCATGCTCCTGAACATGAAGATCCCCTATATGTCAGCACAATTTAAAATAATTAGTTAGAATCACAGAATGGTTTGGGTTGGAAGGGACCCAAAGATCGTCTAGTTCCCACCCCTCTACCATGGGCAGGGACACCTTCCACTAGACCACATTGCTCAGAGCCACATCCAGCCTGGCCTTGAACACCTCTGGGGTGTGGGGAGGGGACATCCACAACTTCTCTCAGCAACTTGTTCCAGGTTACTTACCTAGCAACACTCAGCTTTCCTCCCCTCTTCGAGATGTGCGTCATCTCATTGTGTATGCAAATAAGGTTAAGCCTGACTAACATGAAACATTGAATCAACTAAAGAAAAAAAGTAAAGTTTTTGTCAAGCACTGGAACAGGCTGCCCAGTGAAGTGGTTGAGTCACCATCCCTGAACCAGGAAAGCAAAAGAAGGTGTCTACCAAGGAGAATGGATTTCTTATTTTAAAAATAATGAAAAATGTGTTTGGTTTGAGGTTCATATTCAGTGTTATCCTACACCTTTCACTGCCCTTATTCAGGAAGGCCACCAGAATTAACTTTGGGTATTAGTGACCTTAAGCTGAGAATTCATTCCACAGCCATAATGAATTGGAATAAAAAATGCCAAACACTGAAGATCATAGAATGCTTTGGGTTGGAAGGGACCTTTAAAGGTCATCTAGTGGAATCCCTCCTGCAATGAGCAGGGTCATCTTGAACTAGATCAGGTTGCTCAGAGCCCCATCCAACCTGACCTTGAATGTTTCCATAGATGGGGATCTGTCCATCCCCCAGTATGTATTGGCAACACAGGTTGCCCCGACCCAGGTACACCACCTTGCACTTTGTCTTGTTAAACCTCATGAGATTCCCATGGGCCCACTTCTCAAGCTTGTCCACGTCCCTCTGGATGGCATCACACCAAGCACCACTCTGCTTGGTGACACCTGCAAATTTGCTGAGGGTGCACTTGATCCCTTTGTCTGTGTCATTAATGAAGATATTAAATAACACTGGTCCCCGTACAGACCCCTGAGGGACTCCACTTGTCACCAATGTCCATCTGAACATTGAGACTTTGACCATTACTTTCTGGATATGACCATCCAACCAATTCCTCAGCCACAGAACAATTCACCCATCAAATCCATCTCTCTCCAATTCAGAAAAGGTTGTTTTTGGGGACCCTGTCAGAGGCTTTACCATAGTTCGGATAAATGACGTCTGTAGCTCTTCCCTTATCCACTGATGCAGTCACTCCATCATAGAAGGCCACTGGGTTGGTCAGGCAGGACTTGCCCTTGGTGAAGCTGTGCTGGCTGTCTCCAATCACCTTCCTGTTCTCCATGTGCCTCAGCACAGCTTCTAGGAGGGATCTATTCCATGATTTTCCCAGGCACAGAGGTGACGCTGAGAGGTTGGTAGTTCCCAGGGTCCTCCTTTCTACCCCTTTTAAAGATGGGTACTATGTTTCCCTTTTTCCAGTCACCTGGAACTTCACCTGACTTTTCAAGTATCATGGGGAGTGGCTTGGCAACTCCATCAGCCAATTCCATCAGGACTCCGGGATGCATCTCCTGGGATCCCATAGGCTCCTAGACAATCAGATTCCTCATGTGGCCATGAACCTGATCTTTGCTAGCAGTGGGAAGCACATTGCTCCCTAGTTCCTGTCTTGTGGTCCACTCACTTAAGAGGTGTGGGAAGAGAGGCTGTCAGTGATGACTGAGGCAGAAGCATTGTTGAGTACCTGAGCCTTCTGCCTTCTGTTCAGCTGTTGTTACCAGTGTGTCAGCCTTGCTGGTCATGAGTGGTACAGTTTCCTTTTTCCTTTTCTGGCTGAGATATCTGCAGGGCCCCTTCTCATTCTTTGCATCCCTTGCCAAGCTGGGCTTCAGCTTTGCCTCGGCCTTCCTCACCTCATCCCTGCACAGCCAGACTGTGCCCCTATACTCTTCCCAGGACACCTGCCCTTGCTTCCACTGCCCATGCTTTTCTTTCTTGCCCTTTAGTTTAACCAGCGTGTCCCAACTCAGCTATGCCAGTCTCTTGCCTTCTTTGCCTGATTGCTTGCTCCTGCGAAGCCCAATCACTTGCACTCTGTGGAAAGTGTCCCTAAAGATCTACCAGGTCCGTACTGCTTCCTTGTTTCTGAGGACACTTTCACAGAAGGTCCTATTTACTACCTCCTTGGAGAGCTGAAAGTTGGCTTTCCTGAAGTTTGCTTTCCTAAAGTTCAGGGGCCTAACTTTACTCCTTGCTTGACCCATATCTCTCAGGACTGCAAACTCCACCAGCACATAATATTGGAGGCAGCCTGGGCTGCAGCGATCGACATCCCAGAATAGCCTGCTTGTGTGGATGACCATCAGGTCCAGTATCACATCCCCTCTGGTAGGGCTGTGTCTGGAAGTTATCCTGCACGCATTCCAGGAGTCTCCTGGATTGCCTACAGCCACTGTGCAACTTTCCCAGCAGATTTCAGGGTGGTTCAAGTTCCCCCTGTGAGCACGGTGCCTCCTGTAGCTGGAGCAAGAAGGCTTCATCAATAGCTCCTCTTAATCCGGGGCCTGTAGGCACCAACACGACTTTCTCTTTGCTGCCTTGGTCTCTGGTTCTTGTCCCAGGCTTTCGACCTGCTCATGTTTCAGAGACAACTCTCCACACTCAGCGCAGCTCTTGGTGTAGATGGCAGCCCCTCCACCTCTCCTTTCTCTTCTGTCCCTTCTAAACAGNGAACAGGCTGCCCAGTGAAGTGGTTGAGTCACCATCCCTGAACCAGGAAAGCAAAAGAAGGTGTCTACCAAGGAGAATGGATTTCTTATTTTAAAAATAATGAAAAATGTGTTTGGTTTGAGGTTCATATTCAGTGTTATCCTACACCTTTCACTGCCCTTATTCAGGAAGGCCACCAGAATTAACTTTGGGTATTAGTGACCTTAAGCTGAGAATTCATTCCACAGCCATAATGAATTGGAATAAAAAATGCCAAACACTGAAGATCATAGAATGCTTTGGGTTGGAAGGGACCTTTAAAGGTCATCTAGTGGAATCCCTCCTGCAATGAGCAGGGTCATCTTGAACTAGATCAGGTTGCTCAGAGCCCCATCCAACCTGACCTTGAATGTTTCCATAGATGGGGATCTGTCCATCCCCCAGTATGTATTGGCAACACAGGTTGCCCCGACCCAGGTACACCACCTTGCACTTTGTCTTGTTAAACCTCATGAGATTCCCATGGGCCCACTTCTCAAGCTTGTCCACGTCCCTCTGGATGGCATCACACCAAGCACCACTCTGCTTGGTGACACCTGCAAATTTGCTGAGGGTGCACTTGATCCCTTTGTCTGTGTCATTAATGAAGATATTAAATAACACTGGTCCCCGTACAGACCCCTGAGGGACTCCACTTGTCACCAATGTCCATCTGAACATTGAGACTTTGACCATTACTTTCTGGATATGACCATCCAACCAATTCCTCAGCCACAGAACAATTCACCCATCAAATCCATCTCTCTCCAATTCAGAAAAGGTTGTTTTTGGGGACCCTGTCAGAGGCTTTACCATAGTTTGGATAAATGACGTCTGTAGCTCTTCCCTTATCCACTGATGCAGTCACTCCATCATAGAAGGCCACTGGGTTGGTCAGGCAGGACTTGCCCTTGGTGAAGCTGTGCTGGCTGTCTCCAATCACCTTCCTGTTCTCCATGTGCCTCAGCACAGCTTCTAGGAGGGATCTATTCCATGATTTTCCCAGGCACAGAGGTGACGCTGAGAGGTTGGTAGTTCCCAGGGTCCTCCTTTCTACCCCTTTTAAAGATGGGTACTATGTTTCCCTTTTTCCAGTCACCTGGAACTTCACCTGACTTTTCAAGTATCATGGGGAGTGGCTTGGCAACTACATCAGCCAATTCCATCAGGACTCCGGGATGCATCTCCTGGGATCCCATAGGCTCCTAGACAATCAGATTCCTCATGTGGCCATGAACCTGATCTTTGCTAGCAGTGGGAAGCACATTGCTCCCTAGTTCCTGTCTTGTGGTCCACTCACTTAAGAGGTGTGGGAAGAGAGGCTGTCAGTGATGACTGAGGCAGAAGCATTGTTGAGTACCTGAGCCTTCTGCCTTCTGTTCAGCTGTTGTTACCAGTGTGTCAGCCTTGCTGGTCATGAGTGGTACAGTTTCCTTTTTCCTTTTCTGGCTGAGATATCTGCAGGGCCCCTTCTCATTCTTTGCATCCCTTGCCAAGCTGGGCTTCAGCTTTGCCTCGGCCTTCCTCACCTCATCCCTGCACAGCCAGACTGTGCCCCTATACTCTTCCCAGGACACCTGCCCTTGCTTCCACTGCCCATGCTTTTCTTTCTTGCCCTTTAGTTTAACCAGCGTGTCCCAACTCAGCTATGCCAGTCTCTTGCCTTCTTTGCCTGATTGCTTGCTCCTGCGAAGCCCAATCACTTGCACTCTGTGGAAAGTGTCCCTAAAGATCTACCAGGTCCGTACTGCTTCCTTGTTTCTGAGGACACTTTCACAGAAGGTCCTATTTACTACCTCCTTGGAGAGCTGAAAGTTGGCTTTCCTGAAGTTTGCTTTCCTAAAGTTCAGGGGCCTAACTTTACTCCTTGCTTGACCCATATCTCTCAGGACTGCAAACTCCACCAGCACATAATATTGGAGGCAGCCTGGGCTGCAGCGATCGACATCCCAGAATAGCCTGCTTGTGTGGATGACCATCAGGTCCAGTATCACATCCCCTCTGGTAGGGCTGTGTCTGGAAGTTATCCTGCACGCATTCCAGGAGTCTCCTGGATTGCCTACAGCCACTGTGCAACTTTCCCAGCAGATTTCAGGGTGGTTCAAGTTCCCCCTGTGAGCACGGTGCCTCCTGTAGCTGGAGCAAGAAGGCTTCATCAATAGCTCCTCTTAATCCGGGGCCTGTAGGCACCAACACGACTTTCTCTTTGCTGCCTTGGTCTCTGGTTCTTGTCCCAGGCTTTCGACCTGCTCATGTTTCAGAGACAACTCTCCACACTCAGCGCAGCTCTTGGTGTAGATGGCAGCCCCTCCACCTCTCCTTTCTCTTCTGTCCCTTCTAAACAGCCTGTATCCATCAACAGTTGTACTCCAGTCATGGGGTTCATCCCACCAAGTTCCAGTAGTGGCAACTAGGTCACAGATTTCCAGTAGCACAGTGGCTTCCAACTTCTCCTGTCTGTTTTCCATGCTGCCTGCTTTGGTATAAAGGCACCTCAGCTGAGCTGTCGGCTGTGTCATCTTCCTAGAGAAACATCCGTTAATTCCTGTGAGATATTTCACCGGTGTTTCCCTGTCAGGGATGCCAACCTGGAACAAATTCACCTTGCAGTTGTTTATACTTCCGCAGACCATGCCAAGACCATGCAGTAGACATTTAACTGGCTGCTGACAGATGTCTCCAGCAATAAGAATGAGGAGAATCTGCTCTAGAAGTGTGAGCCTGCCATTTTTCATCAGTCATTCACCAGGTCACCCAGGCCCTCCCACAAATCCTACAGAAGCTCCAAGACCACGAATGTTTTAGTTAAAGATTCAGGGCACACACTGAAAATAGGAGGCAATGTCTGAATTCATATACTGGAAAAAACAATGTTCCTTTTTCACCGTTTTTAGTTAGTTGGTTGGTTGGTTTTTTTCCATTTCTTTATAAAAATGCAACAGTCCCTTTGTGTTTTTGATTACTGATGTGGTTTTACAGGTATATAGCTGTGATATATAGCTGTCTCTGGTGCCATTATAATCTCTTTCCTGGGTGGTACTGAGTTAGAGACTGTGTATTATGTGGTACTTGTCAGTACTGAATTTCATTTATCACATTATCACCTCTCATAACATGCCAGAGATCCTTCTGGAACTCTGCAGCTTATTTTTCTTTTCACTGTCTTGAATAATTCTACATTGTCATCACATTATTTTCCACTAGCTTTTAGGAATACACTCAGCAGCACAGATCCTCCTGGGTCACTGCAAACCTGGCCATTTATTGCCTCCTAGCTGTCAAATTATTAAAACAAAAGATAAAACTCCTTCTCCCAACAAAGCTCAATTTCTGTAAGGATCTTTAGTGAGTGACCTATGACAAGCTCGTGGAAAGCCCCGTACGCTGTAAACTGGAGGATCATTCATGACATGTTCATAGACACTGTCAAAGAACACACAAAACCTTCTTTACTGTACCTCTTATTTATCACCAGCCCTGCTGTTCCTCTCAGTTTAACTAACACAGATGTCAGACTTACTTGCCCCACTGTTCCCTACATGCCTGCAAGACTGCCTTAGAAATACACCTCACATTTGTACAATTTCCTGTGCTTGGGTATCAAGCCTACTTTCAGATGCAGGCACCACACTTCGGTGTGGAGCTGGCAATACCACTGTGGAGTTCTGAGCAATTACCATCTGATCCTGTTCGTCTGTGGTTATCAATTTAATCGACAAGAATATCATTTAACTTTTCTGGCTTAACTTTGCCATCTTTTGGCACAAATCTGGCAGGCTTCTTGCTCCTGATGGATTAAATTACTGTAAATGACTGTAATTCCTGTTTATCACAATTGTGTAAATTTTAATAGTTTTACATCACTTTTATGCTGTAATAGCTGTTGTTAACAGCAGAGGAACTTTTAAATTTGTTTTAAAATTGAAACGCTGTAATCCATAATCCAGTAATATGAATACAGTTTTACTCTGCCTATACACTGAAAAGAATGCTACTGCTGAGTTCAGTGACAGCCTCAGGAAAAATACTCTTCCCAGCTTTCCTGATAGTTTAATTGCACTAAATGGGAAAAAATTAGGTTTCACATTACCAGACTTAACACACCCCCCAAACCTATGCAAGCTACACAATTCACATTAAAATACATACATTCTAAAAATACTTGAAGTTTGCTTTACTTGATCACATTTGGCAGCTTGTTGCATTTTGTCTTCCACCAATGGTCTAGATGGCAAAATTCCCATGAGTGTTTAGAGAAACAGAAAAGCCAACCAAATAATTCAGAGCTTTGTAGAATTGGACATTGACTTAATAACTGAAAAATGCCCTTTTACACATAGAACTGAGGTGCTGTATTGCCCTCAGCCTGCCCATTCACAGAAGTCTGGAGAAATTTTATTTCCATGGGGTTACCCCTCCAGACAACACTTATTTTCAATGTTAAACAAGAAATAATTGGCGGTTGAGTGTGGAACCAGAAGTATTTATAGAAATTGTATAGTAAATATATGTCAACAAAAGCTACAATTCAGAGTATCAGTGCTGATTCCTCCATAAGTTATAAACAAGAAATGAAGCCATGCCTGCATGATTCATAAATAAGCTGTAACACTGTCCCTACAGTTGCCATCCTTGCTACAAGAGACACAACACAGAGTAAGCCACTTCCTCTGATTTCATTTAACAAATTAACTGTTTATGTCCAGCACCAGCCCCATTCCAAAGCTTAGGACAGAACTGTGACAGCAGCACAAGTCTGAGCTACATTCACCCCTGGTGACAAATCCAATAAATATGACAGTGGGAGCATGCCTGCTTAAAGGACCACGTCTTAAAAAAAGCCATGGCAGTCATTCCAACAGCAGCTTATCTTCATTTCCAATAACAGCTACAGACCTACCTCAGGACCACTCGCACTACTTGTAAAGTCAGGCAGGTCTATGGAATGCAATGTTTACAATATCAACTTAATACGGTTAATATCTTAATACTGGTTCTCAAGTATAAATCAAAAAGTATCTTGTAACTATCAAATTTCAGAGGAAATAAACTGATGAGCATTTGAATGTGGAGCCAAGTGTTTTCTCTTCTTGGTGTGACTCCTAGAGACACACAGCAGCCCACACATGGAACAGCTGCTGTGACACAAAAGGTTCATTTTTTACCTTTGCCACTCTTTAGAAGAGCATTACTCAAATGCAAAAGCTGTTGACCCCAAAATGAAAACACCTATAAATTGAGTTAAAAATCTGCATTCCCTCTGCCTCCCCCATTTCTTTCACCAGCCTTCAGCTCTTCATTTATTACCCAGGGGTTATTTTCTAGCTTTATGACTTTCAAAGTAGCTTTTAAATTTTTCTGTCCTCTAATGGGATTGAATTTCTTTTGGCAGAATCTTTGCAAAGAAGGAGAAGGGAGGGCAGAAGGGCAGCAAAAGAAAAAAGGGAATATAAACCTCTCCAATTCTTGAAATATGTAAGGAATACACATCTGGTTCATCTTCAACATCTATGACATCCATCTGTTTTAAAACAATCAGCTGGAAGATCTTCTGATGAAAGTGGGATTTTCATGATTTTCATTTGTTTTGCACCCCCTTTCAGTGGATACAATGTTTCCTATGGTTATGACCTGCACTGAAGATGATGAGAAAGTCAGTTTTTTCCTTAGGACTGACACTTCCCCATACTGTCTGTGGCTCAGGGTGAGGAGGGTACCCAGAGCTTCCCCAGCCAGACGCTCAGCAGGGCCAGGAAGACTTGACCTTTTCCTGGTAGTGGGAGCTTCATGAACTTTCCTCTGCACTTGGGCTGCTGCCAAGTGGCCACACTCATAATTTATGGGCTAGTTTGCCCACAGTAAGTTGCTTGCTTGGTTCAGCTCCGCTGATGTAAGGCGAACACGGGGAATGCATCATCTGCAAAAACAGAACCAGAGTCTGGAGGAGCCAAGAAAGGTTTGTATGCTTGGGACTTCAAAGTCTAAAAGAGTTTTGATTTTGTACTGCACATGTGGAAGACTTAAGTGTAACACGGTAAGTTCTTCGAGCACTGCCTGGTAATGTTACTCTAAATAACCTGCAATCCGACTGGCTGGAGGGGAAAGTTATTCTTTTCAGGTGCACGCCTGTATAAAAAACCTCTGGAGCGTGCATCCACCCACAGGAAACTTCCCGTGCCCTCTGCCACATCAGGTACCCACACAGCTGCCCAGCTAACCTCGCCTGACATGCCTTTGTGTTCCCTGCTAACTAACAACAGAAATATCTTTGTCTGAATTCTTGTATTTCAGGTCCGCTCTGTGAGCCAACAGAATCCAGCTTTCTGTTTCGTGCAGCGTGACGGTCACTGGTTTGGGGTATTTGGGTGCATTTACCTTGGAGATTCAAATATCCCATAGATTTCCTGTAGCAATGTTCCTAGCATTGACATTTCCTTTATTTCCTAGCATTTATATTGTTGGTGGTTTTTTAAAATCTAGTGCATGGTAACATGAGAAAATTTCATGAGCTCTAAAAAACAGATGTTAATGTATGTGTATGGTTAATCCTGATCTTGCAAAGAACAGACTGCAGTTGCATTTTCCATGTGATCAAATGAAATTGGCTTTTGCCCAAATATTTCAGACTAACCCAGAGTACACTGTGCAAGTCTGTGCTGAGATGAAACACATTTCAGCAGAGTTGTGTTTACAGCTGAAGACCCAGTGACGCAGCATTGCTCACTAACCTACTTTTTTTTGGCCACGTAGCTGGATATTAAAAGCTCTTTCTGAGCAATTGATTTCAGCAGTTTAAGAGGCACAAAGTTTATTCTTGCAGGGGATAAACTTTACCTCAAGGTTTATCATCATCTTACAGTTTGCCCCTAAGTGTTTGTTAATTTTATGTAATATTGTCAAATAGATATAGTTTTGTGAATTATTCTTTCTTCCTTGGGCTCTGAAGAAATCAAATGTGATTTTCTAAGTTTTCTTCACAACAGCTTAAGACTATTAATGAAGTCAATACTGGTTTAAAAACTCTGAAAGAATTTAGGTAATTATTTCCCAACAGGACTAATTTGGAAAAAAACTTGGCTGCTAACATTCAGAAAGAGCCAATATTTTCTCAGGGAACAGATTTTGCTTGCAACATCATCAAACCACAATTCTTTCAGAGATACATAATTTTCAGTAAAATATGGATTGGAAAAATGTCAAAACAGGGAGAAATGTTATTTTTTGTAATTCTAGGAGCACAGCAGCAACTTGAATATATTACACATAGAGAATGCAATAATGCAAACACCACCTATTTGCAAGCAGCTTCTCAATACTCACTTGTGCCTGTAGTCTTCAGGAACAGTTTGTCATTTAAAATGACAAATAAAGCTGTGCATCATTAAGGCCAAGACACTAATAAACTTGAATTCTTGGGTTTATAAGACTAAAACTGTCCTGTAGTTTGCAGCTAAAAAAAGCCTTACTTTTAACTCCTGTGAAATATATAATTGAATAATTATGGCAGTAGAATGAATGTGCATATATCCATATATACACACTTATAAACCCCTTTCTGTTTAGCAAAAGCTACGCCTCTACAAGATATTATTATAGCATCTAGAAGCTCCAGCCATAAACCAGAGCCCAGTGTGTCAGGTGACATACAAACACAGAGTGCATAGTGTTTATCCCCCCAAATCACCACCTAAAAGCTCAGGCAACTGATGGACTTAAGGACTACACCAGCAGTAGGGTAACCACTGGTGTGGATTTTAGGCCTCCTGATCATTTTAAGGGATTCAGTAAAACCAGCAAAGTTTCTTTACAAATATTTAAGCAGATTCCCATTTTCGGGGAACTCAAAGGACAAAGCGAGGGAAAGCATAACAATTTTGAGTTTGAAAATGTAACATAACATGTCTAATCAAGTTAGAGCTCAGTCTGAATGAGTGATAATAGTGTATACATATATATATCAGGATCAGAGATACAATTTTATTTGCTGTAGGCACTTAACAGGTGTTCAACAAATTTGTATTTATCAAGCATGTTTCCAAGCTATTTTCTGGATTCACTGCCACCCACAGCCTGTTGTAGTAAGAAATTTTGGCCTGTTGTAGTAAGAACTTGTTTAAGCAAGATAAAAAATACAGGGGGATCACTTTTCACCCAAACTGACAAATGAACAGTTTACTCATTCAACGAGCCTTCTGGTTTTATACATAGTAGAGTACTGAACAAGGTAAAATTTTCCCCTGCTTTTTAGGTTCAGGATTGTCTTTTTCACTAAATAGCACAAATGTCATGCAAAAGAGCCTTACAAAAAAACCTCACCAAAACAAAAAAATACTCACCGGAGAACCCCCAAATATGAGAACATAGTGCTCTACATGTTTCAACATAAAATGTTCAGAAGACTGTATCTTCAACCAAGTGTTTCCTGGCTGTAGCCATCACCAGTTCTGACAGATTCTTCTCTTTTCATTATGTACCTTCCCAACTGCACAAGTCTGAAAATAATTTTCACAGAGATTTCCTAAAACATTAAAACACAAGCAGATTTTATTCTAGCTTAAGGCATGAAAAGAAGACATTGCTCAAATCCAGAAGTCTATTTTTGATTAAATGAGAAACCATTGCTGTTGGAAGGAGGCACACTGTCACACGTGGAATGTGAACATGGATGAACTCACTCATGTCAGGGAATGCAGTAACCGCACCATTAACTTCAGTCTCTTACCTACCATCATTGTACCTCAAATCACACACAGTGGGGGAAAGCCAGATCTTGTTACTAGCCAGATGGAGACCCTCTGAAGAATAAAAAAGTGCAGAAATTGATTTAAAGCACTTTAAAGCACTCTTTTCTGTAAGAGTACAAAATCACTGCCAAGACTGAGCAAATGCAGTGTCGGAGGAATTAGAATAGAAATCCTGTCCTTGTGAATAAACAGGGCAGCAATAAGGAATATATCAGGTGTCAGGAGAACTGTAATGGTGTCAATATCATGTGCAAATTAAATCACCCACATAAGTCAGCAGTCACACTGCTCCTTAAAAATCTACCTGCAGGCATTGCTAAACATCTTGGCCACTGCCACCCCTTTCCAGTCAGGATATCTAAACCAGCCTCCTGCAGCATGATGCAACCCAAACGAATGATACAACACTTTGTCTGCAGTGCCTCTGGCTGGAAAGAGCAAATATGCAGTCTCAAGAATGAGCAGAATGGATAAATGTTTTTATCATGGATAAAAACATAGCTCACTCCAGCCATCGCGTTATGTGGCAAAGGTGAACTTGTACAGCCTCTGGCCAGAGCAAGTTCTGAACCTTTTGCTCTTTACATATAGATGCATCTGGGTATATATCTACAGCTATCTATATATATCTCCACACACTTGCACAAACATGCATATACACAGGTGCTTCACTGAAGAAAACTCTAGTCAAGCAAAAAATTTCACTGACCTATTTCTCCCCAAGCAAATCTACATCAAGTCCTGTTCCTGCTTTTATTGATGTCAGCTGGTATCAATCAGTTCCTTCTTAGGTTGGGTGCTGCCCTGTACACTGAGGAGGAACAGTCATTCATAACAGAGCTATCCAAAAAGCCTTAAGGATTCCATCTTCTCACTGCAATGACTTCCTGACTGCCATCTGCCCAGCCTGCAGTTCACTGCATTTCAGTGTAACTGAGTTAGCTGTTCTGCAGGGAAAGACAGGGAAGAGAAGGCAACGCTGTGCAAGGAGACAAAATCAAGGGCACTGACTGCAGCAAATGAAACAGTTTTATCTCTGGAATCTAAGTCCCAAGTTTTTTGAAAATAGTAAATTACACAGATAAAAAGTCACAGATATGAAAAGACTTTCTCAGCTATTATCTTTCTCAGCTATTGCTTCAACTGGTTAAGAGTAGCTCAATTTTCAGACTGACCAGTGGTATCAATTCAGTGGCATAATGTCAAGCTTCTGCATAAATGATAAAATAAACACAATAATAAATGTGATAAATGAGATATGATAAAAATTCTGATAGCATTACTACATTTCCAGAAACTGCTTGTACCACCCAGTAGAGTGGGTATGTCACATTTCATCCTGTCCCTTCAATCCATCACTGAAAAAAAAAAACCCAAAAGGCTACCAAAGCCCACCCAAACTACTCACTCTCCTTTTCCAGCCATATTTCATATGAAGAGAGTGCCTGCAAGATTTTATAGTATTATTTTTCCCCTTCTGTTTCAGCTCTTTTGCCATGATCTCTGCACAGCAGCCATCATTCCCCAACAAAACTGAAAGAACAATGGACTGCCAATCCGAGGAAGAAGAAACCTGTGAAGAGCAGTATGGCTCTGAAAACTGCACTTGCAGCTCCGAGCATGTAGAATCGAATACAGGTTTAATCCAATTTAAATACTGCAATTGCTATGGCATGCTAGCATATCATACTTTGATTTTTGTCAGGCTTCAATAGTAGATGTCATCATGTCACTTTTCCTTTGATATCCAATTTTCCCCATTACTTCCCCTTATGTTTGCATATATTATCAGATCAAATCTACAAAAATATCCCCCCGTCTCCATAATTAAGATACATATTTAAAAAGGTCTCTGGGTTTTACTTAGACATCCAAGGATTATTTCTCAATTACAATCAGAGATATGGTTATAATATGCATTGATTGGGCTGGCACTGTTAAAGCTGTGATATTACAAATTTCAACAGGCTAAATTGCCCCAACAGCTACCAAGGATTCCAGGCAAGCATCAACTAAAACCCCTGCAAGCCAAAGGAAAATTTTCCCTTGCAGTTAATTCTACACATATCCTGCTAACAGGCTTCCAACAAAAGTTCAGTCATTCAGAATAGTGTCCTTGTTTTCAGTGAGATCAAATGAAACAGTTCAGCACAGATCTGAAAAACCTCACCCACGAGCCTCCTTGCTGTGATGAGACACTCTAGGACAACTGTAGCACTGACTAGCTGAACCACATTGTGTACGTCAACATAAAAGCATCTTACAACTCTCCTTCTGTAGAAGGATGCTTAAAAAACAACCACTAAGAAAGTCAGGTTTTCTTCAATATGAGACGCAAATCCCAAGTCCTTCTTATGTAAAAAGCAGCTTGCTGTTCTACAGCTGCTGGCCTCACAAACAAAATCTACAGCACAAACACCAAAATACAAGCTAACTTGGTCCTGAAAGTCTTCTAGCTGTTATTAGCAGAGTTTTATATTTGAATTGTTAGCTTTTCCTAAAAGGCTCATTTCTATCTCTAAATTGCTCATGTGAATACCTAGAATGGCAGGAAATAACCATTGTTCCTTTCACTCCCTAGCCAGCCAGACTGTCTGTTTTTGGACAGCAACCGGTCTTCACTGAAGGGGTGGTCAGGCATTGGAACAGGCTGCTCAGGGAAGTGGTGGAATCACCACCCACAGAAGTGTTCCAAAGATGCATAGATGCGGCATTTGGGGACACATTTTAGTGATGAACATAGTGGTGCTGGGTTGGTTAATGGTTGGATTTGATGATCTTTGAGATCTTTCCCAACCTTAACAATTCTATGACTCAAGACCAATGTCCTGAGAACTTTTCTAGTCCATGTGCCCACATACTGTTTTTGTAAAATACTTTTTACCCTTTAACAACTTGCACACAAACCCATGAAATTTCTTTCCTCTCACAGGCTCACCAGTAACTCTTGAAATACTGCAGAACTGGGTTCCTAGAGTTTCACACTACTTTGATAAGGAGCACTATACGTACGTTGGCCACCAGATCGTCATTCAAGAGTCCATAGAACACTTTGGAGCTGTGGTATGGCCAGGGGTAAGTACACAAGACCACACACAGAAAGCTGACGTAACACAAGAGCAAACCAGGGCAGGACAGCAGCACACAAATATTAAGGAAGCTTTCTTAGATGATGCTTCTGACAATGGAAGTTTCGCTTCCATACGCAGAATGAAGTCCTTCAGCAAAAAGCTCTGCCTTAGGGTAATTTGTCAGTTCATGCCAAAAAGACTACAGCACCAAAGGACTTGCACATTGGATGTAGGGATTGAAAAAAAATTCAGTAAGGGAACTCAGGAAGAAACATTCAGCTTCCTCCATGCTTCCAATCAGTCACTGCTGGGAAGTAAATAATCAGCAGTATAAAAGGGAGGCTGAAAAAGAAAACTGTGAGAGATTAAATAAGTAAAGGACGTTATAATGATTAAATATGCTTCTTTAAAAGAAAAGCCTGGAACAGTTTCATTACAGTATGGAAAATCATACTTGTAAGCAGTTCTTCAGTCTCTGCTTCTCCTGCTCTTAGAACCAGAATTTTATGCAGACTAAGAAAACTGCCTTTGAGGGAAGAGAGGGTCAACTGATAAAGACATGAAAATTAGGATTTCAAACTTTTTCAGATCCACATTTATTTAAAAAGCTCACAAAAAAATGGCAGACAATTTCAAAACAATAGAGAGAGAACATATGGGTGGGTGAAACAGTATCTTATTTTGAAATGTCAGATCATCAATTCGCACATTAATCAAGTGTCAGAATGCAGATGGTAAACTCTCCAAGAAAATTGAGAGGTTGCACAAATTGGACTGGTGATTCATTAGCTGTCAGCTTTCCCAGAGCAGGTAGACAGTGTTGCATTATGAAAAGCACGAGTTAAAACAGTAACACAATTCTAAAGAAGAGAAGCAAAAAGGGGAAGACAGTTTCTTTGGCATCAGTTTATGTTGTTTACAAACAGCCCATTTATATTCTACTAACTGACAAAATCTCTACAAAGGCCTGGTAATATTTCCATACAGTGTTGTTTGGTTTTTTCAATGGTTATACTATTATCAATAAACAAGTGTTGAGTTTGTAAATAACCAATTTTTAATATTTTGTTTGCTAAAAAAATTGAAACAAAAAAAAGTTTTCAAAAAAATCTCTGCAGAAGCCTGAATTTACTTTATGCTAGTGATAGCAAAGCATAACACTTATGATAATAAACCAGAACATTACTTTCTACATATTGTTAAACCTTGCTGTTCTGACTGTATGGTTCACACCTTAACACTGCCTATCCTTGTGGGTCCCTTCCAACTCAGCTTATTCTGTGAATCTGTCTTGAGCTGGCAGAGGACTCATGCAGAAGTGTGCAGTAAATCCATATCACATAAACTTAAAACTAGAAATAAACTGCTTTAATTTTTTTATATATAAAAAAACCAGGATACATCACAATTCTTCCCATATTACATTTTTGTTATACCTTTCAGTGTTTCTCGTTATACTAAAAAAACCAACATCCTTGTATAAAAACATCTAATGAATTTTTGTGCAACTTAGCTGTTACCCTCTTATGGATATGTGTTAACCATTTTAGGCACTGGCTTTATCTCAATATCTGGAATCAAATCAAGAACAATTCAACCTCAAAGACAAAAAAGTTTTGGAAATTGGTGCTGGAACAGGCTTGCTTTCCATTGTGGCCTGTATCTTAGGTTGGTAAATTTGTATTTCCGTTTGGATTTCTAGTGAAAGATGATCTAGCTCTGCCCTTGTCACTTTAAGGCAATGAAACAACAGTTGAAGTAAACTTTGTCACTGTTTTTTTGGTTTGTTTTGTTTTTTTAATGAAAATTACTGTAAAATACTGTTTTGTTAACTAAGTCACTACCCTAGTTATTGGGGAAGGGGAGGCTGACCAGTTATGTAGATTAAGTTTTACACATGTTCAACTACATGCCCATGAATTTTGCCCTGTCTCAAGTGAAAGGATGAGAGGAGTTAAGTTGTGCCAGGGCAGTTCGGATTTTATATTAGAAGTTTTTTTTTTTATTTTACAGAAAGGGCAGTTAGGCATTGGAATAAGTTGACCTGGGAGGTGGTGGAGTCACTGTCTCTGGAAGCATCCAAGAGGTGTCTGGATGTGGGACCTGGGATATGGTTTAGGGGTGGTTATGGTGGTGCTGGGTTCATGGTTGGACAGATGATCTTGAAGGTCTCTTCCAACCTTAATGATTCTGTGAATTGAAACAAGCTCATGTTTTCTTTAGGAGCTCATGTTACAGCGACTGATTTGCCTGAAGTTCTTGAAAATCTCTCATATAATATTTCAAGAAATACAAAGGACTTGAATATGCACAAACCTGAAGTGAGAAAACTGGTATGGGGAGAAGGCCTCAATGAAGAATTTCCTGTATCAACTTACCATTATGATTTCATACTGGCAACTGATGTTGTGTACCACCATGCAGCTCTGGACCCCCTGCTTGCAACAATGGTGTACTTCTGTAAGCCAGGAACAGTATTACTATGGGCAAATAAATTCAGATTCAGTACAGACTATGAATTTTTGGAAAAAGTTTGCAATATATTTAATACAACCATTTTAGCAGAATTTCCAGAATCAAATGTCAAGCTGCTTAAAGCCACACTAAGAGAGAATTAAAGAGAAAACTATTACTGATCTTGATTTAGTGGCAGCACCTCACAGTTTGGAATGCTTTCCACGATTATGTTGCACCTTCTGTGCATTTATGGTTGTAAAGTTGCAGTTGCATTTAAGTTTTGCATTGCAAGTATGGAAAAACCAGCAAGGCAAAAGATACAGCAATTTGTCTCTGGTTGATATACACGACCTGTTCAAACTGACCAATTCCCCTCCACTGAAGGAACAATGTTAGTTAGAAGGCTTTAACAAAAAGCATTGATCTTCTGGGCTGCACTGAACCTCTGTTGTTTGTAAGCTGCTTGCTTTCAGCAAGTTTTATTTATGTACTCATCCAGAAACCAATACAATTTTTAGCTTCAATATTTTTATTAATTATAAAAAGCTTTTAAAGTATCAGAATGAACATGGTGGTTTTTTGATCTTCAACTTTGCACATTTATTCTGCTGATTTTATATTTTTAACATTAATAAACATCTATGTATAGCTTTACAATATCTGATCAAGATGTAACTGTCTGGCACTTTTATACATGTATCAGCCTGTCCTACATCCCCAGCTTCACCCAGATTTCTGAGTTTGCCTGAAATCACTTCAAAGTGAAGATTTACAAGAGTACTATCCATCAGCAATTCTGAGAAACATTGTAACAGTTTGAGAGGTTGAATTTTTCTTAAAAACATTAAATGTAAACTCTTGCAAACAATACAGGTGTCCATTATTTTCATCTAATAAGTAAGATTGTAGCTACTCTTGAAGTAGCTTTAAGGCCTTCATACAACGAAATTAAGATCAAACGTTAAAATTCAGTGTACCGTAAAAAATACAGAACTTTTACAGGTTTGCAGTTAAAAGTAACAATTCAGAACCTAACATGCATGCAATAATTCTTTCCAAACTAATTCCAAATCCTCGATGTTGGCAGTTCTGGCACATCCATTGCCAGCAATGGGATGCACAATAAGGAAACTCCCTGATGACAGGAGTTAGGTTAACAGGTATTAAGCCGTACTCAGGTGTCTTTACTGATAAATACACACAATTTAATAATCAGCATTCAGTAATGAAAACATGCGTTCGAATAAAAAGTCAAACTTCTCTTTTCCTATCCTGTCCCATATAAAATCATTTTAATTTTACAATTTTCGACACTCTAGAATACACAATAATCAGGTGGATACATGACAGGAAGCCAATTTGCAGTGAAAGTTGCACAATGAGTCCATCCAAGCAACTTCATTAGCTGAAGAAAAAAAAGCACACATTAAAAAAATGAGTCTTACTCTTTTTAACATCTAAATCTAAACAAACACTGCACTGATATCAACATCTTACTAAAAATGTCTACTATCAGAAAGAATAGATTGGAGGTCTGGTGAGCTTTGAATTCCTTAGTCCTGAAAGGGGGACCCCTCCTCCCCATTCTATATGATCCACATTCTTTCAATGTAATGCACAAGAATTTAACCATAGGAATTCCCATTGATTCTCCATTGAATTCTACTAGCAGTAGTTATGATTAATAATAGTAAAAAATAAAAGTGGTTAAACAGCAACATAAGGGGATTTTTATGCAGATATCTTTGACTAAGTTGTCTCTACTTCCTTTATGCCTCAAAGTAAGTTCCAGAAAGTAAATCTGCTAAAAAAGACAGTTACTCACAAACAAGTTATTCTAGAAAAAGGAAGAAAAAAAGTCACTATTTAAAATGAAGGCCGATTTACGAAACCTGGAAAAAGTTAAAATGTTACATTTAGTGCTTTCTAAAATGAGAAGACTACAAAAAATTCGAGAAGACTTATATCTGACTTCTGAAAGCTTACGCAGCAGGAACACAGCCCCATTACTTGACCAAACACTCCTTACCTGAATGCAGTTTTTTAAGTTGTCCTTTGTTGGCTTTTCTTCTGCAAGTTTTGTGGCAAACTTGAGACCTCTTCCATACATTTTATTTACCAATGCATGCTTATAGGCAAAAGTCAAAACCTACAATGCAAATTAAAAAAACCAAAACAAATCAGGTATCTTAATATCTTACAAGGCTTAATAAGTATTATCAAATTCTCTTCAGGTAGCAGAAGTGATTCAAACAAAGTAAAACATTTACACAAGATAGCTTTCTCTTTGCAGTATAACAGATGATTCACAGTAGTAGTCATAAACATAAACTTCCTAGAGACTATTTCTGACTTCACAAACATATTTGACTTCAGAACTTTTTATGTAACACAGATATCACTATTTTTATTTTTTGTCACATATCTAGCTTCTTTGGATTTTCATTCTCTACAGGCAACTATATCGCATATTAAAAAGATAATTAAAGAATCACCAACCAGGCAGTTTATTTTTGACCTAGAGAAGCAAAAACCAAATTGAGAATTTTAATTCCTAGGTAGACACAAACTTACTGCAGAAACAGGAATAAATGTACACAGTGAATGATATATACAGACAAAGACAGAGAAATGTACATAACTGTAAACAAGCAATGAAGACAGGTAAGCATGAAGACAAGCCTCAAGTTTTAGGTCAGCTCCTCACTATTGGCAATTTTTTAAGAAGAGGTTATAAAAAAGCTTCTTCTTGATAACACTATTTCTAAAAAGCCAGCTTACACTCCTTACCAATGCAGTGCTTCACATGAGCAAATGAACGTGTCTACCTAAGAACTAATGTAAAATAAATCAAGTTCTTAACACCCAAACACTGACAGCATTCAGGGTGTTGCAAGATGGTTCAAACCATTTCACCAGTTGCAGCACTAAGAATTAGAGCAATCAAGACACTTTCATATATCCCCTTTGGAACGCTCAGAGTAAACAAGGTATTTTTCATTTTTTACTGAAGAGTGACATAGCAGTAAAGTTGGTGAATGTGGTACGTGTCTGTTGTTGGCAGTGTTTATGAAATCTTTTATTAGAGCTTGCTATTCATTGCCCCTCATTCATTACAACATTTTCCTTTGCTCTGACTCCACAATAAAGGTTGAAGATTTCCCACTTAAAATATCCCATTAAGCAAAGCTAACAAAATCCCTTCAAGGATGTTCATAAACATGTTCTGCGTTACAGAAAAAAATTAAATATTTCTCAAGAATATACACATTAAGGAACCAGAGATCTGAATCTTGCAAGGAGTGAAGAACCTGTCTAGTTTTAGCAGCCTGAACACTTCCATTTAATGTTAATCACATGCACAAGTCTTTGCAGGATCAATAAATAGTTAAAAGATAAAAAAGAAGTAAACCTAATTATCAAGCAAGTCAAGGTGTAATTTTGAAGCTCCAAGATACTATGCCAAGTACTCAAGAGTTGCTCATTCTTCTTCTGTCTTCAAATACTTATTTTGCTGTGTTGAAATATTACTTAAGCTGTTGAAGCTTACAACACACACATATATGCAACAATGAGCATACAGCACCATTCACACATACGATTTTCCAAATATTGCTATTGGAAAAATACTCTGCATGCTGCATTCTCAATCCAATTATTTTGGATATTTTCCTAAAGCAAAACACATTAGCAAACATTTCTGAATAACTGCTCAGTGGATCCATTAGCAGACTTAGTTGGCTAAACTAAACCCCAAAAAAAAAAAAAAAGAAAAAATTCCCTTCTATAAAAGATGATAGAACCACAAAACAAAACAAACAAAAAAATCCAAACAAAAAAAAATCAAATGAAAAATGCATTGGAGCTCTCAGCAAATATAACATATCGGAGGCTAACCAGAAATAATGTCACTGCTCTATGAAGAAAGCTCTTACCTGACCCTGTAAGTTTTGAATGGTTATTGAACATCAGTGATAAAGGCAGGAGGAAAGCCACTTGACAGCATTTCTTTCGTAACAGGGCTTCCTAGAGTTTTTGTGGCAAGAAAACAAAGCATTTTACGAAATACCCTTGCTCCGGCCAAATAAAAGGTTGGGTATTTCTAAATGAGAAAAAGGTTCTCTGCTGAACCAAAAGTTGAAAACAATGCTCCAAGAGCTCTTGACATAAGACAATAGTTGCTGTCTTAGTGTTCAGGAAAAACCCCCAATCAACTGTATACAAGTTCAGCAAAACTACTAAAAATTCATTAGCACTTTAGAAGTTACGAATAATGCTTGAGTTGCTTTAAAATCAGAATTTGTTTACAAACAAAAGATGTTAGATAAGAAATAGTACTTTACAACTTGTACACATATTGGCCAAATTAAACCTTATAGATAAAATACTGCAAGCTTTATAAGATCACAGAAGTAAAGGTTATGATTCCTTGATACGTGTAAGGAAAATGTAAACTGGAGTGCTATTAAGATACAACAGAGAGAACAGCTGCTATCTTAATGTATAAAACCATCAAATAAACCTATTTGTATTATCCAAAACCTAACTCTTAGATGAAAGAACAGTAATGAATTCGAAGTATTTGATATTATTTCATAACTATATAATGAAATAATAAATTATATAATAAATATAATGAAGGCCAGCTTTTGCATAACAATTAATATGGCCCAGAAACAGTACAAAGAGCAATAAAAGGGTACTGAGAAAAGGCAATGCATACTTCTAGGACACTGGGGGGGAAAATCACTGTTAGATACTTTATTCCCCAAGCTAATGGCCTGGAATATTATGTGTGTTAGGAGCCAGACCCATGAAAGTGTTTGGATGGCCACCTCCTAACTAGATGCCTAACTTGCCATTGGCTATAAAGATGCATATTTAGGACAGTAAAATGCTGAAATTATCTCTCCCAAGAAATTTGTGGGGCTGAAGTATTTAAAAGCCAGAAAACACTGTTAAAAAAAGTATGTTTAAATCCAGCAATACTAAAACACTTAAAGAAACTTTTCTAGTATCCTAATGCTGTTATCTATGAAAACACTCACATAATCAATTAATTAATCATTAATACACCTATATTTACACACAGTTAAAATACTAGGTTAAACAATATAATCTGTAGGTAACATACTCCAGCTACTTATAAAAACACTGAAGTTGTAACGTTTACAATTCCCAACAAATGAGCTTTTTCACATTCATATACATCTACGGTAATAAACTAAGCTTTCTTAGATACGTTTGGTGATTTTTCTCTGCTCCATTAACTGCCCTATTACAAATAAAAACTCCATTAATATAAAAATTTTTACTCATTTTTAAGAGGGGGAGGGGAGTTAAGGGAATCAAATATCCAGCAACACATTTTTGGCAGTCACTGAATAAAATCAGCGGGAAGAGACAGCTGCATCTGACAATGCAAACAGTATCAGGAAAAACAACACAGGCTAAAGACATTTAAAAGATAAGATGGAAAGGTATGGGCCTTTTACTTGTTTTTAAACTTATTTTTAAATGTTGAGGGGCATTAAATTCTACAGATTGGTCATTCCCAATAACACACATCATCTCACTACTCTCCTGTAGCAGTTGTGCTTAAAACTGAGGATTTTGGCCTACAAATTTAAAGCCATGTTCTAGGAAAAAGAACTGAAGTGCTATTATAAACATGTTAGCATAATCAATCAAATGCTGCATAAAGCTGTCTTAACTGGAGTTTATTTGAAATGCTTTTGTGTACACAGGGGACAAATACTTTCTTTCACGTTTTGTTTAAAATGAACCTTCAGACAACAGCTGTAAGTGTGAACAAATGCACTTACTATCAAAAGTAAAGTTACTTCCCTACATACTTGCTACAATATGGGGAAAAGCAGGTTACTTCAATGACAAACAGACAATTCAAAGGAAGTAACAAATGCCCTGTGGTGCCCAGGTGCTGTATCTGCAAAGGAGAGATGAAACAAGGGACAGTACTTTATTTACTAGAAGGTGAGCAGAAACGCACAGAAAAGTGATGATGCTCCTGATTCCTCTTTAGAAACAACCTAAAAGAACACGTGGTCTCTCTTGGTTTTCAAACATTTACTTAGCCTTTTAATTACTGACAGCTGGACGAACTTTCATTTATAGGAAGCTTAGAACTAAACACACTCAAGAGTAATGCTTCTATCTAAAGTCATATATATGTATATATATATAAAATTGAATGATCAGTGCAGTATTTAAATGCCTGATTTCCATGCTTTCTCACTCACATGTTCCATCTTTCAAGTGCCAGTATCACACAGCCATGTCTACATAAAAGAACAGCTCCGCATTTTCATCTCCAACACACTACATTAGAATAAGCTGTCTCTTGACAACTCTCCCTTGAAGGACATTCACACAAGGTCTATCCCCTATCTCACTTGACTCCACTTTCAAACCTCTTTATGTCTGTGCTGGTTTAGGATGGGCTAACTAATTTTCTTCACAGTAGCTGGTACGGGGCTGTGTTTTTGATTTGTGCTGCAAACAATGTTGATAACTCAGGAATGTTTTAGCTGTTGCTGAGCACTGCTTGCAGAGTTCAGACCTTTTCTGCCTCTTATCCCACTCCACCAGTGAGAAGGCTGGGGGTGCCCAAGGAGCTGGGAGCAGATACAGCCAGGACAGCTGACCCCAACTGACCAAAGGGATATGTCACACTATGACACCATACTCAGCATATAAAGCTGGGTTAGAAGGAGAAAGGGGGAAAGTTTGGAGTGATGGTGTTTGTCTTCCCAAGTCACGGTTGCATATGATGGAACCTGGCTTTCCTGGAGATGGCTGAACACCTGCCAGCCCATGGGAAGTGGTGAATGAATGCCTTGGTTTGCTCTGCTTGTGTGCACAGCTTTTGTTTTACCTACTGAACTGCCATTTTTGCACCCTGCAAGTAGCTCTGTAGGTCTCAGGACAGTCAACCAGTTTAGATTTCAATTTGAGTAATAAAACTCAAAAAGTAGGAAAAAGAAGACATACTACATAAACAGGATGGAAGTTATTTCCATATGAAATGCTACAAAAATATAGCAAAGTTTTGTTGGTTTTTCCGTACCAATTTAACACCACAGAAGAATCAATTTTCAGAGCAAAACCTGAATATGCACTTTGACAAATCCATGGTTAAGCCAGTCAAAGAGAGAGGTTCAATTCCTCATCTGCAGAATTCAAATCAGAGTTACTTATTCCAGGCTCAGAGCACACAGCTCAACAATGCTATCTGTCTTGAAATAAAAGCCAAAGAGTGAAACTCCCAACAAAATGTCTATATTGGCATTCTTCCACTGAAATTATTCCCATCAGTTTTAAAAAATAAAAAACAGGAGACAGAAGTAAACCAGGGGTTACTGTACTGGAACAAAGTATTGCATTTACAAACAGATGGCAAGAAAATCATGTGCCAAACAATATGATTGAAGCACAAAATCTGCTACCACATATTATAATCAGTTAATGATTAGAAGAGGTATGCTGAGAAGATGTATGCGTACAAGGACATATACATTAAAGTGAGGAGGGTAAGCACCATCAACCTTCTTGATCAAGCCTCCATCTAAAGCACAAGTTCTTACAGGAAGTTTATTTACTGTCAAGGAAGTTACATGTTTTTGTTTTCTTTTTTTCTCTACTCTTAGAAGTTTTTCTTTTGTAACTATCTGAAGTGCTATAGTAATTTTACATAATTATCAACAAATACCCTGGTCAGTCCATCTTCCACTAAAACACAGTCATATGTGACAGTTAAGTTCAGAAACTAATTAACATCAATAGCTCAAAAGTTAAAAATACAAAGTTATAACCTCTCTAAATTAAAAGCTACATAACTAATCACCTACAATGGATTCTTCTTCCCTTCTGAAATTGCTGTCTTGAATGAAGGATAAAAAAAAAAATCAGCTCTCAGGATCAGGAACTCTGAAATGTCAGGGAAGTCTGTGCTAATAAACACGTAAGTGTAATTATTTCCAAGGGTTTCTTCCTTTACCTCTACAGACATTACTGACAGCAAAACACAAAACTTCTCTTGTCCATAGTGTGGAAGAGGCTACAGCATGCAGGACTGAACAGGGTACGGATGCTGCACACTTCTGCGTGTACAGCTACAACAGCGCAGAGGTTAATCAAAAATATTCCCTGGAAAGTACAGAAAGAAGCAATTCAATAAAGGAAGCAGCTTTTTTGAGGAAATCTGGTACTGTCTTACACCCTTCCCTTAACCTCTACATTCACTTGCACAGAGATGGGCTTACCATGGATTTGACAGGCTCGGCAAAATCTCCGTGGAAAGAGGTCGAAAAGGAAGCACAACATACGGGGACATCATGGAAAAGTAGAAGGGAGGAATGTACAAGGCTGTGCACACAAAGGCAGTGCATAATTCCAGAAAAAAAACATCAGAAAACCCAACATGCAAGTGAAAAAAAATCTGCTCTGGTCTCTTACCTTGCTGTCAAAAAGATCAGTCCATTTTGTTGTTTCCCAGAATGTCTCTGTCAACGCTTCCGAGCAGCTCTCATGATCCTCGTCTTTGCCTTCTGCATCACTGGAAGCAGCCCCTTCTTGGGTCTGCAGATGAAGAAGTTGGTCAGCCAGTGCACTTCCCTTTCGACAAAGTGCATCCACTAAAGTACTCTTCTGTTTTTCCATTTCACTAGGGAAAGAAAAAACAGTATGAGAAGTATTTAGAACCTTTTGTAGATACCTGCTTAAGAACAAAAACAGTGCTAACTCAGTTTAAGTTAAAAGGTTTACAGTAGTTAGTACACACAAAATGAAAATAAGCAGAAAAATAACCTTCAAAGAAAGGCTATTTACTATAAATTAAACTAATCATAAAAGATTACCTAAAGACACTATGCATTAAAGATAATTATTCTTCTGCATATGAAATGCCTTAGCTGACTTAAGGCAAGGACAACTCAGGATTCTAAAAGTAAGCCAGCATCTAGAAATACAGCTTTATAGTTCCTGGCATTATAAACAGAGAGTGAAATCCACGACTAACATAAGCAGATACAATTCTGCTGACTTCAAAGGAATTGCATCCATTTAAAGCATTTAAAGCATTGAATTTGGTGTTCAATTTCAGATGTTATATTCAAACCACATGATCTAATGGATCAACTTACCAAGAAATGTTTAGAATGAAGTTTATTATGTCAAGGCTTTGATTTTATACCAGCAATTCTAGAATTACACACAAATCTGAATTCAGGATAGCTGGAACAGACAGACTAGCTTTACAACTGAAATCTGATATTTTATAGATAATTGACACAGATGCTCCCATTTTAAGGGCCTAATATTCAGATCTGCTGTTCTGTTACTAAAACAGCACCATGCTACACACAGCAAAATCCATCTCCATATTCTCTCATTCTCCAGACTAAGGTGTCACCTTCAAAATACTGTCTTCCTAAGGACATATATACTGACAGCACAGAGGAACAATCTAAAACTAAAGAAGAACAACAGGTCTCAAAAACACTCTGAAGCATGGTCATCACACTTTTCACAAACGAAATTTTTCGCAAGCAGTTCCTTCTTAGACTGATGTAAATTTTGTCTTCAAATACAGGTCTGAAAGTTTGCAAAACATAAAGAAAAGGCAGATAGCATTCAAACAGATACTTCTACTGATACTCCAGTGGTCCCTCTGATCTTAGATAAAGCTTGATACAACAACTTAATATCCCATTTTTCTGATACATTTACATCCTGAAAGCACCCTTGTTTATTTTATTGAATAAATAAAAAATTGGAAGTTTCAGTGTCCCTACATTCTGGAGATATAATAAGAGAACACAATAATTGTGTAGTCACATTTTAAATTGCCTGTGCCACAAAAAAATAATACACACTATCAAAAATGTTACAGTCATTCCATTTCTTACATGCAGAGACAAAGTACATAGACTACAGAAATAGGATGCAGGAAAATTATTTACTGGGTAGGTACTTTTTTATAGTAGTTGCATCAGGCCTGGGATCAGTCTTCATGGCAAAATATACTGCTAATGCTGTTTGATCAATATGAGAGATTACTGTATTTGCAGCTTCAACGATTTCATCAAGTCTTTTCATTCGTTCCTAAAAGCAGAATATAAAAAGATGTTCAGCACCATGAAATCACACTACTTCACTGTTGATTCTACTAACATTAGGGTGATTGCAAAGCTATGCAGAAATAACATTTGATAATTCTAAATGCTCTTTTCTACACTTCATTCAAATTTTGCGTAAAGAACTCTGACAAGTCTTCAAGATTTCCTGCATGCTTAGTCCATTTCACTGAAAACAAACTGAAATGTGAGGCTGGAATACGCAAAATGCAGAGAAAGAAAATCACCTTTCAGTACAAATCAGTACTCTTACATAATGCAGCATTTATTCAATTCAGAAGTAAATATCGAATCAGAACCAAATAAAAAGAAAAATATTCAAGCTAGTACATATGCACAAAAGTGTTTGTCTTCAAGATAAAAAAAAAAAAAAAACACATGCAAACTCTTCTGTTCACAGTTCCCATTTTTGAGGACAATGATGGAAGAAGCTGGATTTAGCTGTGTCACTTTAGGGGGTTACTGTCCTCAGTTGTCTGAGTCATGCTGCTAGGAGAAATTACCAGCGCAGAAGAGGAACAGAACTGGGATGTGTGTTTGTCTCAGTAGCCACCATTCAGAATAAACCTGTTGTAGACTAAGTAAGTAAGAAGACTTAAAATCTGTTTAACTGAACAAGGCATAACTTGATGAGCAAACACAGTATGGTTAGGCATACTTTCTTTTATTCTGCTGTGGCATCAAGTAAATCACACTCAAGGGAGGCACCTGTCACTCTAATTAGAATTTCTGCTTTTTAATACTGAGTACAGTCAATTTCAAATGTATATAAGGAAAGACAGTTGCTTAAACTATATGGATGTATTGAGGAAAATCAAGTTTAAGAAGTGCTAAATAACCTTTTCAGAATCCAGCTGATGAAGTCTTGCAACATACAAAGGAAGATGATTAGGAAATGCTTCTTTCAACTCACTATACATGTCAGTGGTATCCAGCCTAGAAGAGAGAAGGATATAGCATTAAAGACAGATTCTGAGTATTTTTGTGCACTTCAAGCTGCTTCAAGCTTGCGTAGTAGTAATAGCACACATACTTGGTCATCCACTGTATTTTTAGGTCTCTTAAAGCTTCAGCAAATTCTTCTTTTGCATCTTTTTCTTTTTCCTGTTCTTTTTCTTTCTCTTTACTGCCATTTTTACTCTTTGATGGTGATGGTATCAGATGATAGTGAACAGTAAGGACATCCTGGAGGTGGGAAAAGAGACACACACTGAGAGGGATACAGTACAGTTTTTTCTGATGTCATATGAAAGCTAAATCATAGCCAGCAACTATTCTGAGCTACACGTATAGTGAGTAAGGGTTCTGAGTGCAAAGATATTAGACAGTAAAAATTCAGGAACTGCTTCAAGTTTTTATTCTAAGCAATGCAAGGATGTAAATATTAAAACAGCACACTAGGTGTAAGAAAAGAAAGCCTAAAATTTAGCCACTTTGACATTTTTATCTTCACATAATTTTACATAATATTAGTTAAGGAATAAGGAAGGTGGTTTTCTGTTTGTTTGTTGATAAAAAAGCAAATAACTTGGTTAAAAGGCTAAGGGAAAAAAGACAGAGATCCTATCCTACAAATCGGACAATAAACAAATGAATAAAGATGGTTGAATTCTAAAAAGCAATACCACAGTAGGATAAACATGAAACATGTCACAGGATATATTTATTCCTCCCAATATACTATTTCTTCCATGTGCATAATGAATTAGCTCACGCATCCACAGTCAACTGATTTCCAGTTTGCTGCCACGGACTTCGCAGTTTCACCTGTATCTCTGTTCTAGTTAAGTAGACACAACAGCAAGATTTTTTTTTTTAACCTTAAATGGTAGCATAGAAATATCACTATAGTTTGAGTTCATGCTACACCAGTCAATAACCACCATGAGAAAATCAGTTACAGCTATTTAAAAGGAAAATCCTAGCTCAGACCATGTTCTTGAAGTCCATTTCCTGACAATTTACATACAAGTTTGCAAAAAAGGTAGCATTAGATTTCATTCACTGCTTCTAAATCATCAAACTGCAGGGTGAGACCGTTTTGTTCTTTTTGGTTTTAATGTTGCAATCTTTAACCAAGCCTCTCCCTAAAGAGTGAGGGCACATGTCCCATTACTTTACATATAGGATATTTCACAAAGAAGATCACGTAAGTTTAAATCCTCTAGATACCACTACTCTGTTTCAACATGATGCAAACCATTGAGCTGCATGCTCAATTACTGTGGCAACTTAATTATTCTTATCAATTATTACAGAACACATTTGTGGGAATACTTCCCATAAACCAGGTCAGTGCTGTGTAATAAAATGAACCCTTACGTACAAGATGGAGTTAAAGTTGCTTAAATAGCAAGTAAAAGGGTGACAGAAACTGCAGTAATGGACTTCAACATTATACTTCTGAAACATTCAAAAACCATGATGCAGAAAAATTTTATTTGAACTTATAGTTCAAACAGAACAGCATCTTGCTGTGGGTTACTGAACACAATACTGGTAAAAGTGACTTCGATATCCCCTTAGAACAATTTTTCCAGCTTTAAGTTTAAATAAATACTTTTAAATACTTTTTTTTTGAAGACTAGTTTAGATAACTAATCTGCATTAATGTGTAGCTTTCACAGGAACTATCCTGCACACATGCATTTCAAGTATGAAGTGCACGACCAGTCAGTACACCTAAATGAGCCTCCAGCAAGACCTAGGCCAGAGCATGACAAAACAGGTCATGGAAGTAAGTACACACAGGAAGAGGTCTGGAACACGGTGTGGGGCTCACTAAGGTAATTAGAACAGTAGAAAGCAACAATACAGTTCACTAAAGCAAACCAAACATTCTAAGAAGTCTAATAAGCTAGTTCACCATGAAAATCTTAATTTACAATGTTTTCTAAAAGATGTCCTCCCTCTATTGAGACTAGTATTTTCCTACGAAAGAAACCTGACTTTCTAAGAAATATTCTTCCAATAGTTGAAGATTTCCTTCTTGAAAGTCCTTTTTCATTTCACTTGGCAACATATTTTTGGAGTTATATATCTAGATGACCTCTGCATTCTCAAGCCTTGTCTATATGAGAAGACTCTGTAACTCTGGTTCATGTTTCAAACCAAACATAATTGGATTAACAAAATCTCACTTATGTGGATGAACACTTGCACTTTGAGAGACTAATCCTATGTAGCTAAACCATCAACAGTAAAATGCCATCTCCCCGTTCTCTCACAAAGGTACTTTTGGTCTCGTGATGTTCTGCAAGCCTTACAAGCTATGACCATTGAAAGGAAAACAATGAGCTTCAGACCCAGGCAACCTCCTCTCAAAAGAGCTTACAGAACACACTTCTTCACAGATCTCAAACTTACTTCATGGGACAAATAAAGTTTAGGTGCTTACACATTTAACTAAACTATTACAAGGCCTAAAGATAGACTGAAGGCTTTTTTATTTATTTTACCTGCAAACACTAGGATCATTTATAACACTTGGCAACTCCCCAGATACCACAAGATTTCAGAATGGCACTGTCATTGCCATTACAAAAACATTCATCATTAGAGACTATGGAGAAGAAAGGCAGCTCTTCACAATTCAGCACTTCAATCTGTTTTCTTATACTAACTTCTCTCTGACAGGAACAGAATTCCCAGAGTAGTGTACTGGATTTCATTTTATATATACCTACAAAAAGATAGAGAGCTATAGACAGAGAAAGACAGCAAGTGAGCATATTATCCACTGAAAAAATTACTTTAAGGAAACTTTCAAATTTATCCTCTAGAAAGATATGCAGTATTGGGAAATTGGGAAGCACATAGGATATGCACTTCGGTCAGTGTACTCTGTGCAGTATCGTAAGCCTCACTGGGTTTACTTTTAACTACAAACTGCACACATAAACAAGCACAGGGCCCTCAAAACAGTCACCTCTTAAAAGAGGTTAATTAACAGCTAATTTGGCTTCAAAATTTCAATTTAGATTTCTATCTGGTGTTTTAACATCCAGTACTTTATATGTAAAACACATATAAAACTACTGTTATTTGTACTTCAAAGCATTCGCAGCAAAACTAACCACAGGAAAAAAAGCTCCCTCTAGGAACACATCTCAGGTCTCATTTTCCACTTAATAAGTATTTTCATATTAATGCCTGTCTGCACATAAAGATGAATATACATATGAAATCTGAATCTGTTTTAAGATACATACAATTTGTGCAGTGTTGCTTATTTTTATGGCAACTCTCACTTAATAGAAAATTAATTAAGCTTCTTGACGTCACCAGGCAGGATTACACAAAATTGTATCAGACACATAATTCATCCTATTTTTGAACGCCTCATGATTAAACAGGGATAGTATCTTAATGCTCAGAGGAAGTCATCCTTTTTCATTTGACTTCACAAGGCTATTTATTAGTCTTCCACTAGTACTTATCAATACCTGCATAATGCATTTCTTGCTTCAGATTAGAAGAAAGGATAGCAGAATAGGGAGAAAGGTGTAGAAACTTTCCATCCCTCGGCTAATAGTTACATATTGCTGTTCAAAACCTGCATTATGTAAACCAACAAAAAATTATTCTTACAGACCAGAAAAAGTCAATGATATGTTTTTCATTCTAACTATGTTCTGGACAAAGCTTGAAGACATGTGGAAAAAGTAATCAGATTGTAACTGCATTACAAAGGAAAACAAAGACACCTGTTTATTATGTGGAGAGAACCTCTTGACATTTTTGTACAGTTATAAAAGAATTAACTATCTTTGGAAAACCAGGCTGCTATTTCCTGGCATAACCATGAACTGCTTTTATGTAAAACAGAGATGCAGTCAGGCAGATTGAAACCTGCTGAATGTCCGTGGCCAGAGGGTGATCAATGACACACAGCTGGAGGTCAGTAACTAATTTTGAGTCCCAGGGGTCAATTCTGGATTGAACCCTGTTCAATGTCTTCATCAATTACCTGGACGATGGGGCAGAGGGCACCCTCAGCATGTTTGCTAGTGACACCAGACTGGGAGGAGTGGCTGATATGCCAGGGAGTCTGCTGCCATCCAGAGGGACCTCAAAAGGCTGCAGAAATGGGCCCAACAGAAGCCTCGTGAAGTTCAACAAAGAGAAGTGCAAGAACTGGAAAAGAAATCCAGGCACAGTACATGCTGGGGGCCATCCACTAGCAAAGTAGCTTCGCATCCTGATGGACACCAGGTTGAACACAAGCCAGCAGCATGCCCTTGTGGCAAAGAGGGCTCCTAATCTTACAAGAGGGCCGGGACCTGTCTTTGGAAAGTATGAAAAATCTACACATACTTTTTTGATTGTCTGCATCACAAAAGAAACATATAAATAAGTTGTCTGTGCTGGAAAACATCTTAACAGCATGTAAACTTAGGACAGGGCCAGGTCAATATAAAAATTTTTAAACTAGGAAGGCCTCTGAGTTGCATTCTCAGCAAAATGTGCTCATTAATAGAGCTCTCGCGGTACAATGCTCTGAAATACACTGTATTTTATTTCACAGAATATACCGAGTTGGAAGAGATGCAAGCATGATCAAGTCCAACTCCTGGCCCTGCACAGTATCATCCCCTAGAGTCAGACCATGTGCCCAAGAGCATTGTCCAAATGCTTCTTGAACTCTGTCAGGCTGGTGCTGCGACCACTTCCTTGGAGAGCCTGTTCCAGTGCCCAACCACCCTGTGGGTGAAGAAACTTTTTCTAATATCCAACCTAAACCTCCTTGACACAACTTCAGGCCACTTCAGGTCCTGTCACTGGTCACCACAGAGAAGAGACCAGTGCCTGTGGCTCCACTTTCCCTCATGAGGAAATTGCAGACTGCAATGAGGTCTCCCCTCAGTCTCCTCCAGCTGAACACTCAAAGTGCCCTCAGCTGCTCCTCACACAGCTTCCCCTCCAGGCCCTTCACCATCTTCATTGCTCTCCTCTGGACCCTCTCTAATAGTTTAATGTCTTTCTGATTTTGTGGCACCCAAAACTGCTCACAATATTCAAGGTGAGGCCACCCCAGTGCAGACCAGAGCAGGACAATCCCCTCCCTTGCCTGGCTGGTGATGCTGTGCCTGATGCACCCCAGGACACGGGTGGCCCTCCTGGCTGCCAGGGCACTGCGGGCTCATGTTCAACTTGCCATCGACCAGGGCCCCCAGGTCCCTTTTCATGGCACTGCTCTCCAGCATCTCATTCCCCAGTCTGTCCATACATCCAGGGTTGTCCCATTCCAGGTGCAGAATCTGGCACTTTTCCCTTGTTGAACTTCCTATGGCTGGTGATTGCCCAGCCCTCTGATTTGTCAAGGTCTCTCTGCAGGGCCTCCCTGCCTTCAAGAGAGACAACAGCTGCTCTCAATTTAGTATGGTCTGCGGACTTGCTCAGTATCCCTTCCATCCTGTGTCCAAGTCATTTATGAAGATGCTGAAGAGCACAGGGCTGAAGATGGAGCCCTGCAGAAATCCACTTGTTTATTTGCTGCTAGTACACTGATTAGTAATAGATGGAAGTAATAAGAAGGACAGTTTTTATCTTGGCTTGGGTGATTCTACTGCTCAGATCTGAACACAAATCTCTGTTCTAAAACCAAAGGAAAAAAACCCCAACAACCAAAAAACCCCCAAAAAACAACAGCCTCTGGAATCTGTTTAATACGTTTTGTTATTCAAATTGTATTACTGCGAAAGTTTAATTCCCTTGTTAGAGATTCACTTAGGGAAGATATTATACCCTATTCAGCAGGAAGCCATGCATTCACATGGGATTTTAAATTATCTTTCTAAAGGTGATCTGCATGATTTTCAGGTATGAAAATAAAACTCAGCAATGTACATTAAAATCCTGCTTGGAAAGCCTAATCACATTCCCACATGCTTATTACACCAAGATCAGAGTAAGTCAGCAGGTTCAGCTTCCAGTTCACTATTCACAAAATAACGGAACATGACTATAAACTATGTTATTCATGGCTCTCAGGTCTTACTTCTAACAAGAATCCTGACTAATCTGCATGTCACTTGAGAACAAAGTACCTTGAAAACAACAGCAAGTAAATACCCTTACAACTTAAGAACAAGAAAAAACCCAGTAACCTTATGAAAGTAGTCTAGTAAAATATTTTTTTGCATTTTTTTAAACAAACTGTTTCACACTCTGCTGGCAAATTATTGTATTACCTGATGTGAAAACATGAGAAAGCACAATATTAAAACACTGTTACCTTAAAAGTCATCCCCTTTCTAAACTACCTTATACATGCTCCAAAATTCATTCTGTGAATACTACTACCTGCTACATGACTGTATAAACTCTAGCTTCCTACTGTATGCTTTTTATGGCTGTAAAGAAGACAACTCTCAATTTAGTAGACTGGGAATACAGTTAGATATTCAATTATTCAATTCAAATAAAAGTGTTAGGTTCATATTCAATTCTTAATCTGCAGACAGAATAGGCAGAAACACTTGCCATGAAAAATCTTGAGCACAAACACTGAACATTCCTGAGTATTTAATAACATGAAAAATTGCAGACCACTAACACCACATGCATTTTTACAGCACTTATTGCAGAAGTATACAGACGCACACGTGCCTCTCAGCTATGTGTTACAGTAGTGTTTTGTCGTTCTACCAGTAAACATACTTAAGGTGCTGAAGTAAATAACTCAGATCTAAGCAGGTAGATGAAGGAGACAAATTAAAAACCAAGACTGGTAGACAAATTCTTTAAGTCATATGCAAAAAGACTTCAGTATATCTTTTTCAAAAACTAACATTCAGTACCTTTTTAAATTTTCCTTGTCGCTTTGCTGCAGACTGCCCCTGGGAGTTAGAATAACATACTGTAAGAAAACATGCACACACCACACAGGATGGAGACACCTTCTCTGCACAATTATAGTTATACTTCCAACCTACAGATTTCCAACTTTTAGAGAGTCACATCTATGATCAAACATGCTCTTAAAGCATGCTCTTTCAGGTTTTTAAAATTAATAAACCAATGCATCACTGTATATACAATCCATTACTCCTGCAATATAAGCAAGTGTTGTTAACCACTTAGCTTCAAATAATAAAATCACAGAAATTCAGCCTCAGAATTTTAGTTTTTTGACTGTTTAGTGGCATTGTTCTATTTCATAATAAATATGGACAAATTAGATACATTTTCCCTTACCTTGCATCCACCCACTGACTTAAGAGACAACTTTGCTGCCTAGTCCTCCTTTTTTGTCTCCTGGTACGTATTGAGGTTCACTAAAGGCAGCAGAAAGTATCTGATGCTATTTGATACCATCCTTTTTCCATTGACATACGACCATAACAGTAATGCTTTAGATTATGACATGAAAAACACCTCAGCTAGAATTTCTTTCTGTGTAAGGTCTTAAGTATTCTCCATCACATGACATTTGACAGGCTGTATCTACCTATCTCCTGCTTCCTATCCCAGAAACCACTGTACATAGCCACTTAGTCTAGTTTTAAAATAAAACATGCAAGAATTGCAAACAGTAGTTCAAGGAAGTGCACAATTCTAGCTAGGGGAATTAAATTACACTAGTGCAATGGATTTATCACAGTTTTCATAAAAGCACACTTGCAACTTTGCAGGAATCACAAAGAAATATTAAACTAGCTATTTTAGAGCTCCTAGTTACTGGGTTTTTCCTCACTGATACATAAATTCTCCTAATACATTCTCACCTGAAGTTACATGCAATCTGCCCCAAAAGTACTAGCTACAATCAATTCAGACTGAATTAACTAAACTTTTATGCTCAACAAGACCTAAAGGTACATGCCAACCTACTCACAGCAACTTATTTGAAGACATATTCTAGTTTTATCCATGTTGTTCAGCTTCTTCTAGTGATATATGGACACAGACCAACTACCTCTGAGTACTAACAATCACCAGGATTGACTAAAATTTAGTCTCAGGCTTACCATCTGTTAAAAACAGCTAAGGGAATCTTCTAAACACTGTAGCACCAGATACACAGAAAAGTGATATGGTTACTATAATCACTGTTGCATTATAGAGTCATACAAGTTAAAAAACATTTTTCACAGGATGCAGTGTTATGAGCAAAATGATCCTTCTGCTTTTTTTTCTAGCATCACACACAGAGATCTTATACCATTTTGTTGAAGCATACAGTCATACTAGTGGTTGACAACATCAGTGTGTGGCAGGTAAGAAAATCTGTTTATGTATTTAAGTCAGCAAAATTCCTACTACTTGGTAACAGTAATGTATATGTGTTTAGAAAACACATGTTTTTGCTGAAAATTGCATGCATGCAACAAGAGTCTTATAGAACCAACATGCACATAACACTATATGCACGTATTTTTCATTCAAAAATTACATTAAGCTAGGGAGTTACATATGTTCAAATTTAAAGGCTCCACACCAACAAAAAAGCAGTTGCTTCTAGAAATAAAAGATTTCAGAGCAAAAGAATTAAAACTCAAAATTTAGAAAACACAATTAAATTTGAAATTAGAAGATGAAAATAGTAATCGAACTACTTAGAAGTTATGCTGACTTTATAGTGAAACAACTGCTTCTAAAATGTATTATGTTACCAAATCTAATGCTCTTTAAAGTACTAACTCCATACAATACAGCACTTCCTGGCATGCCATTTGCTTGCTAGAAAGAATTTCAGAAAAAACCCCATCATCCATTCCATATACTCACAGCTTTCTTTCCAAGTTCTGTTTTAGACAGAGTAAGACTTCCTGCAAGATAACATCCTGGTCCTGCTCCTTTAGGTATTCTGTTCAAAGAAAGTAAGTCCAGTGTTAAACCCAGGTTCACTAAGGTTCCATGGAAACTACAATAAAGAAGCCAAGCAGGGAAAGAGCAACATGAGGAATTACCAAGCCTGGACAGGTAGACACTATTAAAGTATCATTTCAGTGAGGTGCAGAGGTAGCTGCCTAGATGCAGATGAGAAAAACAACACTTCATAACTTACTTGTCATCAGGCAGAGATGTAACAAAGAATGGCTGACTGTGTTTTGGTGGTAATGTCAAACTGTTGGATTTCTTCTTCCCTAAGAGAGCAAGGCTATGGTTTTCATAAATATCTAAGCTCAAGGTACTAGACAACCTGTGAGAAACAATAAAGGGCAGGTCTTTGATGCGATCCAGCTCACTGTTCTGCTCATGACGAATTTGTAACCGAATGGTGTAATCTCCTTTTTCCAGTTTCACAGAATACTGAAAGAAAGAAGTTCTCATAAATGTCAAGATTAAGTATTTCACCATTCATAAAAAACCCCAAAGCCCAGAAATAAGACAAGTCATGTTCTTGATCCCTATAGCTCTAGCCATTTAAACTATACTAGATTGCTTGGTTTTGGAATCTCCTGAAAACAAGAGTGCTTTCAAGACATGACAGCAGCCAAAACACATTTTGTACTGACTGAAAAAAAATTAAGTTTTCAGACCACAAAACAGGCTGACATAATACAGTATTAAAATAGGAACAAATTAACTGCTAAAATAATAATCAGGATTCCTGTTAAGCTTTTACTTCGAAACCTCTGCAGGTTTGCCTCAATACACTTTCAATTTACTATGTGTGGATGCTTTGCAGTTTAGATCACAGAACATCTTCTCCTGTCCAAAACACTGTAGCAATTTTCACACCAAGGGACCCAGTATTCCTCTGAGATGCAGTTTAAAGAGCTGACAGACTCTTTGTCCTGAGCTTGTTACTCAGGAAGATGCAGATATCACTTCTGTTACTTAAAAAAATCCCAAAAAACCCAAAACAAGCAACAACAGAACTAAAAACTGGGACAACAATGCAATTTCTGAAAATAATTTATAAACTTTAAAGCATGTCTCTTGAAACTATCTTTTGTACGCTTCCAGAATGATCAGTCTATCAAAATTAACATTACATTGATGATGTTCAACTGTGATTTTAGATTGGTAAAAAACAGTTTCAAAACAAAAAAATTATGAAAAATGCTTCTTTTGTGATTCTTTTTCCTTTTCTTTTTTTTTCTTTTTTTAATTTCTCCCTACTTCCCCCATGATCCAGACATAGTCTGTTACAGCAGAAATTGCTATAGAGGGTAGAGTATCTACAAGTGTTGTTCAAAAAACTCCCTTTCAAAGATGGCAACAGGAAGCAAAAAAAGCTGAAGCATTAAAAAAGCTGTTTGAGGATATCAACAGCACAGAGGACAGCACTGATGAATACAGAAGCCTCTGCTCTATCACCACACAAGTTAGACTACAGGAAAAATAATGGATCTTTTCCACCTTCCACAGAAAAGTTTAAGGTGTTGTCTTTGTAAAAAAACCAAAATAAAGAACAACATGATTTTGAATTCATTTCTTGAGAAGCACCAAGCAAAATCATAAGAAATCAGAAGTTAGCACCTTTTCTTCTTTCTCCTTCCTCAGGAGAGAAAAAAACCCAACATGTTCTATTCCATGGACACACATCTGGGTTTTTTTGATACAGATGCATCACCATTGAACCTTCTACATCTACATCTACTCGTGAACATATAAGAACACTAAAACTACACATGAGGAAATGTTAAGAGCTAACAAGAGGCCAGGGAGGTGAAAAAGAATTAACATTTTCACAGTCTGCAGCAAACAGAAGGTAAAAGAAGTACATTACTCTGTACCTGGTGTGGATAGGCATCTCCTGAACCCATTTGTCTTTTGTTCTGGTCAAAAATAATCCAGAGCTGACTATCAAATTCAGATTCATACAACAATTCACAAAGAAGTGGACAGCTTGGAGTTACTTCTCCACTCTTAGGCTATTAAAAGAAAGGTAAAAGCATTTAATCTACTACAGAATAAAACAATTACAATCCTTACATATATATTCAAAGAGATAACTGAACTGTAGCCTGTTTCAAGCAACGGTAGCTTTTAAAGTGGACCAAATCAGAATTTTGACTGTAGAGAGTCTACAGTGTGAATCTAGACCTCCTTTCTGAGAGAAAGGTAGTTAAAATTAAGACCTGTTTTTAGAAAACATGCTGTGTTTGTCAATAATTTTAGAAAAAACAACTACCATAACCCTTACCTGATGGAAGTTATAGGTCAAAATCATCTCATACAGTTGACGATTATTTGGTAAAATATCTCTGGAGCCCAAAGGTTTTATTTTTGCACTCACTGGTCTGCAGTTAAACAACAAAAGGTACGCTTGAGAAACATGTATTCTCTATCAAAATTTCTCTTGCTTAAGTAGAAGCATGTTCTGAGGTACAACTGAATTCAGCACATGCCATAACGTCTCATATATTGTAACTATCAAAGCAGCATAAATTCCTCAGTTAAAATTAATGTCAGTCCAAAAACAAGGTTTAGTGACACTACAGACACTGCCAAAAAAAAAAAAAAAAAAAAAAAAAAAGCCAATGTAGTAAGCATATCTAAAGGTCCAAAATTAAAGGCCATTCGAAGTTTAAGGAAAAAAAAAAATCAGGTTACATTTCCAGTATCCATGCTGAAATCAGCACTTATATTTGTAACTGAAAGATTAATGATACTGCAATTAGAAGACAGAACAACTGAAAATTCCTTGTTATAGAAGATTTTATCTTCAGAGAATGTAAGCAGCCTTACAGAAATCTGAGTAGTAACACAGAAGAATGTACACTACAGAGTGTGTATGTTAACTCAGATACAGTTGGGAAAAGCAGTCAAAGTTCAGGGCAGCCAAACATTTTAGACCTCAAACATCAAAGAATATAAACAAAATAATAATGATATAGGAAAAATCTGAGCTTCAGAAAGAAAGAACAGCAGAATCAGGGTGGTCTGGCATCATTTAAGTTTACATTTCATTCATTAAATCAGACAACTTTTAACCACATGATCAGAATTCATCTCCAAGATTCTGTCAGTGCTTTCATCGTCAAGGGCACAGAGTAGTCACCCAGTAAGATATGGGTGCTGGGTCAGACCACATGTCCCTTTAACCCAGGTTTCCTAGTCTGGCAGATACTAGATAGACTGCTGACAGAAGTCTTAAGAACTGAGTAATACCACAGATGATATGTCTCCCTAACATTCACCCTCCCTCCAAGCATTTGAAACAAGAGACAGAATGAAAAGCCATACAGTAATTTTTGCCTCTGTGTCATGATTCATTAGTTCATTCAGGAGACACTATTCATGCCTTAATTTAAATACACAAATATTTCTCCATAGTTCACTTAACTGCAGTTCATTTACTGTCAGATGAGTGCCTTAAATATTACAAGGAGTAAAGAGTGTTTCCATTTTTCAAACCAAGAATGAGGCAAAGCTATATTAAGGGACAGTTTTATTTCCTCACTTAGGACACATCAAATGGATTATTTCTGAATCTAACATTAGCTGATATGTTCATTAAACTCCTGGCAACCTCAATTCCACTTACAAGTACCCAAAAGCCCCGGACAGAGCCCAAGGCTCCACTGACAGGCCCAAATAATGGAAAACTTTGGATTACTGAGCACTGTGAAATTGCCTGTCCCACATCTCAGAAGTACCACTTAAACCATATGGCAGTTCTTTATCCTTCTGAAGTGACCAACTTTAATAACTGCTGCACTGTTTAGAAATTTTCCAGCAAAGTTTTTCCTCCAAATCAGCATGTGTCAAACTGACAAGGTAAACACAGCTTTTCACAAAAAAATCTGCACAAGATTCTACCAGAACACTTTTAATGAAGCAAGAGAGAGAGGGTAGTCTCCTCAGGTCTAAGTTTGGCACGATCCCAAGCAGCTGCTTAGGGAAAAAAAAGCCAAACACAACAAACCAAAAATGAAAAAAAACAAACCAACAAACAGTACCAGGTAATAACTCCAATAACTCTATAATTTCTTTCTTTAGATATTAAAGTGCCTTTTACCTCTAAGTGCCTGGAAAGAGTAGAATATTTTTGTAAATCTTTCTTCTTTCAAGTTAGCGTAAGGAAAGTAAAGTTTTTGAAAAAGTCACCGTAAAGAAAAAGGGAATGGTGACAAATTAATTGATGCTTCCAAAGCTACTTTGAATTTGACAGGAATATTTCTGTAATCCTGAATTTCACTGCTAAAGTGTTACTGTTTTAACTCTACATATGAGCAGTTTTCCCAGTCTCCTGAAACAGCTCCCCAGAAACTCTACCTGAGTGTTTGAACCCAGCTTTTCAGGTTTATGCATGGAGCAATATCTTCGTATTTCAACAGGGACTGAACATCAAACCGTACGATGCCTTCTGAAGCGTGCTAGAAGAAGAGTATAGAACAATTATGCTTCTGTGCACTTACAACATCAGATGGGGACCACCTGTTATGACCCTCAAAATACAACATAAGCTGTAATTATTTATACTTTAACAAGTAATACTGCATAATTTTGAAAGCGTCACAAGTGCATCTCTATTTTACAACAGCAGATAATACTGGGACTTGCAAAACTTTAGCAACTGGAGCTTAAGTTCTATTTATCTATTTTTTTCCCTTCCTAATTTAAATACTTTGCACAGAACTGGTAAGTCATACTTCAAGTAGGACTGCATTTGTTTCTGCATTTGGGATGATTTCCTTTCAATATTTAATTCAATATATGCAATATAGAACATTAAAACAAGTATTTTATGGTGCTTCCTATGACTATTATTACAGAATAGATTAACTCTGCAAAAGAGAAACAACACTGCTTACATAGACTTGGTGATGGGCAAAATAATTAGAAAAATTTATTTCTATCCCATGACAAAGACACTAGTATATGTGCACTATTAAAATTTATTTTATGAAAGTTACTGGTGCTCAAAAAGGAAGGGCAAAACTGTTTGTATTATCTCATTTTTCACTGTCCATTAATCATTTGGTGTAATCCTGCTGGGCTGGGGGCAGCTGCTGTGCACACCATCCCCAACAGCTCGTTCTTTTCCTGTTCTACCAGTTCAAGACCTGGTACCTTAGCACACTGCATCCACTCTTTCTTCCTCAGTTTATTCAGCTCTTAGAGCCTGAATACATCCAAATTCACCCATGAGACAGCTATAATTTGCTCTGGCCCTTAGCTGAAAAAAAGTCAGGAGCCAAGACAGATTAGCATGGTGCTGCTTCATGTAGGTACCAGCTCTCAAAGAGCTCTCTCCTGAGGGAAGCAGTGTCAAGTCCAACCAAGTTGCATAGGACAGCAAAGAACATAGGACCAAGGCAAAGTACTGTAAATATCATACTAACATTTTAAGCACTTTTCAATCCTTTAGTATCACAGAGCATGAGGAATCATGACACTGCCCCACCCACTGTACCTTCAACTGCCCTAAATGATACATCTCAAGTCAATCACCACATCTCAATGGAACACTGAGTAGGAAATAAATTTTAATGAAACTTAACTCTGAATATGGCATTGAGAGTGCTGGTGTTTCAGCAATGGTAGTCTAGATATTCAAGTTCAAGAACTGTGGTCCCAGCAAAGTTTATTTACATAAAACATTTGGTACTGTAAGCATATTTATATTTTCAGCCTTTTAGTATGTTTTTTGTACTGGTGTTGAGTTTAGGGTTTTTATTTGGGTTTTTTCCGTTTTCTTTGTTCACTACTGGTTTATAATGAAAAGGCATAGAAAAAAAATCATAAATAATGGTAACTGGCATTTCTCTGGTACTGAACTCCTATTTACCAATTTTTGAGAGAGAACATGGAAGTCTCATGTACAAAAATACTTCTACTGTTTCTAAATACAGGCAAGAAGAAAAGCTATTTTTTTCTGTGATACTATAGGATTTCACAATAATTCAATATAAGCACTCTGGAAAACTTACCATGTTTAACTGAGGAGCAGCACAAAGTACACCATGGAAAGAAATTGTGTAATTAATGCTAACATCACTAAGGCTCGCCCACCACCGAGCCACACAAAATTCAATGGTTTTTCCAGCCTGGAAAGCACAAAGCACGAAGTCAGACTCCAGCTCCCATCTTCCTCTTCTATTGACCACAGCCTCCCTCAGCCCAAGCCAAAACAAAAATCAGAGCACAATTCAAAAAAGACCTCTTATGTCTAGTTTACTCCAATTGTATAGATTTGTAAAGCACCAAGTAAGACATTATACTTGGTTCAGGAAACACAGAACTCCAACAAAACAGCATGACTGACAAATGCCTCAAAACAAAGAGTGCCAGAGAGTACTCTACACTCTACACAGAAAGGTACTGCTGTTAAATTTTCTGTCTTCCATTCTTATCCTTCAGACTAGGCAGACAGGTTAGTTCATAGATCAGTTTAATGTGTGTCCCCTAAAAACATGTATTAGAAAAAGAGATCTGACTCTCTGCCTAAGTAAGATGACATGAAACCTGGGAGGTTTGGGTTAGTTTTGTTTTTGTCTGGTTGGTGGGGTTTTCTGGGTTTTTCTTGTTTCAGTTTTTAAAGAACATGATGAAATTCATAATGTGTCGATGGGACCAAAATAGCTTACGGTCCCCCACCTGACATTTTCACAGAGGGCAAGTGACTGAGTCGCACAGAAGTTACAACTATTCTTAGGCATTAGAGCTATACAACTAAACTGAGCAAAGCAAACTTGAGAACAAAGCAAATTTGACAAGGCCCTGTTACCCACACCCCTGAACTGTTAGCTCATTTCCTGATGCTTCTGTACTCTGGAGCTAGCATTACCCAAGCTAGGACTGCTATACTTAGGACGCATGAATGTGAGCCAGTCAGTTATCCCCTTTATCTTCAAGATGAAGATGTCCCAGATAACTGCATTAAACACTAAAGGCAAAATATGTTGAACTATCCAACAAGTCATAGCTCCAATTTGAAAGGGAAACAAACTGCTTTGTATAAACAAGTACAAACAAATTGAAGCGATTAACATGTATTATATTACTAAATAGCTCAAAAACACTACCAAGCTACTAGAGATCTTCTCAAAACTGAAAATCAGATGCATTCACTACTGTAAACAAACACACGATGTCTCGGGTTTGAGGTTTTTCTTAGGAAAAAATATCCCGAATGAGTTATGTTACACTGCACTGATACATTACTTTATGTACCCCACCCTTAAGGCAACTTACTAAGACAGGAAATGCTTCCGTCACTGTGCCTTTTTCTGGTAAGGATGAAAATTTGTAGAACTCATGACTTCTGTATGCTTTTTGTTTCACAAGCTGAACGGCATGAAGCACAAACTTGGCAGTCACATCAGCTGAACATGAACACACTGTCACTTCTAGATAAGGGAAAAAGAAATTTAGACTGAAGAAACAAAGATATTAAAAGAAAAGCAGAGATTCACCAGAGAAACACTACCTTCACAAGTAATTTGTAAGTTAAGAAGTTATGCAGTACCCCAAGTGGCTCCATATGTGAAAAACGCTTATATCAGTTAATTTCAAAAGCCCATTCAGGTTAAAGGAAAACCAGCTAAGTTCAGAGCATGAGAAGAGAAACAAGTCTCGATTAAATGGTCAAAATTAATCAGATAGTACAGGTGTATCATCTGTATAGGACAGACTGCTGAATTCCAAATTAAGAGTCTTATCACTTTTTTGATAAAATATAATAAGTAATAATCCTTTCAAAGATTTTTGAAAGGATTATTGCTTATTAATCTCACAAAGAAAGACAATGAAAAAAAAATCCCTTTTTCTTTCTCCTTCTTGCAAAATTATGAGCTTTTTACCATTGTGAAGATCACATTTTCTTCAGTTATGACTTCTTTCAACACTACATCCGTACACCTTAAAAACTAGATAAGCCTCAGACAGCGATACTTTTCCATAAACACGGGGCATTCTTCCAGCTATATGCAATCACTTCAGATTGTTATTGGGTGGTTTAAGACTTAGAATCAAGATCCTACTATACCAAAAACCGTGAAATAACTCAAAATCACTCCTCTGAGAGCTTAAAAATCAAACAAATATTTACATATTCATGGACCAAAACCTTCAGTATTTATTCAGGCAGAACTCAAAATTATTTAAAAAACCAACTTTGTCAAGTCTGACAGATGCAATTTTTTATTTATTTAATGTGGTTATTTTCCTTACCAGCCCACGTTGCTCCCTGTGGAACATCAATGAAGTGCCTTCGGATCTGACCAGGTTTAAAATGAACATCTGTGTATGTCAGGTCATAGCTTGATGATTCATCTACTCTGTATGTCAAAAGGAAAACACAAGTAGTAGTCAAACAAGCTGTGAAGCCAATTTTTGAAGCATTTTTAAATGCAAAAATACTCTAAAAATATGTAGAATGAGGATATTCAACACCAATTATTTTAATCCTGCTAGTAAAGAATCTGACAGCACAATGTATCCAAAGGATTTTAAATGTCAGCTCCACCACACTATGCAAACACCTTCCCCATCTCCCTGAAATTACAGTGCTTAAACGGAAGTATCACAGAATCCTCATTTTCAGTGGATCTGCTTTTCCTGGCAGAGTGAATTGCCACTGAAGTGAGCTAAGATATAGAAGCAGCTGTATTTCCATGGATGAGTTAGAGAACAGTTACTTTTTCTTTCCCCCTCAGGGCAGATTGTCCACTGAACAGGTTTAATAAAATACTCCCCTTCCTTATCAACATCATTTAAGTCTTATGTTTAAACCAATGACAGGCAAAATTCCAACTCTAAACTCACTGTATGGAAGCCATGATCAAAGCTTATCCCAATGCACAATGGCCAAATAATGCACTCTGGCATTATTTCACCAGGTAGAAATGAAAAACCAATCTCCAGCTGACCTACATATATGAATAGTACATTGATTGATACTTTGGTCAACAAGCCAGAAGGCATCTGTATGCTGATGGACCAGGAAGCTGCTGCTGTTGCCACCGTGGCTAAGCCCACCAGGACACGCTGCTGACACGACCAAAGCTATAAAAAGCTGCCTAAGTCTGCTCTAAGAATCTTTTCAGGTGTTTGTAGGAAGTTCAGGAACTCTCAGAGTTCTGGATTTACTGACCTTGTCGGTATAACAATGGTGATTGGAACTCTGAACAGAGGGCCTGCATTAGGCATTGCTGTATCATATCCACACACCTAATAAAATAAAATACAAAAACATAAAATCTTTTGTCAAAATCAAACTACAGAAGACAACATTCAACTTAAACTAGTTGCAGAGTATTTTGAATCTTTGTAGTTATCAATGAGGAGAAAAGGTCATGTGACCACTGTCACTGTAGAAACAGTAAAACACCAACAATCACTGAGGAAAAAAAATATTTTTACCATTTTGACTCATTTCAGTCTTTCCTCAAAAATTTTCCAGCTTTCAACCCATATCTGATAGTCCCTATATCAAAAGCTCAACTTTGTTTCAGCTCAGAATTTGTGCCAAACAGACTTATTTTAGTTCAGCTAAAATATTTTTTATTGCTGTATAAAAAATATTTTTACCCTGCTCTCCTAGGATTATGTTTGAAAAACTACAGTTTGATTTACCATGACTTTCATAGTCAAGCTCAGAGCCCCATCTAACCTAGCCCTGAACACTGCCAGGGATGGGGTATCCACAGCTTTTCTGCGCAACCTGTTCCAGTTGCCTCACCCCACTCACAGTGACTTTGATAAAATGTCCTCAGTGGTACCATAGAAGACTTGCAATTCTAAACATCTCAAGCAAGCACTTCTCAGAGTAAGCTGGTATCACCTTCATTATGACCAACCACAATGCAGTGGAAACATTTCAGTGTTAAAATGAAGGTTTGTGATGGGAAGAGAGGGGGATGAAAAATGTTTTTGTTGGTTGATTTCTTTTGCAGGACTGAAAGAGGATGGCTAAGAGAGAAAATGAGAAATTTAAAGGCTTCCTTAGTACACTGGACCAAACTTGAATGTAGAATCTTAAAGTCAGTAAAATCTTCTACTATGCACAACCATTACCACACAGTTTTCTCCTTCACCTTCCAAAATGGCATGGAGTAGAGGTGAAGAAACAAGAAAATTTGTTACATCACTGTGCCCACTCAACTCCTCAAGGTAAAGGAAAATCTTTGCTCCATACAAGACTGCATGGCAACACCACAAAATAGAGAAGTATTTAAAACCACAGAAAACCACAAATCTCTATCCTCAATAATAATACAGGACTGAGATACATAGTCAAAGATTAAGACACATCCAGAGGAAAAGAACTTAATCAATGGTTATTTGGCTTATGTTTTCAATATGCCTTTATTTTTTAAACACAGATATTCAAAGTTCTACAGGCATGTGCTATACAACATTGTATAGCACAAGTGTTGCTGAACCCTGGCTTCAGTCTGTATAGTGAAATGCAGAGGCACTATTTTCTGGTCTGTACAGCACACAGATTTTATTTCCTTAAAAATTACATCTATAAAAAGTTGACAGAGACTCCATAAGGGTACAAAAGGGCATAAAACCTTGCTCAGAACACCAATACTTCCATACCTCTGTATAATGTACTCCTCCTCTCAGGCCACGTGGATCCACACGAATATTTATGTGTCGACACTGGTTCATGAGTTCTAAATGACTAGGACACTGGACCCACGGTGCATTTGAAGTTAAAGCTAAATGAAGCTGGAGAGATATTCTTTCAGTGTTTTCTGTTAGGAAACAAATTTAAGAAATAATTCAGTAACACAATTATGTGCACATAGTCCACTATAACACAGTGTTTGCCATTAAAATATACGCATTGCTAAAATGTAATAGGAATCAATTCCTTAGGGCCCCTGGATATCAGATTCTGCACAAAGGAGAGTGTTCTATATTACTTCTCTTAACTTGAAAAAAACAGAATAGCAGCAGTAGGCAGTAAAATAAAGGTGATACCCGACTTTAAAACTCCTCTCCTCTGAAACAGTCAAACCTGACAAAGTCAAAGGTAGGCTGGGAAGCAGTACTTCAGTTACTCACGATGTAGTCTGGAAGCAGGTATAAGCTTCCCTCTATAGACAAAGTGTTGCCTTATGCAGAGAAATGCAATAAAAAGCAATCACATTGATTCTGAATGCTATGCTATTTACCAAACTACATTATAAAGCATACTAAGCAAGAGGTAAAGTCTATTAAAATTACAGTGATAATCTAGCCAGATTTTGCAAACGGTCAATCTGGCAGATTCTGCAAATTAGCTTCTATGCCAAAAATGTATTAAAGCACAGCTTCCAGAAAAGCATTCAACGCAGTAGAAATGTTTTAGCATGTTCCTCCTGCTCCAAAGATTAATAACACTTTGAAATCTTTTTTCGTGTTTCCTAGTTCTAATTAAGCTTAGTTTAATTTTCACGTATTTCATCACATCGTGATTAAGCAGAGAAAAGAACACACTATTACAGGTACATGAGAAGCAATAAAAGCTCGAAGACAGCTTCAACAGACAAACTGAGCAATCAGCCTCCCTTAAACTCTTACTTACAGTTTCTCTTAGTCTTGTTGAAGAAATAACTAGGGAAAACTAGGGAAACAATATCTACAACTACTATTCATCCATTGCAAATGCCTAATTTTTTTAGATTGCTTATATCCTGCAGCAGTCTAGTGAATGAGGGTTTTGCGTCACATGCTAAATTTAAAACGCACCAATCGCAATGTAAGCTGTCAAGCAATTAAGTTATTTGGAGTCAGTAACCTGCCCCAATTCATAGCCTTTCTGCCCCTAAATAAACTCAACCCTTTGTCACATGCCAACCTTCTTGATGATCACCAGTTTTAGGAAAGGAATAATCTCAGTAACAAGATCTCACTTTGTAAATACAACATAACTCAGTCTCCCAGTGAGTTCCAATTTTTATTAAATACAGTAAAGCAGGGCAAAATGGTTTGTGGAAAAAAAAGTCAAACCTTATTTTGATCTGCACAAGTTATTTTTACTCTGTTAGTAATAAAATCTGTATAAATTCCTGTATTGACCTTAGATATACTTATCAGATATTGAATGGAAGTCTAACTTGTTAAACAAGGTTGTGAAAACTTAGATAAAGTTAAAATCCAGAATTTACAGTCTTTAAATAACTGAGAAACTAATTTCTGAGTAAGTGCTTTCATCTTTAGAACAGCCATCAACCTTTGTCAAAAATTATCTACAACAAAAACCCTGAAGTTTTGTAATTTCATGAAACATCAGGGATCTATGATTATTTTTCTCTGTCTTTCCCTAGGCCCCAAACTTCACTTTAAATTTCTATAGAACAAAGAGAGGAAGCATAAAGCAACAGACTCCCCAAAAAACATGAAAGCTCTGCAGTTATAAATCTGAGGTTGGAAAGGCAAAGTTGTTAATTTGAGTATCTTCTTTTACCACGAAATTTAGGGCTGCACTGACTGCTTTCACAGTACAGATTCCTACCACTCTTCATTATCACAGCTTTTTGTTTCAAGTTCACACTTGTATTTCCCTGCAACTCCACCTACAAAAGCTCTTTCCTACCTGTATTCTCAGGAAAGACAGGTTCTATGCCAACCCCATGATCAGATGGTGCTGCTGTCTGGGCCGGGTCTCTGAGGTAGATTCCACGGTTGCTGCCGACAGTAACTGTGAAGCCGATGTTACTTGTGAACGATGAATTCTGAATGAGGTAGTCATAGGCTTTATCAACCTGTTAGAAAGAGCAAGTTCTAAATTAACAAATTTCAACGTAATAGCAATATATGCATATTCCCTTCAATATGAAGTGTTGAGCAAGCACAGCAACAAACAGTGAAGTACCTCACATGCTACCTGAGCCATATGTGCTTGCATGATATTCAATACAGAAAATGAGGCAACTTTTGCAGTCTGCAATGGCCACAAAGAGCCCAGAAAGTCAGGAACATTTAGAACAAAAAAAAAAAAACGGCCAAGTCTCCTCTACTATAAATCTATCAAAAGATTCCTATTCAGAGATGACTTCGAAGAAGAGGACTTCAAGGCCCAAACCTACTAATCTAAGTGTCTTCTTCATAGGTGGAACAACACTAGCGAAAACACTTAAAACTTTTATACGATAAGAAGTTGAGCAATTCAAAAGAGGCAAGTAGTAGAATACCCATACAAGTTTTATATACTGGTTTGAAGTAAAAGAATCAGGCCATGAAATCCAGCCCTGAGTCTAAGAACATGAGCTGTCACAATAAACTTACATAACAAATTCACCTTCTTGTTTTCAGAAGACACCCTTCTACCTCACTTGCTATTTTACTGACTGCAAAAATCTTAAATTCTCTTCTACTTGACAGCAAGGTACCTTCACCAGTGAAGATTAGGGTGCTCTCCTTTGAGACAAGTGGACATATAACAGCTTCGTCTCTCAGACCAATTTTAATCACATTTTAACACATGATTTAATCACAGACTACTAAAACACCAACTATGACTGGTGCATTTCATTTTTCATTTGATATGGCTACCACCACTGCTGCCTTCTGTATCAAACTCAGCATCACAGATGTGCTTAGCAGACATTACCTACTAGGTCCTAGCATCTCCAGAACGCGAGTTTTGGGCTAAGCATTTAATGTCTGGCATCTTGAAGCCAAGAGAAAAGTCTTAGTACTTCTATTAGACTAGGACAGGAGAGACAGTAGGCAAAAGTCAGGCCCAGCTCTAAAAGAACACAAGTTTATGCACAGGGAGATACTCAGTATGCCTTCATCACACAAAGGATCACATCACAGATTTCCAAGCTACTCTGAAGCCCACAGGAAACAACGAGCACTCAGAATGTTTAGTGCAGACCTGCAACAAAGTCACTGTACAATTGCAGCTGTACTTCTTTGTGAACCAGCGTGGGTATCTATTTTCACTGCCCAGTACGCCCAGTACTTACAGTTCCAGCTTTTGTCTGGACAGAACCAGTTCAGCTCTCTCTGACAATACATCAAAACATTTTTGGACATTAGGACAGAATTTAGGCGCCCAACTCTACATGTGGGTGATAAAAATCTACATCCCACTTTTATGTCCATGTATCTTTTTGATCAGTCTAAGAATGCGTCCAGTTATCACATTTATTTTACAGTAACTGCATGCTGAAACTGGAAGAACTTTCTCATTCCTCCTCCCTTCCCACTGCATTCCCTTCTTCTCCCTCAGTGAGATTTGAGAATCAAGTAGCGTGGAACAAACTGAGTGAAATCAGCTCAAAAGCTGCTTTTTTTTTGTGGGTTAGTTTTTCACCAGCAGGTATTTATATTATACTGGGTTTTTTTTGCTTGTACGTACCTGAATAATACCATGTCCTTGTGCAAATACTTCTATGTTTTCAGCTTTCACTGCAGTATTTTCTAAAGCTCTTCTGACAGAATGAACAGTGTAATGAACATTATTAGCTTTGAGTCCTGAAATTAAAAATAATTACTGGATACAACAAAAATTTTGAAAGAGACAGCATTTTTTTTTAAGAGGAAAAAGTACCTAACCTCTTTCAGATGATGCATCTATGTTTAACATTGTAGCACTTTACCTGACAATACTAAGGCAATGCCTCCACATGCATTGGGAGAAGACATGGATGTGCCATTCATGAGTTGTGTTCCTCGCAGAGTCCAATTGGGAACAGAAGCAATAGCTCCTCCTGGGGCACTGATACTCACTCCAAGGGCTCCATCAGTGCTAGTGTCAAAAAGCAATGGTTAAAATATCAACTTCTTATTTTTTTGCACACTTTAAGATAAAGTTGTTAGTACATTTAAAAAAAGAAGTTTGCTTTAGAGAACATTCACAACATTTTACTTCACTAAATCCATTAACCCATTAAACCCAGAAAAAGTGTGCCACCAAGTAACAATTTACAATGTCACTTTAATCATCAGCTATGCCTGTTTTACAGCGAGAGGTTTCTAAATTTTCACTCCTTCGGTATTTTCCACCAGACTTCATTTTAGCCAGCAGAATACTTCCTGGGATTTGAATTAGAAAATGCAAACAAACACCCTATTAAACACTTCAATAAATAAATTAGTGTTCTACACAGCCTATTCAATGTTTACTACTTTTAAAGAAAAATAGCAAAAGGGAGAGGAAGGCTAGAAAAGACCCAAAATCTAGACTTCTAATTTTACACATTGACAGTTCACTACCAGTTCAAGTTTTGAATTACAAGCCTGAGACAAGAGGGCAACGGGAGAACACATAAAAAGTAATGTCAAGAGGTAGATCAGGATCAGCTGGGCCTAGCCCCTATTTTTTCTTTCACAAGCATATTTAAGAACAGAGTAACTGCGTGCCTATGGCACAGTTAAAGTAGCATCTGGTTTTCAACTCTATGAGCCAGATATGCTCAATCTTTCTTGCTCTGGATAGACAAAAACTGCACTGCTTGAATAAGGACAGCCCTGTGCCTGAGTTACTAAGTTCTGTGGAGAGGCAGGGTATTTTAGGGTACTTATATCCCACACTAACAGCTTCTTATGTCAAACACTTGTCTGAAATCAGAATACTCCAAGTATGATACTGCAATGTGATGTTTGGACGTATTTTATGACAGCTGTATATAAACCCATAAAGAGGTTCTGCATCCCAACACCTCTGGACAAGCAGTGCACAGCACATCTGCCTGAAAGCCTCTGCTGCTTACTGGGACAGACTGATCCCTACATCAAGACTGATCCCTACATCAAGACTGCTCTAGCAAACTTCAGGAACTCTCCAGTCAGCTGCATATTGCACCCTAAAAAAGGAGAATCTTCCTTTGGCCAGACTTGGCCTTTTAGCTGACATATGCTCATTCTGACTATTTTACAGGGCACAGCGACTAAGCACACAAAAAGCCATTTTTATATATATATGTATATGCAAATATATCTATCAAAATTAATTATAAATCCATCTCCCTTTCTCAGTTGAAGGCAGAGAGCACATTTCTCATTTCCCTACACAAAACATCACAATTCTTCATACTAAGATTCTTGAAACAATATACTTGCCTATAAATATAAATATACCATAACAGCTCAAGAACAACCCCAAAGTCTATACACAGGCAAGAACTCAAGAAGAGGTGTTACTATTATTTCCTTTGTTAGTTGATCACATTACTATCAAATGCTTCTGAGACATGAAATAAAAATTGGAGTTTACATTGCCCATAAAATTTCTTTTCTAGATCTTTCAGAAAATTTTCTGTAGTGTGAGGTAGAAAGCAATTTTTTCTGCCTGCTCACACTTCTACTGGACTCAAGCAAAAGCCTTGAGTAAGTTATGCCATCACAGCAATGTCACTGAAGTCGGAAGTAACACCACTGCAGTAACAGTATTTATTCTAATCTTCAACACTTCCAGCATATTTAACTTCACCACCACACTAACTTAATGAAATAAATGCTATACAAAAAAGTAAATTTAAAAAAACCAAACAAATTTACAAACAACCTTTCAATACCTTTTATCATCTTTGAATAGGTCTGCACCCAAATACTTTCCTGAAAAATACAGGCTGTTCCACGCGCTACTCCCTCTCCCCCAGGAGTTCCAGAGTCCAACATACAAAAGTGTTGCCAGAAGAGCAAGCTAGTTATGCTCTTTCCACAGGAAAGAAATACTTTTATTTTGGTATTAGTGACCAATTTTAGATTTTGAGTTACATAATCTGAACCCCAAAGTAATCAATTTGTTCTTGGAATACAACCTACCTAGGCCCTCTGGATGACCAAGTGTATTGATTTGCTGGCAGTTTTTCTCTTAAAGAGTATTCAGCAACCATCATGTCAGGTGACACATAGGCACCAACACCTGTACAAAACATTCAAGCATTTTAGATGTAATATGAATTGTTATTAAAAACTAAAGTAAAATACTTCTATGGTTGAAATTCATTATGAGAAGAATTCTTGCTTGACATTTAAAATGGAAACACACATTTTCCATCTCATTAAGTCTAGATATTTTTGCAAGGCAAGCGTAAAACACCATGCTATGTGGTAACAATGCTGATAGGCATACTGTATAATACTAAAATATCATGCAAACTTCCAAGGTTCACTTTTACTCAGCTGGAATATAATGTATTCACCTTCTACATTTTTTTCACAGCAGGTAGCTTTTACATGTCTTCTCTCTCTCCTGCACCCCTTTCCTTTGTTTACACTGCTCTGCCACAAACTACAACAACCACACATCAGAGCAATCCATGCAAACTGGTTCATGTGGCTCACAGCTACACCCCTGGAGCAAATGGCCCCATCCACACATCTCAAACAGCCAGCAGAGAATCTTTACTGGGTATCAGTTCCAAGTGCACGGAGTATATAAATGACTACTTCAAACCCTGATAAAGTAAAATTTCTAGAAGAGAATGCCAAGAATGCACACTGCAGCTATGTCACTTACCTATTTGAAACGGTAACGCTCCACTTTGTTTACGGCACAAGCACTACCAGGGTGGTAGAAAACCACCATACCAAGCTGACAAACTTGGCAAGGCCCATGTCTGTGTCTGTGTGAACTAAGCCAACCTGTCAGCTGCATTTTGCTTTACTCTCAAAAAACAAAAACTCTATCTGGCTCACTCCAGATGGAGGACAGGAGCAAGCTACTTGGCATGTGGAGTGAATGATCACCCAGTCTCTAGAGTGATACAACTAAGTCGAATTGACAGAGTAGAGGCACTGTAAGAGCAAAGCCAGTGCAGACCTGAAAAGAGCTTGTCAGTTCCAGTTCCAACTCTCAGTCTCAGTAGTGAATTAACAGAAGATAAATTTTCAGAAAGTAATCAGCATTAATTCTACTAGCTGCCCTGGAAGAGCAGCTCTCCAGCTTTCAAGACTTCATGCTAGTCTCCTTACATACTGGTCTCCTTGCATTAGAATTCTGAGACTTAAAAAACATCTTGTGTAATGCGCTAGTGAGGCAATAGAGGATTTATATAAAAATTAAGATAAGGAAGTTACCCCTGAATGCTAGACATTTTGCTGAATCTTATAACTGAATTTTTCACTAAAATATCAAAACCATATATTAACCCATCAGAAAAAGAATTTTAATGACAGTAATAGACTTGCACAGAAGTGGCACTGCAGCTGTAAGAATTCCTCCCCTACAAGGACTTGTCTAGGTCCTGACATGGGATTATTTTATATCCAAATTAAAAACATCTGTTTCCCTAAAAATAAAAATTAAAAGTATCTGATAAAGACAGATGATCCAAAACTGCAGTTCTAACAATTCAGAATGTATTGCAAGACTTTCCAGAAGATTAATTAGAATCCAACTTAGAATTGTATTTTTATAAGCTGCATTCACCAGCAGCTATTGGTTGGAGCAAAGCGGTGTGCTTAGACAGTTACAGTTGAAAAAATAATCCTGAAATATTCAAATAAGTCAGACCAAAGATTTCTTTTGCAAATTTTATACAAAGCCACATCAAATCAAGACCATTTGCCTCCTACCTCTTTTCTACATATGTAAGGTCTTGAATTGTAAGTAGATAACAATCTAAATTTGTATACCTAAGCACAGAGCAAGTGCCTCTCAGAATTAACCTTGTAGCACAGCAGACAATTTTTTAGACTTCAGCAATCAAATACATAACAAAAGTGCAAAGTTTGAAAAGACAGAAGCTGAATACTATCAAAATTTTTTCAAAATGCATTATTTACCTATTACACTAGATGTAGTTCCACCAGGACATCCTACTGTAGAAAGGCAAGGACCATTATTTCCTGCACTTGAAACATAGATTACATTGTGTTTCCACACTGCTTCATTAATCACTTCACAAATTCTCCTGAAGTAAGACAAATAAATAAATCATTTACTCAACAATGCTGCTTTCTTCCACAGGACAAAGCTCCCATTTCTAGTAGAACCTCTGACCATTCACCAAACAAGGAATATTATGCAGCCTGCTTCCTACACCTAGCAGAGGCGGTTCCAGTACAGAAGCTGCCCACAATATCTTCTGGTTTCAAAAAGGAGTAACAACTATGTAGCGATCGTAGGTCTTCAAAAAATACCCCACAGATCATGCGGTGTTGCAACTACAATAGTTCTTTATTATGTTAAAATATTATTTGTATATGTATTATAAATCTGTGTATTATATATTTGTGTACATATTATAAATTAAAAGCATTTTTAATGGTTTTACTTCTCTCAAGCCAGTTTAAAATTTATACTGCACAGCTTATATGCATCATATGAGCCTGGATAATTCACTCTTAGTGACTAGCTGACTTACACAAAGCTCAACAAATACAATTCCACCTCTGTGAAATTAAAATACTTTAACCACAGTACTACTCACCCAGAATTTGGCCAGTGTGTTGCTTCTCCATAGCTGTAGTTGACCAGATCACATTTGTATTTTATTGTTTCTATCATCTGATAAAGTAAAAATGGAAGGCAAAATATATACTAGTCAGAGAAAGTAAGCGACTTCAGGAATGACAGAAAACATCTGCTTAAACTGATCTGCTACATATCTAAGAAATACAGATAAATTTCTTGACTCTAGAAAATAATTTACTGCAACCAGTTATATGCTATTTTCCCAACAACCAAACAAAATTTAAAAAACCTACTCCCTAAACAGCCTTATTCTTGCCATGTTCCCAGCTATAAATTAAGACAATACCCTAAGACAAAACTGCAGACAGCAGACATCATCAGTATTGTCTCTAATGTCTGTCCTCAAGAACACAAAATTCTCCTTTCCTGTGCAGTTTGGACAAACTCCAAAAAGTTGCAAAAAAGTTATTGCTCATGTTGCTATATCAAAATATTGTATGGGCTAGAAATACAATTTTCTATTTTCAGATCCTTTTCTTGTGTAAAATTTCTCTGTATCAATTCACTTAGAAAATTTACAGAAAATTTATCATTAAAAGGAATGATATTTTTCCTCACTTGTAAGAAGAAGAGTTAACACAAATACAGCAACATAGGTAGACAATAGTGTCTACTCTAGATTCATATATCTTCTACAGTTATTTAAGTAATGACAAAAAATACACTGATAACAGAAAGAACTTTAAGCAAGTATGCAAGTAACTTCTCTCATGCATCAAGCTAGTCAGGACACTGCAAGTCTGTAAGCCTGAAAAAATTTTCTAAGTGCTATATGCAAAAGAAGTCTTGTTTTATATTAAAACACTAGTTTTAAAATATGCTTTAAAATACACTCTGGTTGCTTTTACAGTTTTTGGTTGGGTTATTTTTGTTTGGGGGTTTTTTTGGTGGGGGGTGGTTGGGTTGGTTTTTTGTTTTTGTTTTCTTTGTTGGAAATACTGTAGGACCATAAAAACAAAGCCTATAAACAAGTAGGGCATGAAGTTTCACAATACTCTACACTTAAATCACACTGCTGAGATTAATCATTTATTCAGTGAAATACCCACAGCTCTTATTAGACCAGTGCCAGTTTCCATTGTACTTAGTCTCGTATCACCAATCTTGATTGCAAGAATCTGAGCTCCAGGAGCCACACCATTTCGTTCTGGTTCTTCTGGAAAGTATCCAGCTGCAATACTAGCCACATGTGTTCCATGTGCTCCTGTGCAAATGAAAAGTATATATCTTCAGTGGACTTCATTTATATAAATTCAATATGCTACGGCTGAATTAATTTTCACTTATTGAGCTGTAAGCCCATAAATTCTGTCAGTGGCCAGTCACCAGTGGTGCTGATACCAAAAGGGTGACAGTGTTCACCAGGACTCAGCAGTGGAGCCAGCCCTGTTTAATATTTTTATTGATGATCTGGACAAGGGGATCGAGAGCATCCTCAGTCACTTTGTAGACAACAAGTTGGGTGGGAGTGCTGATCGGCTGGAGGATAGGAAGGCTCTATAGAGAGATCTGGACAGGCTAGATCAATAGGCTGAGGCCAATTGTATGAGACTCAACAAAGCAAACAGCTTTCTGAGGAGAGAAAGGAGGCAGCAGGAACAGAGGAATGAGGTATTAACTTAATTCCACCAACAAAAGTTACTTTGAAGGCTCAATGCTTCCTACTCAAAGTTATGAATATTACACCTGAGACAACTCAGAGAGCAGGGATTAAGGAAAGAAAACAGAACTGCACAGAAACATAGAAAGGAACAAAAAAGTTATCATCTATTTGGAAACCTGGACTGCTTATGTAGCTCTACTGAGATGGGATAGTTTCATGAGGAATTAAGAGCATTTTTCAAAGCGAATGCATCCATACCATCCTAACCACTCTGTTTGCTTCCAAAACAAACCATTATTTAAAGAATACACTGAAAAGGGTTCAGAGTGGTTGGAGCTACAGCTATGACACCTGACATAACAAAAAAAAGTTTGTATAAACCTAAACTAAGATCAATACCCATTTTGTTCATGCATATTATATTTAAGATTCTTAAAGTACACAAGTACAAAGGAGAGCAACTAAAAATCAATCATCACCCAATATTAAACAAACAAACCAAAAAATGTTTTTTGAAAGAAGGTTCTCTTTAGTCTAGGCTTTAAGATGCAGCAACATCTTAAAGAGTACCTAAGCATGCACGTTCTATGTATATATGCTTATGTACATAAAGTTGACAATATTTCACACAAAAATGCAAGTTTGGTAATGAGCTGTCATTATAGATTTAGTTAAGGAAATACAAGTATTGATTTTAAAAGCCATAATAACAGATGCTGTATCACGACAGCTGCCTCAAGCCATCCCAAGTATCATAATCAGGACCCCATACAAATTACTGCTTCTCATGATACCCACTTAGCAGCAAAATGTTCTTAAGACTACTTTCATTTACCTCCACTTGTCACAATGGAAAGGAGGTTTCCATCATCATATATATTCACAGAATAATTCAACATCTCAGATGTTCCAAAAGATCCATATTCCTGGGCCTCTTTGTAGGTTCTCAGCACAGTACAGTTAGCTAAGTCGCCACTCTCGCTTGTATCTATGCAGGCTCTGTTGACAAAAATAAACAAACAAAAATGCAATTTCCCAGCTGCTGCAAACTTTCGGTTATCTACCCTCTCCAGCTGAGCACAGCAAAAAGACTTCAAGAAGTTTGGTTCTGTGTTTATGATATCTTTAAATAGTTCTTTAAGCAACTATTTTAAAACCTGGTTGTTTATACTTAAGATTCAGAAACTATGAAGTTATCTAAATAAACTGATTTTCAAACACTACTAAATTCAAATAAATCTGTATTTGAAAAGCAAGCATATGAAAATTCAATCAAGTTCAAGGAAGAAATTTTACTCAAGGTAGATATTCAGTGCTGGTACACAAACATTTGAAGTTTTACTGTTTTGTATGATGCACATTATCAGTCATGAAATGTGCTATGTTACATCCTGGTCTGTGCATAGACACCTGTTTTGTTTTGGTTTTTTTTCACATCACCAACGGATAGTCAAAACAGTTTTATTCTGCTTCAGAAGAAAAATCCCATAAGCTTACACTCATATCACACTGTCTTCAATAAGACTTTACCCCATCTTCATTTGGCACCAGAATTTTGTCAAGAAACTCAACTGGTACAGCAGAATTATTTTAAAGAGAAAAATACTTAAAACCTCTATAAAGATGACAGATATAAAAGGTAACAAGTCTTCAAGGCAAGCTGTTGTTTTATGTATAGAACAAGACATTTTAGACAAGTGTAGCCATTTACCTCCAGGTCTCACCATCATACCACACTACACAATCATATACTGGGCCAGGATCACTGTATTTTTTCTCAAAAGAATTCAACAATTCCACTTGATTTTGAAGTTCTTCCTTTATTAGCTTATTTACCTAATAAGGCAAACATAATTCAGTTAGAGTATTTCCAAAATTATTACAAGATAAGTAATCCTACATTATTTTCTGGTGCTATACATTTGTTCCATTACTTTCTCAGGAATATTAGACTATCCTAGGAGTCACAAACATCTAGGAGTTCAATGGCTTTCAACAGTGCACTATTTATTTTTGGCCTATGATGTAAAACTACTTCTAATTTCTGTAAATGTAACACTTAAAGCCATTATTTTCTGAAAGACTGTTGAATGATAAAGTAGTACCTGAGGCATTTCTGGTACTTCATTGAAATAGTACACAGTTTACAAAAGAAAGAATATGTTTAGAAAATTCCGTTTTAGAAAATTTGAACACAACAAGGATGATGGCATCAAAAATTTGCACATTTAATTAAAAATAAAATTTACTGAAAATATCCAACAAATTTTTTTAAGTAATACCATTGTCATATTCGACATAAACTTTTGAAAGTGAACAACACTAAGCAAACCAAACAACCATCCATATAAAGACTTCTAAAATTAATCAGAAGATACACTGGTAAGTTATCTGCCAAAATACTCACAAGTACCTTTCCTTCACTCATCTAATGAAACATCCTGGCAGCCAGTAACAAATTGTTGCAAAGAACAAGTTTATATATTTAGACTTAATGCAAACCTGTGAGGGAGAGCTATGAGCAGCATCAAATTCTTCCTGTTTCCTACAGGCCTCTGCTAGAGCCAGCCTGTGAATAGGATCCCAGAGCTTTTCCTTGCGCTCTTTCTGCAAAATAAAACAGCGGTTCCTCAATATATTAAGAAACATATGTCAAAGTACAACATCTACAAAAATAATTTGAAATTCTGATTTGAGACAATGGCTAAAAAAGTTCCATACAATAGTATAAATAAGCATAAATTGCCACACAATTGAAAAAAAAAAGGGGTATCAGTAATTTCTGTACTTTTTGCCTCAATGGACCACTATGAGAAAGAGCACTGAGCCACCTCCTGTTGCTCTGAAAAAATCACAGAAAAAATGGATCATGCAAGTAATAAAAATTGGAGAGAACAGCTTGCAAGTGCTGGTTAGCAGCCTAAGTATGTTAGCAAATCACATGCTGTGGTTTTCTAACAAAATCAAGAAACAGAACAGTAAAATATGACTATATACTAGAAAGAAAAGATAATTCTTCCTTACCTGAATCCTCTCCTTAAGAGCTTTAGGATAGATATCATAGCCATTTTTTATGCCAATGTGATATTTGCCTGAAGGATTTACCCAGTTTGCTGGAATCTACAGAAAAGTATATTTAGAAATAGGTTAACTAATGGCATTAAAAAAACTCCACAAACAAAAAAGCCCAACACTGTGTAAGACAGCTTAAGCAGAACAAACCTGCAAATACTGCCAACTTAATTCCCTGTCTCCCTAACAGCAACTACTGCACTGTTTCGACAACATGACATGGCATTTTCAATCCAGCTCCTAAAGAATCAGTATCAGGTCATGTGACACTCCCATTGAGTATCTTTAAGTATCAGTTGCCCTGTCTACTTTTAAAACACAAAGCCTCAGCTTTACTGACTTTACTGGGGAGAGGTCTGGGGAAATAATACTACTATAAATGAAAAGACACACTCTAACATGAGGGAGTATGGTTGGAAGTCATGACAAACATCTGAATATCTCATTTCACATATTTATGCAATTCAGACTCAGTACATCAGGATCTGCTCATCCTAGTAACAACAGCAAAAGAGCAACAGATTCAGCCTTACAATCATCTTCCGTGCAAAACTGAGAAGAAAGTTGACAGCATGGAGAGATCCAAAGATGAAATGCCCCCATATCACATCATCAATCGAGTCAGGAAATCAAGAACATGTTAGCAACATTAGCAGTTCTGTGTACCAAAGACCTCTACAAGATTTCGTGTCCTTTCTGAAAACCCCACACCATTTCTGTTGTATGCACAGAGAGAATTCAGCCACTCTACAACTAGGTCCTCACAGAGTTTGCAGTCTCTAAAACTATTCACCATGAGCTTAACACAATTCCTCTGGCAGCTTATGCAAATGTGGAAAATACTAGCATTTTTAAAGACACAACTGTGTCTGATAGTTTTAAAGCATATTAGCATATTTTCTTCAGCCAATTTCCAAAGCTATACCCGATACTGTTTTGAACAAATAATTAAATTATTATCAAGCCCCCCAAAAAGGCCTGTACACACCCCTATTCAGCTACAGAAAGTTTTAGAAATAAAGACATATAAAAAGTGTAAGAAACACTAAGCAATCTGCATGAAGATGAGCAAGTGCAGCATTAGGTTTGAGTAAGATCTGGTTTGCTAGTGTCAGTTGGGCTAGGGTTGATTTTCTTCACAGTAGCTGATATGGGGCTGTGTTTTGGATTTGTGCTGAACACTCTTAATAACTCAGGAATGTTTTAGCTCTTGCTGGGCAGCACTCGCACAGAGTCAAGGCTCTCTCCCAGGCTTTTTCTCTCACGCACCCCAACCAGTGAGCAGGCTGGAGATGCACAAGGATTTGGGAGGGGACATAGCTGGGACAGCTGATCCCAACTGACCACAAGGATATCCCATACCATATGGCATCATGGTCAGCATATAAAGCTGGCGAAAGAAGGAAGAAGGGGGGTCGTTCAGAGTGATGGCATTTATCTTCAAGTCACCATTAGGTGTGGAGCCCAGCTTTCCTGGAGATGGCTGAACACCTGCCTGCCCATGGGAAGTGGTAAATGGATCCCTTGTGTTTCTTTGCTTGCATGCAAGGCTTTTGTTTTACCTATTAAAATGTCTTTATCTCAATGCATGAGTTTTCTCAGTTTCACCCTTCTGATTCTCTTCTCCCCGTATTGCTGGGAGAAGGCTGAGTGAGAAGCTCTATGGTGCTTAGCTGCCAGTTGGACTTAAACCACAACACCTGGTTAAAATGAAGTAAGCTCTGTAACAACCAAAACAGGTTATACATAAATTAGCTGTTAAGCAAAGAAGATGTATCTAGCGGTGCCTCTGTACCACCAAATACTCACCTTTAAAGTTCTTCCAGAAAGACCAGTAATTTCTCCATCTTTAGGTTCTGCAATGGTACATGTAGTTACATCACCACTGCCTGTTGTGTCAATTATATCAATTATCTTGGGTTTCCCATCAGTTGTAATCTGAAAATATGAGCGCAGAAAAATTGAAAATGTACTTGATTACCCTTTAGCCCACAAACCAGAAAAGTTTTGTTGTTAAAAATATCAACTAGTTTTCTTAAGACACCCAACCTTTAACTGAAGGACATAAAACCAACTTGAACTCAAGACAAATTTTCAAAGAACTAAGACCAATATGTCCACCTTTCTGGTTCATACAAATCCACTTATTTCTAGTAAGTATTTAGAAGAGAAACAAGTGAAAACACTGTATCAACAAAGCACAGGCAGCTTTAATTTAAAACCAAGCCTAAATTTGCAAAAAACGTATTTGCAAGAACTACTTTTTGTTTTCATATTATTTGCTGTGTTGTTTCTGACCCCTCATTCTGGACAAATTTTATAGTAATGAGTGCACAAGTAAGAAAGGTGCTGAAGTACAAGCTCTCACAAGCTGGAGTCTCTTAACTGAGCTTAAAGGAACCTAAAAGGAACACAAGCTACTATTACTTTATTTTTCCTGTTTCAAAGATTCTGCTTTGTGTTTTCATCTATTTGAACTATTAGTAGCTATGGCTATATACATCTAATAAGGAGTATTTTTGCCAGGGTGAGGAGAAGAAGAGCTGACTACCTATAAAGAGTTTATGAGCATAAATTTAAAGCCTCCTCAAATTAAAACAAAACTGGCCCTGATGGACTCTAAAGTAGTTGCAGGCAACTAAACATGACAGAAGAAACTATCTAAGGTTCCCTTCACCTAGAGGAATCTCCTACACAATTACCAATAGCACAGTTAAGCATTTCTTATTTATTTAACATTTAGCAAAAATACTCAAAGTTATTTTCTTGCAATAACATGCTTCATCTAGTAGCTACTAGTTTATACAGCACAAAAACGGTATTTCATATACAGTAGTATTTGCTTGAATATGAATTCAGAGGGCTGGAGCACCTCTCCTATGAGGACAGGCTGAGGAGAGAGCTGGGGTTGTTCAGCCTGGAGAAGAGAAGGCTCTGGAAAGACCTTATAGCAGCCTCCCAGGACCTAAAGGGGGCCTATAAGAAACCTGGAAAGGAACTTTTTACAGCTGCACAGGCAGTGATAGGACAAGGAAGAACGACTTTAAACTAAAGGAGACTATCGGACTCGGTATAAGGAAGAAATTTTTCACTATGAGAAGAGTGAAACACCGGAACAGGTCGCCCACAGAGGTGGTGGATGCCCATCCCTAGAAACGTTCAAGGCCAGGTTGGATGGGGCTCTGAGCAACCTCATCTAGTTGAAGATGCCCCAGCTCATTGCAGGGAGATTGGACTAGATGGATATTCAAGGTCTCTTCCAACCCAAACCATTCTATGATTCTATGAATTGATCATATGTACATATTTTTACAGTTCCACATCAAAAACAAGTGTAAAAGGAAAAAATGAATCAATCACCTTCCTAGTATCTCCCATACATTAATTACACTGAAAGTGAAAAAAGCTTTGCATTCAGAAAAGCAGCAAAATTTGCTGTTTTCTACCATTTAAATATATGATATTGTTGCCTTTACTCTCTATTAATAATTTTGATGTTAGACATAACATACAGAAGGTAATTTTGTTCCAATAATGCTCTGGAATTGTGAAGTCAGCTACTGGAAGCTACCATCAAACTGTTTCATAAAAGTCACTCTGATGCTGCCAAAAGGACAAGAGTCAGGCTCTTACCACATCTCAACAAACAAGGATAGATAATTCCATGGTCTCAAATTCTCATGGCTTAAAAAAAACAAATGACAAACAAAAACCCAACCAAAACCCTTGTAACCCAAAAAACAACCTCCCAAAAACTCAACAACAGAAAAGCAACCCAGACAAACAACAAGCAACACCCCCAATGAAAACAGGCTTAAAAAACAAAAAGAACCAACCCCAAATATTCCAAACCCATAGCAACCATAAAAAGAGCATCAATTTCATTTCCCAAAAGGTAACAAATACTGCTTTTGAAGAGGCTTGCTATGGAAGAATTTTCATTACAGAAACCAACACTGCTACTCTGTTCATGGAAATTCAAGTTCACTGAAGAAAATCTTTAGAGCATGTTAACCTGGCAAAACATCTACTGAACAACAGTTACACAGTAGTGAAAATTGACTTGTGGAACAGTGTGTAGGCACTAAACCATATAATTTTCGAGCATTTGTAATTAATGTCTTCAGTCTTGGCCCCAACTCACACAAAAGTCAAGAGCCACTCCAATACTAAAGCGACTGCAAGTCAAATCTGAGTTTATCAGCACTGGACATTTTTCAATATGCCTCTCTCAAAGTGAACTATTCAGCGATCAAAGTACAAGACAACAAGAATGAAAATGCAATCCAAGGTGACTTGTTTAACGGAGGCAAGTTATACAGCAACAGGTGGCCAGAACACAGATTTATGCTGCAGCAAGCTTGGGTAGTTTTAGAAGTTGTTTCCCAGCCAGAAAGACAAGGTGCAACTCCTACGCTCTACAACTCTTTGCCTCCTAGCTGAAACCTAGCAGGCCCACACATGCACGTGAGTTTGTACTGTCAGAACCAACAAATCAGAGTCTTTCAGTCAGACACAAGAAACTCAAGAGTTTCAGCTGGTCCAAGGTTCAATTCCTAACAGCAGCAATCCAAACAGGCTCACGGTAATTTAGTGCAAGTAACCGATACAGCAGCTCCTGCTGCCATGAACTGCTCTTCAGCACACTGCCCACCAGCAGCAATGCCAGAGTGAAATTCAAGAGTTCAGCTCAGTTTTCCTTTGCAAATCTTTTAATTCTGAGTTTAAAATGATAATGAAAAATAATAAGGTGAACTTGATCAATTCCCTCATGTGAACAGAAGAGTCCTGAAGCAATGAATTGATTACAGACAGAAGGTACCTTTTAGTACCTTTTGCATTACAATAAAAAAACCAAAAACTTTTATACAGTTAAAAATATTTTACACTCTATTTAGGAAAAAATCCCCAATCCTGCCTTAATTATGATGGCTCGCCTACAGGCATTTGAAAAACAAATTAGTAGTTTAAAACTGAAAATTATTTTGTTTTTATACATTTGTGCTTGAAGTTTGAAAATCCTTCTTATATGTTAGTTCTGACTTTGTAAAACAGATAAATTAGTAACCTGAGAACACTAAAATTAATCTATGTGCATAATCCTGGCATCTGATCAGTTATAAGAAGTAGAGGAGCACCAGTATCTATGACAATCCCAACGGAAAAGGGAAAGCCAGATGCATTTGAGCAAGTTTTTGCCAGCCCATACAATTACTGACTCCAGCTGACAGCTACTGCAACCACCAGAGATGAACCAGCTCTTCAGCACTTTGGTCACGGGACAGCTGATCATCATCATCACAAATAAAATAACTTCCAAGCAATTTTTTTTTAACTCAGGGCTGAAAAGCAAGTAAAACCAAACTAGCTGCTACTGCTAAGAAGTTGTCACATAAAAGTACAAGCTAATGTTAGTAAATAATAATTCCAAAAGCCACTTCACAAAATAAATTAATTTGCAAGAAGCAAAATGAACTGACTTATCTATCATGAAACATAAGAAGCCACAACAGGAACAGGGAAAGGACAGGGTGGGGTTGAGCGAAGACTGTACATATACAACCACAACACTCCATTAAACGCACCAAAAATTTCATCAGTCACTGTGCCCTAATGAGGAATTACAAAGCATGACCTTGCAGACAGTAGGAAATACATTCTACCAAGAGGACTGAAAGGGGAAAAAACTCGAATGAAAGCACACAAACTAAACTTTACAATTGCTGTCAACTGGTGGAAAAGCAATGGAAGAGGAGGTGAAAGGAATTTCCTAAAGGGCACTGGCTACAAAAGATTCATAAAGAAAAGGAAAGTAAGTACAAGCTAGATTAACATTTTATGTGTCAAAGAAAGCCAACCAAAACGAAAAATATTTAAGAAGGTTTGTTAAGCTTAATAACTGTTCTCTCTGTAGAAGCAAGCGTCCAGGGAAGAATATAAACTTAGTGGTATTTCCCTGTTAAACTCCACCCAAATCTTTCTGTCCTTTGAAAAGGGAACAAATACTGCTATCAATGTTTACAAACCAAGTCACAGAATCAACAAGCAAAAGAACCCTACCCAGGAACGAAACACTAGGGAACAACAAAGAAATGAACTGTTTTGTTTTGACTAAGAACTCCGTTATATTCAAAACGGGGTAGCTCATTTTAACCTGTAATAATTATTGTCATTAACCAGAACTCAAAGTTGTAATACCTATTAACCTTGCTATAGATAATGTCTCCTCTTGCCTCTAAGTAACTGATTCAACTCTCAGAGTTCTAACTATGCCAGGCCAGGAATTGACAATAAGACTGATAGTAAGAAAAAGCAGCAGCAGCAAAGACAGGGGTGTAAAAAACAAAAAAAATTCAAAAATTGTCCCAAGGTTAGAAACTACTTCTTGCAGCACAGCTATGCTGTGTCACTTCCGGTGCCCAGGACACTGATTCATTGCACAGAGGCAAAATGTAAACTGCCAAATACCCCAGAGAGTGAGGACAGTATCTTGCTGAACACCTACAAAGCTGTTCTGGACTGTGCTGCCTATGCCTCCTTTGCAACTCCCTGTGCAGTACATCTCCCCAGCCTGTGGTTCAGCAAGTCGCTTAAGCCAGGTCTATTAACTGGGCAGTGTGGAAGGATCACAGAACTTCTCTACAGGTTTTTCTAACAACCCTGCAAACTTACTCTCACCCACTGCAACATGAATTCTACACCCTGCCCTCCAAATTTTTTACTTCTTTTACAAATCTTGTACTTCAGTACCTAAAATTTTATCCTGTGCATAAAGAAAATAAGTTAGAGAAAACTGATATGGTCAACACTGAGATCATGATGGTTCTTAAGTATCCCTTATGAGCCTTGGTTACCTATATCAGAACAAAGCTTCCCACTGCTGCCCATAAATTTATATTGGGGTTTTGTTGTTGTTGTTGTCGACCACTCCTCATTCATAACTTCTAGAAACATAGGGTTTTTTGCTTTTATAAGTGAAACTTCAGAACTATGCACATTATCCAGTTTATATTCACATCTTCCCAATTGTCTTCTACTACTTTCTGCTCTGCCCATGGTATTATCTTGCCTTCTATGTGGCTAGCTTTCATAAAGCTTTCCAATTACTATTCCACTTACCCACAACTTCTTGCCAAAAGCACCAGCTTCATTTCAGCTTAAATCAATCAAAGATACAGCTGTCCGCTCCTTCCTTCCGCCCAACCTGTCCTCTTAACTCATCTTTTAGTTTAACTGAATCCCATAAGGAGCCACTTCAGAAAACGGAACTAACTATCTGCCAGGGTCAAGTTCCAGAACCAGGTCACAAAGCAGTTAAATCTACACCAAAGAAAGGGCGGAAACCAACACAATCCCTGCTTAGTCAAAACAAAACAAAACAAAGAATTCAGCATCCAAGTGAGTTCCATACAGCTCCGAACCATTCTTCCACGGACTCTTCTGCCACCACTCAGGGAAAACATGTTGACAAGAAATCAAAAGCAGCAGTGACACAAAAGGCCACATGCAAACTTACACGATAAAGAAATGTTAACAGACAGGGGTTAGAAGAAATAAGTGCCGAGAAATGCCCAAACTGACATCACACACAGAGATTTACAAAACCGAGTAGAGACACAAAGCTGGCAGATCCAAAAAAAAGCTGGCAGAATCGCATTTGATGCAGACTGTTATTGCAATAAAACGCACGAAAAACACACTAAGAAAGACGGGTATGCAAATCGTGCCAGAAATATACTTTTCATGTAAAAGACCTAGGCGGCTGCGTGTAGCCTCGAGCTACCTACTGGCGAAGTAACGCTAAGGTTTAACAAAAACACAAAGCGTTCCTTTATAATGAGCTCTGCGTGAGAGAAGGCAGCCCAAGAGATTTAAGTGCCATAACACGCCTGTGGACGGCTTAGGAGGAGAATCCTCACAGCAGCACCCGGAGTGACCGGTGTGGAGCCCCTGGCTCCGGCATCTCCCCGCCCTCCCGCACCCGAGCCCCCGCTCACGCGTGCTGGGCGGGAACCGTGAGCGAACACACAGCCACGAGTGCCCGGGAGAGAGACAGTCCCCGCGACAGGGACAGTCCCCGGGACAGCCCTCCGGGGCCTCCCCTGCTCTCACCGCCGCTGCCTCGGGCCGCCCGAGTGCCATGGCCGCCCCCGTACTCGTCCCCGTCCCCCCGGGGTCGCTCCGGCGGGACCTGGGGGCTCCTTGCGGGCCGCGGCCGTCACCCAGGACCGCCGCCGCCCCGCTCTACCTGCATGCCTGGCGCCCCGGGNGCCGAGATCATCAAGCTGTGACCGAACGCCACCATGTCAACCAGGCCATGGCACTGAGTGCCAAGTCCAGCCTTTCCTTAAACATTTCCAGGGACGGTGACTCCACTATCTCCCTGGACAGCCTATTCCAATATCTAATCACGCTTTCTGTGACGAATTTCTTCCTGGTGTCCAACCTGAACCTCCTCTGGCACACATCTTGAGGCCGTTTCCTCTCGTCCTGTCGCTGTTTGCCTGGGAGGAGAGGCCGACCTGGCTACGCCCTGCTGTCAGGCAACTGTAGCGAGCAGTAAGGTCACCTCCGAGCCTCCTTTACTCAAATAACCGGTGTGCAAACATTTACTTAGTGAACTTTTCTTTCCCTTCTTCTTTTGCTGATTCATTGTTCAGGATCAAATGGTCCCACTGTGGCAGTACCACTGCAACTGTTTAGCAAAGAGGAGAAAAAAAACCCCAAAAATCAAAAACCTGCCAACCAAAACCCAAAACAAACAAACAAAGAAAACCCCCAAAAAAACAACCAAACAAAAAACCCCAACAACAAAAACAAACCAACAAAAAAGCAAACCCCAAAGCACTACCTGAAAGGGGAAAAAAACCCAACCCAAACCAAANTCCCCCCGGGGTCGCTCCGGCGGGACCTGGGGGCTCCTTGCGGGCCGCGGCCGTCACCCAGGACCGCCGCCGCCCCGCTCTACCTGCATGCCTGGCGCCCCGGGGTCCACGCCGGTGTCCAGCACGGCCAGCAGCACCCCCCGCCCGTCGAAGTCGGGAAAGCGGGCGAGGAAGGCGGCGGCGCCGGTCTCCTTCTTGGGCAGGAGCCCGTGGAACGGGAACGGCTCCTCGGCAGCAGCCGCCATGGCGCGTACAGCGGGGCGCGGGGCCGGCGGCGGTGGGGAACAGGCTGCGAGAGGCCACGGGAGGGCGGCGCATGCGCCGTGCAGACCCGCCGNAGACTGCCTAAAAGCCATAGGGAGCTCAAAATAAAATTTTTGGTGAAGTTGTTAAGGGAAAATCTCAACTTTGAACAGAGGTTTCAAAGGTATTTTTCTAGCTTTCATGCTTAAATACAAACTTGCAAAAAACCCCGAACAATGGAGTACCTGGAAACCAGAATGTCTTTCGGAAAGATGTCTTGTTTGTAGTGTCTGACATGTGGCTCTTCAGCCATTTTAGCTGGCAATAAGTGTAAACCTGTTTGATTTCTGGGGGATCACTATGCTTGGTTCAGGCAAGTTTCTATTTAGAGTCACCTTGGCAGACGAGGGTAAATCAACATGTTCACTGTAAAGCAAAGGGAATTTTGGCTACTGAGATTTCTTCTGTTTGTGTATTTTTGTTTTGGAGGTCTAATGAAATTATTATGGAACGTTTGTCAGAGATTAATCTTCACTGAAATGGAGCTGGCATTTGTTCTTTTTCTAGCAGAAGTGGGAGAAGGTTGCTAGCAAATAGTTGTGTTTCATTTATTTTTCCCATTTTGTGAGCTACCATCAGCATTGTCTTCCAGCTCACTAATTGTCTTCCAGCTACCATCAGCATTGTCTTCTCAGCTTTAGAGAGCCACATGATTTTTATGCTAGTACTAAAATAAACCTAAAGAGCACTGCCTTAAAAATACATGGTATTAAAAAAAAAAGCGAAATCTGTACCACATGAACGTAGTTTGTAACTCAGTCTGCTTCCCTCTTTGGTTTTCAATCATGAATCAAAATTTTATATTTTGATGTCTGGATACCATGTGCTTAACTTTCTTAGAATGCTGATGGTGTCTGACAGCCATAATCAGGGTTGGTTGTTTTTTTTTTTATTACATAAAACTTTGACTGATCTTACCACAGTGGCAATTACTCTGACAGGATGGTTGTTCACTTGTCTAATACCTAATTCATTGTCTATTTGAAGTTAGTTTTCCTTCTGTGTATAATTACTAGTGCCTCTCAATGGGAGAAGCTTGTATTTCTGGCAGCTTGTTGACATCAACAGAAGTCTCATATATCCTATTCCTAGTATACTTTGAGACATTAAACTACAACAAATTCTCAAAATATTTCACATCCCATTCAATGAGAAAGCTGTGTGTTATAATTTGGAAACATTTATTACTAGCCCTGAGAATTTCTGCCCTGTTCCGTTGCCTTGGACTCGAAGTTATACCACAAACAATTCATCTAATTAGCAGGTACAGATTGTTCAGGTACGTATAAATTATGCACACTGCCAAGTAGCAGGGCAGGTTCTGCAGGAAAACCCAGGATTTGAGGAAGGTGTGCCAATCAGCTTTTAACAGACTTGAAAGTGATACCATGAAAATAAAGCACCTAATTTCAGTGACAGTCTTTAAAACGTAGCTATTTTGTTAATTGTATGATTACAACTGCAGTGTTCGGACATGAACTTAAGGGTAAAGTTGTGCATCTTACTGAGACTCTGCAGATGCTGAGCATACTGAGCATTTTGGAATTTTAGACTGAATCCTGAGCTTCTCAGGTTTCTTATGTTTAGTGTGCTAGGTTAACGGTTGGACTAACACTCCCCAGTCCGCACTAAAACATGTCTTTAAGCACCTACATCTATTCAAATACTTCCAGGGATGGTGACTCAACCACTTCCATGGGCAGCCTGTTCCTGATGGGGAAAAACTTTTTATCAGGACCTGTAGCAATAGAGCAACTAAAAGAGGGTAGATTCAGACTAGATATAAGGAAAAGTTTGTCCTACAGTGAGGGTGGGGAAACACTGTGACAGGTTGCCCACAGAGGTGGTGGATGCCCATGCCTGGAATCAGTGAAGGTTAGATTGGATGGGGCTCTGAGCAACCTGATCTAGTTGAAGATGTCCCTGCTCATTGCAGGGAGGTTGGACTGAATGGCCTTTCAAGATCCCTTCCAAACCGAACCATTCTATGATTGATTCTATGAACATCTAAATGTCTCCAGTTGGCTAGATTTGCATGGGCATGTGATATTCCACGCAGTCTCTGCTCTGAATACTCCCAGTATGGATGTGCTTCTAGGTCTGCATCTGAGACCTGGCAAAACTATTCCGGTCTTGACAGCCCTGAGTGATTCCCACGCTGTTCATGTGTCAGGCCTGCCAGGATGCCGAGCCAGCCAGCGATCAATTTGATTTCATGTGCAGCCTAATGCACTGCGGATGAGAAGACTGAGCACACTTGCTGCATCTTCTGCCTGATGTTACACTCAGAAGTCCTATGCTGGCCTTCAAATCTCTTTTCTGTCTGAGCATGCATCTTTCTGCAAACTAAATGCTCTAGCTGCTGCAGGATTCTCTCTGAGTCAGGCAGTTCTGTTTTGCATGGAAACATCCCAAAGTGAACCCGAAACAACATGACCTAATATCTTTCTAGTACAGGCATTGACATGAACGTGGAATTACTGGGCTGTTCGTTCTTTCTCTAATTAATGTTAAATTATTCTATTCAAACTATCAATTGAAGTTGCGCACGAGCTCTTTAAATTTCAGTTGCAAGCAATTATCTTCGTCACTATGTTTCAGATTTCACCCACTCCTTCTTTCAACCCTGCCTCAGTTACAACATGTGGAGTGGAGGAATCGTCCTACCAGTTAGAGCGTGAGAGGATGTGTTTGATAAAATTGTGTTAGGCAAGGCAGGCACTTCACTGTTCTGAGTGAAGTCATTAATTACCAAGGAAACTCTTCCTTATCCCCCCTTTATGAGAGAGGACTGGCTTCAGGGAATAATGGGGATAGATAATCCTTGAGTGGGGTGGATGTCAAGATGCGACTTAATTCCTGCCATTGCCTTCTGTCTCCCTTCCTTTCCCATTGGCTCTTGTTGTTCCTGCGTAAGCATAAAACAGCATAAAGCCTCCAGAACAAGCAGTTTCCCACTCCTTCCCAGACTGATCCTTGGCCATTCACTCTCATTCTTTTGCTTCCCCAGTCACTTGTGCTGGTGTGGCTTCATGGTGGAACCGATAAAGGAATAAATCTGTCTGAAAACTATCCCACATAAGCAGTTGGGAGCTGGTACCTGAGATAGGCTCCTGTATCACCTCTTCCATGCTTATGGTGGTGCAGAGTGGAGATGATCCAGCGCAGTACTCCACAGTTAAACACACCATGGGACTAAGGCACTACATGAGAGAACTTGGCCACTGCTTGTGGCCCACAGCACACTCTCTCAGGGAAACTGGATTTACAGGATTTGTTTGGTTTTTTTTTTACCAGGTCCTGTACTGAGATTTCTGCAAAGTGCTTGGATATCTATGAGCCTGCGTAATTTTTTTTGTGTGTATATCTATTTAATAAAGATTTTCAGGGAAGGCCCCATCCCAGTTCTTTTTTCTTTGTTTACTACCGAACAGTTGAGCATGGACAAGGGTATCAAATCTGCAGAGTGAACTGTTCAGTGCTCTTTATTCACAGAGAAGAAAACATTACTCATCTTTTAGTTTTGATAACTAATCTTCCTTAACGGACAATGTATCTTCAGCTTTGTCTTCAGAAAGTTATTTATTCAGTTGGGTCAATTTACCATGTCCTTCCCTTGATAAATATAAAATAAAAAGATCATTGTATACATATAAAATTATGAGATCATTAGTGAACAACAGCTGGCATTACTCTCCAACATAATCATATTTCAGATATGTCTGTCAGAGTTACCAGAATGAATTCTTATTGTTCTCTGTCACAGACTCTTGAGGCCTAGCTAATGTCTTTAGGGTGTGTTTTCATTTACAAACTTGTTTAAAATTGTCTGAAATGATATCCATATAGAGGGTATAATAAGAGGATATAGTAATAAGGGTAAGTTCATATATTGCTTTAAACACTTTCTTAATAATGCTTCTCAAAGAAATTGTTAGTCCTGAAAATTCAAAAAGGTAGGGTTCATTTGGCACTGGCCTCAGCAAAAAGTTGCAGCTGCAGTTCAGTACTAGCTGAGCCTCGAACATTTAGTGGTCATCTGTGGCAAAGTTGTTAGTAGGGTTGCATTTTAAAACATATTTTTGTGAGAACAGGGGCCCTCCTTCAACTGTGCTGCAGAAATGAGCAAAGAAATTACTGACTATAAATTCATGCTTTATATTTCTAGAGCTGAGCATGCATATTCATTTGTCGTGTTTCTCTGAAGCTTGAAATAGAGTTCAGTCTTTTTCCCAGACTTGGCCTTGTATAACTTGCAGAGATTTGTGATAGAAATACAGAGATTAGTAGAATGAATTATGGATGGAATTGTATGTATATAAAAGCACCAAAAGAAACAATATCAAACAAAGGTTAAAGAACGTCATATGCTGATAACCAAGGACACAGTTAACGTCAGTCAGAGGGCTGAGCACCAAGGAATCCATTGTTTACAGCAAGACCAGAAGGCCTAAGTTGTCATGGGGCCACAGCACGACAACGCTTGAGTAGAAGACTTGAACTCTGCTAACAGGAGGATGACAGCAAGGTTGCAACCACGAAGATGCCCAAATAAGGATACACAGTCCATGGGTATCAATCTTCCAAAAAGTATATGGAGGAATCTTTAAAGAAGATTCTGAAGCATGAGTGTATGCCATAGTGAATAATTCACAAAGTGAATTAAAACTATGTCTAAAACCCATTGTCAGCAAGAGGAATCCAAGAGGTTTAATTAGAAGTTGATAGCTACTGACCTTTGTCCCTGTGTCATGTATAAGTGAAATTGGCCAGACCACTGGGACACGCACATCTTGGTGCAAGAGAACATGAGAATGCGGGAGAACAATCTATGAGATGAAGATAAATGATCAAAATTGATTTTGTTTAACATAGGTAGCATCTTCTTCCTCCAGCTGGTTTCACACTGATTTTTGTTGTTTTAAATTTTTGAGGTGTCAGGAATTCTGTACTAATAGGGTGATTGCCAAAGCAGTTGGTATTTCAAGTGCTATTCTGTTACATGAAAGTCACTTTGGAGTTTTTAGGCTTTTAATTAGTTGGATTTTGTAAGACACCACAACTGTGTTTCCTTTTAAATTCATGAAATACAGATACTCTTACACAGACCACATTATGTCATTGTTTAACCCCAGCTGACAGCTAAGCCGTATGTAGACTCTAACTCACTTCTTGCTGCTGGGGTAGGGGAAAGAATCAGAAAGGTAAAATTGAGAAAACCTGTGTGTTGAGATAAAGACAGTTTAATAGGTAGAGCAAAACCCATGCACAGAAGCAAAGCAGAAGGCATTTATTCACCACTGCCCATGGGCAGGCAGGTGGTCAGCCATCTCCAGGAAAGCCAGGCATCACATATAACAAGGACTTGGGAAAACAAACACCATCACTCCAGATGTTCCCCCCCCTTCCTCCTTCTTCCCAGGCTTTGTATGCTGAGCATGACACCGGACAGGATGGGATATCCCTGTGATCAGTTGGGATCAGCTGTCCTGGCTGTGTCCCCGCACAGCTTCTTGTGCACCCAGGCTGCTCGCTGGTGGGGTAGGGTGAGAGGCAGAAAAGGCCTTATAGACTCACAGAATCTTCGGAGTTGGAAGGAATCCACAAGAATCATCAAGTCCAGCTTCTGACCCTGCACAGGTCAACCCCGAAAATAAAGGCTTGACGCTGTGTAACCACTGCTCAGCAGTAACTAATATATCCTTGTGTTATCAACACTGTGTTCAGCACAAACTAAAATACATCCCCATAGCATCAACTAGAAAGAAAATTAACTCTACCCCAGCCAAAATCAACACACTTTTACAAATTTAAGTACAACAATTAGTGCTTAGTTACGATGGAATGTAAATCCTTATGAGCTCTTTCTGAAGATTTCCTACATCTGTTTAAACCCTAAAGCCCCACCCTAGAAAGGCTGAAAAAATGCATCACGTATCTGCACACATATATGAAATATGTACATATTCCCTATAATGGAACTCGGGAGCTTTTGTCTGAGAAATGCTTTATGCATTTGGAAGTAAATATAGGAGGCATTTAAGTTATGTTTTCTTAGACAGAAACTGCACAATATGGCAACTAGGAATATTTCCAGATTTTCCCATAAGCACTTTTACAATATTTTTGGCAATATTTTTGTTGGGTTTTTTTTTAGTTGGTGAGCCTGCACTAAAATGGAGACATCATCAGAGATCTGAAGTTCTAGTTCTTGTCTCTAAGGGATAAATTTGGATATCAAATATCTTTCTTTGGCTTACTCAAATAGGAAATGGGCAGCAGCTGTTGAATTTTGGTAGTCAGGATTAAGGAGTATGCTTTAAGGAGCAGCATACTCTGAAATGAAAGAAAAAGAAACTGCATCAAGGTAAGAGAAGTTACTGTGAATTCCCTATAATTTAAGAAGTGCCTTTTGTGAGAAATCTCTCCAAATGGTAGCAGGTCTTTCTTTGACTACAGTGGTGTCCCTATGCCCCTCTTAAATCTTTCCTTGTTGTTGTACACCATGCAGTAGTACAAATACTCAGTGACAGTTTACCTTTATTTTAAAGCAGAGGCAGCTACTAACCTTGTAAAAACTAGTTACAACATGTAGCAACTTTTTACATTGGCAAGTAATTTCCCTAATTTTTTTTAATGACTACTTGAACACATTGGTAGTCCTCAGTGGGGATATTGCTGTGTCTATTCAGGGTCATAGAGAGTCAAGTCTGTGACTTCAAATAATATGTTGCCAGTGGTGACGTGACAGCTATCTAGTATGTGTTTTTAATTTGTATCTGATTTAAAAATATGAATAACTCTAAAGCTAAGTTTTTCAGACTGCAATCTCTTCAACAACATAGGCATCTGGAGATTTAATGGCTGGGATGTGTTTCTGTTTTGCAAAATGTAAAAACAACACCCCTCAGTCATTGTTTTGGAGTAATGTCATGAATTAGGTATTTGTTAAAGTTCTCCTCTTGAGGGCAGCAAACATTCAGAACTAAAAGTCATTCATGTTTCTTAGTGGTGTGATAAAGAGTATCCTGGATTTTAAATAGACCAGAGTTAGCTTGTCCCTTGGCTCTCATGGTTTAGGGAAAGCTTCACTTATAGCCCTACAATTCTTGTACTAAAGGACAAAGCCTGGAAGTTTAGGTGAAAAATGCAGCATATGAAATCAAGGCTTCACCTTAAACCAGCTGAGAAAAGAGTAACCAAGTAGAAACATAGAATCATAGAATCATCAAGGCTGGAAGAGACCCTTAAGATCATCAAGTCCAACTGTCAACCCATCCCTACTACTCATAAGTTCCAACCTAAGTTCTCTGTTAAACTAGATCAGCCTTTTCCTTCAATGGCTTATCTGTCCACACGTGGGGATGGCCTGCTCCTGAATGTTAAACAATACCTTTTTAAAGTATATCCAGTCTTCCTGAACTCCTTTGCCCTTCAGGACTGATTCACAAAGGGCTCTGTCAATCAATGTCCTAACCAGGCCACAGTCTGCCTGCTGGAGGTCCAGAGTGGAAGTTCTGCTTGTGCTTTTCCTTATTGCACCCCTTATAGAAAACACTAACGTTTCATGGTCATTATGGCCAAGATAGCCACTGACCACCACATCACCCACTAGTCCTCTGTTCACAAAGAAAGGTCTAGCAGGGCACCTCCTCTAGTAGGCTCATTCACCAGTTGTGTTAGGAAATTGTCTCCCACACACCCCAGGAACCTCTTAGAGTACTTCTTCTCTGCTGTGTTGTATTTCCAGTAGACATCTGGCAAATGTGTTTCCATGAGTACCAGGGCCAGCAATCATGAGACTTCTGCCAGCCACTTGTAGAATGCCTTATCAGCCTGTTCATCCTGGTTGGGTGGTCTATAACAGACTCCCACCATGACATATGCTCTTCTGAACTTCTCCCATGATCTTTTCCCATAGGCACTCAACCTTGTCATCTCCATCATCATTCATTCCAATACAATCAAAACACCCTGTAATGTACAGTAAAACACTCTGTAATGTACACCTCTCTTGCTTCACCTGTCTCTTCTAGAAAACTTATAGCCATCCAACAGCAGTCATTGTCATAAAGTTTAAAATGAGCTTTTTAAACATGTCTTCATAATAATGGAGCTCGATTGAAGTCGGTGTGAGAAGCTCAGGTGCCTTGGACCTCTCTAATGATTCATGAGCATATTCACACATGCTCAGCCACGAAGGATGACACCTGTGGCTATGTTCTGTCTACTGTGCCTTTGTCATGGACATAGTGCAATATCTCCAAACAGAGAAAAGGAAACAGCTACCAACCAAATAGCAAAAACTACTAATATATGTTGTGGGTTTGCTCATTTACTACTTGTGTGTCTCCCATGTAGCTTCATTCTTCAGTGAGGTCTCATGCTGCAAAACAAGTAAATGGAAATTATTGCAGTGGTCAGTAGGCCTGTGACAGGTTTCAGGAAGTATTTCTGCTCCTCAATGTAATACCTCTCACTGTTACGTCTTGTGTTGGTCAATGTGCTGCATCAATGTAATTGTGCAAACTCAATTGTCATTAGCAAATTCGATGCAAATGTAAAGAAAGCATCTTTCTTTCCTCATTCGTTAATTAGCAAGAGAACAGTTTGAACTAGTGCACTGAAAATAACTATGACTTCTGTGTAATCTTTGAATGAAGCTAGATAAAAGATTAAATTAGACAAGTGTAAGTGTAACCTTTAATACTGGCAATGCTACAAATACACATTGGTATGTCTCATTTTGCCATTGCCTAGATTTTATTAATAGAAACTCTGTGTTTCAGAACTTTTCTCTTTGCTTTTGACCCAGAATGTATGCCTTACCCAGGAATGACCTGCTTCCCTTGAATTTATTTCAGGTACTAGAAAACATAATGCCTTCAAACTTGGAGAGTGATGCAGAGATCATGGGAATTATGGAAGGAGTTTGATTGTCCTCTGCTTGTTCTTTGGCTTACTTCCAGCTCCCAGGAAAGCTGGGTATCATTCTCAATGTGGAATATCTGTTTTGTACCAAATTGCACTCTCAGGGAGTACTTACTTGCAGTCTTGTAGCAAGACTGTATACTCTGGATGTGTTATCCAAATCCTATGCCTCAAATCCCCAAGTAGGTTACATATATTTGAATTCTTCACCCATTGTGATATTGAAGAGCTCATGATAAGGCAGAGAAAATTAGGGGAAAGGATCTGAGAGGAATATCATGTTGGCCAAAGGAATAAAACTCCTTGTGAATGATGTGAAAGGCAGTGAGTGTTGCATGCCCAGGCAGGCTTGTGAAGGAGACCTGACCTTGCAGGTTATTCTGTATGGTGTGCAGGGTGAACCACATCTAGACTGGTGAGAGAGCATATGATTCACACATTCCATCTGTCTGTATGGCTGGACTTACTCCCATCACTTTCTGGGATGGTTGACTTCTCAGCAGCTGTTTCAGCTTGTTCCTTGCCCATCTGTAAGACTCTGCTGTTGGATCATATGGAGCCCCCTCCTGCCTGTGCCTTGAAGAGAGGCCAGAGGGCAGGATTGGATCAGGATTGGGTGGATCATCAGTTCATCCTGCACAGGGCTGGACTGGGGAGCCTAACTATCCGTTGTCCATACGTAGTGCCATACACTCTCTTTTGTTGAGAAACTCAAGGACTGGATGCTGCTGGTCATTCTTCATTGCAAATTAAGGCATTGGTGGCCCTGTGTGGAACAGCCAGAAGGCCAGGTACTGTGGTAGGTGACTATGCTGGGGAAGCTGGAGAAATCAGTATTGCCTGATTTCTTTTTCCCTTTCCTTGCCTAGGTAGATTTCTCTTTCACCAGAAGAGCAACTTACCCAGGCTAATTGCAATTTTTGTCCCTATCCTCCAACATGCCCTGAAGACTTAGTTTAATGAAATATTGTGTGTCTGCTTGCTGTAATATATGGCAAGCCTCTGCTTTCAAGGATTTAAAAACCTCATAGCTTTGATTGTTCTGGCTATTTAACCATTTTACATGTTACAGTTGACTAGATTAATAAATGGCATTATAACATGCCAAAATCAAAATATTTTCTGTATCCATATGAGTATCTTTAAGTGCTTTCTGATTTTTTTCTTACCTCCACTAGTGTTGTAGCATTTTTTACTCTAACATAATTCAGAATTATAAAGTATTGATTTTTGCACAGATATATGTGTGCCTTTCTTACATGGGTATTTCAAATTTTATTAATACGCATACAATGCAAATAGAAAATAATAGCATTTGATACTCAATATAAAAAATGTCTCTCAGATTAACCATGAAACATATATAGAAATAATTAACTTTATGGCCACTAGATGTGACTATTGCTCTATGTATACATGACTGAAGCATCATTCACTGCTCTAAGTTGTAGTCGTGTAAAAAGAAAATCTGCGGGATAACAACTCTACAGTTTTCTAGTGTTGTGTCCTTAATGCTATACACTGAATATTCACCATTTCTCTTAAAAATTACACCTTAGAATTTTTAAAGCAATGAAAATACATTATTTCATTATTTTGAAGTCTTAACCATTAGATCTTTCTATTAGAAGAAAAATATTATTTCTAGAAAAATCAATAAATAGATTTTTGCATGGAAGATCTGCTAGATGGTTTTTCATTCTTTGCTTTGATTAGATGCTCAAAATATTCTACAGTTTAGATAGAATTGAAAATTGAAAAACATACCTCTTCATATGCTAATTTATTTCCTCTGACTCCAGAATAAACCTCAGGGCTAATTAACAATACATTCAATAATTTTAAAATTTTTTTTCCATATCACATCAATGAGATGCCTATTTGTCTTGCCTAGATAACTAGTCCAAAATGTTTCGTGGAGTCAATCTTCTATTTATTCCTGCCCATGAATTAATGAGGAATACATATATGGTCAGCAAAGTGGTATCACAAAGGGAAATCATTTTGAGGTAAAAAAAGTTCAGAATGGGACTCCAAAACTGCAGAATCCTCAAAAACAAAGGAGCTACTTTCCATGAACTTTAAGAGATTGTGAGGCATGGGTGTTACGTGTTGATTTTTAAGTCCGTGCAGACAGTCCACGGGTTTTAAAATATGTCTTGTTTACAGCAAAGGTGAAACTTCAGAGGAGATTAAATTCATGCCTATTGTTTCTTATCCTGCCACTGCACATCGCATTGGATAGTCTGACTCCCATGTCCTCAAGCTTCCTATAGGTACTGGGGTAGCTGTGCAGTGTTCCCAAAGCCATCTCTACCCCAGGCGGGACAAGCCCCCTGCCCCAGGGACACTGCTCCAGCCTGACCATCACTGAACTCGCTGCAGTTTATTGATGTCTTTCCTGTGTTGGGGAGCAGTATCTAGATGTAGCTAGTGAGTGCTGAGCAGAAGGGGATAACCAATGCCTCCCTGGTCTCCTGGCTGTGCTCCAGGCATGCAGTTCCATATGCCTTTGGCGGTCTCTGGTGCCAGGAGATGCTGGTGGTTCCTGTTCAAGTAATTGGTTGGAATAAGAAACACAGCGTAGGAATAAGTTCTCAGCTCTTTAGATATTAGGAACTGATAAGTGAGTTCTGCATGGATCTGTGTGAAACGTGCATGTGCCTGGAGAAGGGAAGTGGCAAAGTAAGAGTTTTCAGATAATACTTGATCCTCAACGGAAATGAAGGAAGAGTGTATCATATACAAATCCTTCAAGGAACTGAGGGCAAAGAAAGAGTGTATCATATGTAAAATGCAGCATTATACATATTTGTATGTATGTCTATCAGAAGTGCCATTTTGAAATGTTCTGCAAGTGCCATTTTGAAATGTTCTGGCTGCATTGATGAAAATACCAAATCAATGCCTGATAGAGGTCAAAAACCTAAATATTAAGTTGTTAGCAGAAGGTACGGAGAGTAAGGCAGAATGTCATTATGCCACAGCTGTATGGTTCATTACATACAGTTCTGCTTGCTTCATCTGAAAAAGGGAAGAATACAATAAAATGTCCAGACAGGACAAATAAGAAGACAGAAGTGGAAGAAGCTTCAGAGAAGAGCTACAAAGATGGTCACGTTCATGGATTTCTCGGTAAACTGAGATGCTGGAAGTAGTCTGGAAAAGACAGACATGGGGGACATAAGGCAGAAGTCTAAACAGATGAGTAGTGTGCTGAAAGTGAATAGAAAGAAGTTCTTCTCTGTACCCCCCAGTACAAAACCTGGCATACAGCAAATAAAGGTGGATGTATATCTTTGTACACAGTACAATTGAGCTGCAGAATCCATTTTCATGGGATGTTGTGGCTATAAAAAATTTATGGGATCAGAGACCTCATGGCTCTTAGTCAAGTAGCAGTTATTAATGCTTATAAACCACTGAGTGTACAGGCCACAAAAATTTGGAGGAGTTTATTGTACAGGAGAAACATCCTACGTTTGTCCTGTTCTTTCCTTGAGCATCTCCCCCTGTTTTCAAGGACAAGGTACTGGGCTAAAGGGACCTCTTTTGTGAGCCAGTGTGGCTACTCTTATTTCATCATTTTCACAAAAATATATCATATGGAGGAATGAAGAGGGGCTTCTGTTAAGACTGCTTCATGCAAATTCAAAAGTTAATTTCTTACCTGACCACTGAAGTCCCTCTAAAATGTCATTATAAGAAAAAAAAAGTAACAAAATTGTACAATAAAAATACATTTTAAAAGTAGGATCTAATATAATATCACAAAGACAAGTAATTACTGATTTAATGAAAATTATATTTCTAAATAATTTTCAAAATACTAAGTGCAGATCAACTACTGGCTGCCTTATAATAAAGACTATGAATGCAGACTATGCACTAGAACACAGCTTCCAAGATGGTTTGCAGAACCTCTTACGTAATTCTACTGGATATCCACCAAAAAAAGAGGGGTTTGGTCTATCAGTTGGAAATGACTCTGATCCAATTCTTCCCTTTTAATGTTTTGACTGCAGTCAAAGAATTTATGTATTTTTCTTGGAATCTTCAATTTGTCCTTTAAAAAGAAACATTCCACATGTTCATACCATTTTTGTTTCTTTGTCTTCATTTTTTTTGCAGTATTTACTAATCTTTACCTCTTCCTGCCCTCACATTTCAGAACTCTTATTGTCTGCTGTCCTAAGGGAGTCACTCCTTTTCAGATTTTTGTGAGATGTTATCATTACTGGATTTTTTATCTCATAATCCTCTCGTATTTCAGTTTTTCCAGATGAAATATAAACCAAATATCAAATCCTGTGTTATTTTATCAACAAAGAACCTTTTTTTTTTCTCATGAGAAATACTCATGTTTGCCCCTGCTTTTGCTTTAAGCTATATTTCTGTTGTTCATGCCTGTTATAAAATTATGCTAGTGTAGGATAGAATAGAATCATAGAATCATTATAATTAGAAAAGACCTCCAAGATCCCAGGGTCCAATCTTGGACTGAACACCACTTTGCCACCTAAGCCATAGCACAAAGTGCCACATCCAGTTGTTTCTTGAGCACTTCCACGGATGGTGACTCCACCACTTTCCTGGACAGTCCATTTTAATGCTTGACGAGCCTTTCAGCAAAGAAATTCTTCCAGATGTCCAAACAGAAAGATTTTCTTTGTCACTTACGTAATTTGATTTGAAATGGAGTACAACTGGAGTTTTGTCACATTAGTACTTCAAGTATAGATTACTGTAACAGATTGTGACAGGCTAGTTAGTGACTAGTAATTGTTAGTGTAACAGGTTAGTTAATGAAAACAGAGGGAAAATATCAAACAAATGTAGATCACATTTTTCTCACCCCTATGGGAAATGAACATTCTCAATGCCAGTTTCACTACAGCTTTAATACAAGTTTCAAACTTCATTGTCAGTCTCTGGGCTTCAAACAGCAAAATATTGGGTTCTGTTTCTGACGTGTTTGTAAGCCTGTAGTCTGACATCTTGCAGAGGTTACTTTTCATCTCCCTTTGGGCAGCTTAAAGCTCCGAGTGTCCCATTGAGGATCTTCCAACCTTGTGCGCTGTGAAGTCTGCTCAGTCACCAGTTTGGGATTTTTTCCTTTCCTGCCAGCAAGGGCAATGGCTAAAATCTCAGCATTCCCCATAGTTTTTCTCAGTTCTGTGACTAAACTCTTTGAAGTCCTATTGTAAATGACCCAGTGCACCTTCCCACCTTTGAAGGCCCAAATGCATTGTTTAGATATAGAAAAATGCTCTACCCATGACAATTTTCAAAATATTCTGAGTAATGAATCACATCTGTTGGAGACTGTGGGAAAAAATTATCACCATCACCTACTAGCAAACCTTCTACTCACTACCACCACTCTCCAAAAATCTCACAAGATTTCACAAGATGTCAACTAATTAGATATTGCCATGTGTCTGAACCAGTCTCTAATCCCTCTTCTTCCTTCTGGCTGACGGCATGTCATCTGCACTCTAATTTGACTAACTAATAGTGTTCTGCATGATTATATGGCTATAAGGAAAAGGATTAGGGGAAAGAGGACAGTGAGAGAATTAAAGCTGAGACATCTCTTGAAATATGCCTGGAGGAGTTGTGGGAACAGTGAAAATCCATTGAGTGAAATTATATCTTCCAGGTGATAACCAGGAGTGATAAAGACATTTTTCAAAGACAAAAATGAGAATTAAAATCACCCCTTTAGGAGCAATGGGATTTGTGGGGTTCGTTGTGTGGACTGGGTGAGGCTCTGACAAAGCAATCCTAAAACATGGATGCACTTCACCTTTAGCAGTCTCAAGAAGCATTTCTCTGCAATTAGTTTTTTAAACGAATACACTGAATTGCTGTGGTTAAATTGCCTTGGATTTCAGTTAGGTATTAAAGCCACTGGGCTAGAAGCCAGTCACTATCTGCACTCTCAACTTAGTTTTCACAGGATGGGGTGAACAGATTTAAAATCACCACCGCTGACTGAGAGGTCTTACTTCCTTTTCGGTGTGCCTTGCTGCCTTCTCCAGCATGTGTGCTACTCCCGCTGAGCTTTTGGAAACAAAATCATTTTGCTGCAGCAGGGCAAAGCAAACAGGATCTTTCTTTTGTTTGTTTGTTTGCTTATTTGTTTGGGTTTTGTTCTGTTTGATTATGGGAAGGGAGCAGGACAGAGCAGCAAATCCACCAACCTTTCCAGTGGTGAGAAGCCATTAATGAGAGCAGCTGTCTGTGAGGGGGATGAACCCTTGAAGTCCAGTGAGACATAGTTGTTGCTGGGTGTGTTTAAAAGGCAGGTGCTGACTGGGAGCATTGAGAGCTGCAACTCCCTCACAAAGAGAGAAAAGAGAGTTTCTGTCATCTGGGTGCACTGATGGCATTTCCCAGGGTTACATCAGAAAACCTTGCCTCTGTGATTGAGTCCCGTGACAAAGTTAAAAGCCTTGTTTAAACTTGTCAAATGGAATAAAAACCCTGAGTTTATACGGGTCAAAAATTTTAAGTTGATACTTAAGGCCCTCATCCTTTTGGACCCAAGCCTGTCTGGCACCTGCAACAACCCAACGTGACTTGAAGGCTCAGGTTTTTAAGTAGTTTTGGGGCATGTTTAAGGGGTAAGCCCAGGCCCCTGCAGCCCCTCAGCATGGGCTTTGCCTTTCCTGCAGCATTAAAGGTATGGGCTTGGTGGGCTCAATTGGGTTTGCTGGTCACCTCACCCACCCTGGAGGAAGGGTCACATGGACACAGAGTGGACCGGCTCACCCAGGCCTACCTGGTGAACAGGCCAATGCAGCCTCCATCTTGTGGCCCTGTGTGCTGGTTTTGGCTGGGACAGAGATGATGTTCTTCACAGGACCTGGTATGGGCTGGTTCTGATTTGTTCTGGAAACAGTGTTGACAACTCAGGGATGTTTTAGCTGTTGCTGAGAAGTGCTTGCACAGAGTCACGGCCTTTTCTGCCTCTCACCCCACCAGGGAGTAGGTTGGGGATGCGCAAGGAGTTGGGATGGGACACAGCACCCAACAGGACAGCTGACCCCAACTGACCACAGGGATATCCCATACCATAGGGCATTGTGCCTTTGTGCATATGTGGATATAAAACTGGGGCAAGAAGGAGAGGGGGAAGTTTGGAGTAATGGTGTTTGTCTGTCCAAGTCACATTGCACATGATGGAGCCCATCTTTCCTGGGTATGGCTGAACACCTGCCTGCCCATGCAATGGACAATGAACGGATTTCTTGTTTTGCTTTGCTTGCGTGGGTGGCTTATCTTTTACCTATTAAACTATTTCTCACTTCTACTCTTCTGATCATCTCCCCCTTCCATCTGGGGGAGTGTGAGCAGCAGTTGCATGGGGCTGAGCTGCTGGCTGAGGTTAAACCCTGATGAGAGACTGGAATGAAATATGGGCCAAGGTTCACTGTAGACAGCTTGGACTAAATCAAAGAGGGGACAGCAGAGTAGCGATCTGGTTTGCCCAGCGACCTGCTTTGCCAGCACTGGAAGGGAGTGACTGCTTGTCCTATCTCTTTATGTTCACAAGGAAATAGTGAAGACCAGGTGTTTATTATCCTAAGCCTTTCCCTGGACATTTACAGACCTTTAGCTGAACATGCCTTGTAAGCACCAGCAGCACTTGCTCAACTTGTTCCTCTCCTGCTCTCATCAGCCACATCACAGCAGTGATCCTTGTGTCCAGGCAAGGTCTGCCTCATCTTCTGGACCTGGCACCTACAGATCAATGTTGTCCCTGTGTTTCTGGACCTAGCTAAATTGCTACTATCTAACTCAGAGCTGACATGGGCTCCAGGTCTGTGACAGACAAGAAAAGCCAAGTTTTATGTTTTATAAGAGCTAAATATGGAACAGCTCTAAATTATTAAACTGTTACATTCTCTTAATGGGTTAATCTTGGAGACATGGCAAGGACAGATGAATACAACTAAAGTTTTAGCTGCAGTTTTCAGTACCTACTTAGAGAGGGATGTTCTTGCTTAACCAAGCATGGCTGCATAGCCAAACTTACATCCATCCACTGCGGAGCAGATCCCTGTGAAGGTGTGAACCTGAGATGCAGGGAATGTAATGTATGCCATCTCTGAACTGAGTTAGGGGAATTCATACGTGTGCTTCTGCTGAAGCCACGAGCAAAATAAATGACTGAATGAATAAAGTCTCTTTATGTCAGTGGAGATCAAATTATCTAACAAATTAACAATAAATACCTTGCTAAATTAAATCTTATTTTTTTCAAATAGCCACAAGGAGTGTGAACATTCAGCAGCAAGCTGATTGCATAAAAACAAAGACATCTTAGACAAACACTAAATATTACAAACAAGGTATTATTTAACATCCTGATACTCAGATAAGAGTATATGAATGTGATTCAGACTTTACATAAGCATTCTCTTTTCTCTTTAAAGGAAATCAAAGGCACATCGCAAAGCAAAATGATGCTTCAAGTCAAAATTATTATACTAATAAAATAGGATTTTATAGTGAAAGATGTTTGTACCTGTTTCCTCTCAATGAGGTACAACCTACTGCTCACAATATTACATTGTCCATAGCTATTTTCTCTTCTCCCCTATGGATACACACATACATGTATGCATGCTTTCCTATGTAACATAGAGACACTCTCATCCAGTGCTTTCACACATCCTCAAGGGCTTTTTCAGCTAATGGAACATGCTGCATCCTTAGGCTGAGATGAAATATTCAACACCTTACAGAGGTTATGCAATCTTTTTTTTTATATGTAATTAAACTACTCTGGTTTGCATGGATTAAAAAATTCATAAACACTTCACTCAGTTAAATTTACTAGTACAATGGAGTCACTCCCTGCAAAAACTCTGTATAACTTTCTCATGGTGGTGGAGAGCCTTTTTTTTCCTTTTCTCCAGAATAACATGAAGAGACTGATGTGAATCCTTTTGTACCTTTTTTGTCTTATTACAGAAGCAACAGCCTCTGAAGCAAGTTGTCTGTAAACAGTAATCCAACTGATTTACTACATGCCTTGTTCCCTCATCTGCTTTCCTCCTATTTGTTCTATCTCTCACTCCCCAGCCTGGGATGCTCATTTGCCAGAGGTAGGGTACTGTAGCTCTTTATCTGCAGGCTGGCTCCCAAGCTATCACTAAACTAGGTGTATTGCAGCTGAATTTTGCCAGACCTTTTTCGAGTGGGAACATTAATATAAGCTCTTTTTCGGAACAACCAATTTTCATATGGTTTACCAGACTTCTCTTATTTTTTCAGGTTTTGCTAAAAATGCCCAGTGGCTTCAATGATTCTCAGTGGGTGTGTCACTTAGCTGGATGAACAAGCAGGTAGGCAGAGAAACTAAATTTTTTTATGCCTTCAGAAAGCCAACCTAGGAAAGAGAAGGGATAAAAAATCCTGTTCAGGCCAAGCTACAGCTATTAACTAAGAGGGCATGGGATAGAGATCCCACTGTGGAGGACCACTCTATTGTGGACAGGTAATTCTGTACTTGTACAAATGCTTTTCTTGTCCTAGTTACTGCTAGAAATAGGATACATATTAACTGATTCTATGGACTGATCAAAAAGGACAGAAATATTTCCATCTCTTATACAACATAAAGATTAAAAAAAAAAAAGGAAAGAGGAAAAGAGGAAAAAGCAAATAGTTCTCTGAGCAGCAGTACTGTTGGGTTCTGGTTTGCCTGGTGTCTGATATATTTAAGACTTCACCTAGTCTGTCATTGTGAATTAAGATTGACTGGTAGCTTCAAAAATTATTAGACAGTGAACAAATGGAGAGGTGAACACAGAGGTGGATAGGCAAGACAAAAATACCTCTCCTCTCCAATCTACACCTAATCAAAGTTTAATTAAAGTTTCTCATGAAAGTCACCTGGATGAGAATCCTGATTTATGCTCCTATGATTTAATCATATCATCATCTGACTTTCTGACTGAGAAATGTAACTATTATTCTAAGTGTAAAGAGATCCCACTAAGTTTTTTGCCTAAGAATCAAAAGTCTTCAGGTGCTGGTTTTCCAGTCTGAGAGTAATATTTTAGAAATTAGTATGCCATGGATTTTATTTCCTCCCCTATAATGATTTGTCCCCCATTACTAAGTTACATGAATGAATATGTTCTGTTAATAAAGAGTGACCACACAAAACAATTCATAAGTCAGAGACAAATCCTGAATTCGGTTCCCAGAAGCTGTGTCACTTTTCTTTTTCTTTCAGCTTTCCCTCTTTAGCTATATTTAAAAATCAGAATAGTGTTTATTTAAGGGTCCTTAGTGACTTTGTGCTGAGCAGTAAGAGCGATGGAGAGGTTGTTCTAGGGGAGGGCGAGAGAGGGAAGAAGCCCAAGCAGGGCTTTTCCTGCACCTCAATAAAAAGGGCCTGACAACAAAAGACTCAATAATATAATTGCTTTAATAAGACAGACTAGAAAGAAATATAGATAGTGAGTAGATGTTATGTTCTTTCAGATGGAGAGCACAGGTGTTCATGCAGCATCAGAGCTAAGACTGAATGGAATTTCCCCATCAAGCTATGCAGAGCTGATGATGTTTGTGGAGGGAAGGTCTCACTTTTTGGCTATTTGAGCAATTTTATAGTACAATAATTGTACTGTATACAAGAAAACTGCTGTATTCCTACAGGATGCTCACACATTAACTTCTTGCTACCCTTTTTTAGCCTGCTTAGGTGACCTGTGGTGTGGCTTACACCCTCCTCAATGAGCAGCGCTCTCCTGATCAGGATCAATGCACACCACCCCTTGATCCATGTAGAATTTACCTTTCCCAAAGCTATATTATAAGTTGCATATTATATTAATGACATGGGGGCTTCTCAAGCCCTAAGTATGAGCCCTAACAGAGCAGATGAGAGCTATCCAAGGTCACTGACTCCTTGAATGTGAAGTCTTCAGCAAGGCTCCCTGTACAGATGTGTTTTTAAGATTTTCCTCTTCACCTTCCATTTAAAAATAAGTCGGTACATATGAAGTGTGCATGAATCATTTAAAAATGTCACCAGGGAGTTACATTAAAGGGTAATGTAATACTCCATAGAAATTAGAAATAAATCCCCTAGTGCAGAAAACTGCTGTACTGCAGAACAGCAATTACAAGCAAACAAAGGGAAACAACAAGATTCTTGAATATTCTGGCTGTATCTCCGAACCTAATTAGTTCAGCCTCCAACAACATCAAAGAGTGCTTCATTAATGAACCTCTGAATCATCTGTACTCATCTGTGACTGATAACCATGACTCAGTTTTACCAGTGACGAGGATGAGGTGGTTTGGTAATAAAGACATTAAATTGCCCACTATCTCCAAGTTCTGCCATGAATTTGCACTGGCAGGCTGTCATCTCTGCACCTCAGTTCTTCAGTGAAAGGGAATACTCCTCAAGACTGTGACATTTATATTTCTTGTAGAATGGATCATGCATTGCAATGAGCTTTGAGTCCATCAGAGTCTCCTAGGTAGTCCTGAAGCACTTGAGAATGCAGAGAAAGCATTCACAGAGGGGGTTCTGAAATACAGAATGACCTAATGTTTCAGATATTTCACGAGGAAGAGATTTCAGAAATGTCTAACTTTTAGCAGGAAAAACAGGAGCATGGTTTCAAGGAAATGATAATTAGGAGTTCATAGGAGAAGAATTAATAAAGGGGAAGAAATAGTGAGCAGAGCTAAGTTTAAATGAAGAGAGAAAAGACTGGGGTAACTCAGGGAAAGAAAATAAAGTCATTATCAGATTATGTGGAGGGAGATTAATGAGAAAAGTGAACAGAGTTATTCTGATCCAGAAACCAGAGAAAGCTGTTTAATGAACAGAGCAATGAACTACCTCAGGTAGTTAATTAAAACAGTACTGCTCCTGTAAGATGCTAGGTAAAACTAATAACCACAGATGCCATCGTATTCAGAGTTATACTGATGACAAAAGTACATTTTAGCTGCTTCTTTTCTTGCAGAGACACCTCAATAATGCATACTTTAATTACATTCAGCTACAGAACCTATGTATTAGAGCGGTGACACTTTGGTGATGAATAGAGACATCCAACAATTTGTCATTTAGCAGAGTACAGTACTGGGACAAGCCTAACTTACCTGTGTAGAGTTGTAAATGCCATTCTCTGAGAGAAAACTGGAATATATGTATTAAAAAGTGCATTTTATTGAATATTAGGAAGTCCCTAACATAAATATTGGGATGAATTCTGGCCTCCTCATTGTAACTAAGATATACTGTGAGGTGTATCTGAAGTAAATACAGTCCAAAGAGTGACAACAAAGCAGAAAAAAAAGATGATGCTTCTATGAGAAAAAAATGTTGCAAATTCAAAGATCTGCTCACCTGAAAATTAGCAAAAATAATGAAAATATAACACTTCAGAAAAGAAGTTATTATAGTTTCAGGAATTTAGGTATTCTAAGCAGGTTTATCTGATTTTTCTAAGGCTCTTGTAAGTCCATCAAGTGAAACAAAGCTGAAGCTGTCTTTACATCATGATTTTTCAAGTGGCATTAAAAATTCTGCACAGGTTTTGTTGCATATTGGCATATACCCCTTACAGTGCTCTACTGCTAACATACTTTTCACAATACAAGAGTGGTAAGATTGCCTGCCTGAGAAGCTGTCAGGCAAAATCCTGTTTACTCTAGCATGTCATAAAATCCAAGTATAACCAACTTTTCTGTCAGTTTAAGATTTTGAATATAGCTGGATCTGACATCAGTTCCCTATATAAAAAAATTTTGACTGTCAGTTTAGATATTTTAAAATTTACTTGTTGTGAAACTAAATTGAGATAGCAATGTTGGCTTTTCATTTCTTTTAAGTATAAAGTCCAAGGTTAAAATTTCTTCAACCACAAGTACTGTAACTGGAGAGCAGTAACTGATTGCTGTTTGACACCTGAAACAATCTTGCTTGGCAAGAATTGAAGTTATTTAATGCTTTCATTTTCCTTTTCATCTTCTTTCTTTTTTTTTTTTTTTTTTTTTCCCGTTTTTTTTTTTTNTGTAGACAAAGACGTGCTTTTCAGATTTTACTTCTGGTGAGAAAGACATTTATTTAAATGTGAAATGCTGGAGGTGGACTGTATGGGCTATGTCTGTGACATCTGATCGGAGAATTTCCAAGATCATCTTCAGGACATGATGGCATGCAGCTTGTGTTGGCCTAGAGACTGTCTTGTGTGGAGGTAGGAGTGTTGAAGAGCGGCTGCTTTTGTACAGTCAGGCATCTGGTCTCTGGCCCTCCCTCAAGTCCTTGCAACAACTTCATATCATGGAGCTCCCCATATCCACAGGTTGTCCCCATGGCCTTCTGGGGTCTGATGTAGCTCAGGGTCCACCACACCCTCATGTACAGAATCCCTTTAAAATGCCCAAAGGGCAAGATGCAGCTTTTCCATTTCTGGATGCTAGTGATGTTAATTCAAGGGTAAACTGCTGGGAGGGACTCCTTCGCTTCCCTGCTGCACAGAAATTTTGATGCCGGACAACCCAAACCTCTACAGCAGCCAGAGCCTCATTCTAATGGACATTGTCAAATGTGTCAGAAACATTGTTCAGAGAGGGCTGCATGACATAGAATGGCCCCACCAGGGAGTCAGCACGTGATACTTTCAGACCCCCGGCTTCTGCCGTGCACGAACCCCTTGGCAGCCCCCCAGATTTCTGCCAGACTCCTCTAGTCCTACAGCCGAGCTTCCTCCATATGTGCTTCAATCCCTGCAAAGTCCAAGTCATAGAAGGCAAGGCCTCTCTTCATATGGGGAAAGCTCCATGAGGGTGCCTCATATGGGGTCAGAGAGACCCCAAGACAAAACAGCAGTGCCCCTAATTACTGATTACTCAGGGTCTTCCCACTCCCCTTCTGGCATGTCTTCAAAGCCCTCCTCCCCTCCTAGGTCACAGCTGAGCGAAACATTTCCAAGCATTGTGGAGCCATGCATGGCCCTGATGGAGCTTGTGGTGCCATTTGTGCAAGGAAGCTCTCCTATCAATGGAGTGTTCAGATGCTTCTGTGTCTGTAAGTGCTCACAGCCTGTGCCAAAATCTAGTTCCTTTTAGACACATGTAAGCTGCTAAATCTAGGAAACTTCTGTGTGCAAAGAGATGTTTGGAGAAGAAACTACTTCTGAGTGTTAGCTTTCAGGCAGCTTTTTGGGGTACATAGTTTCCTGACCCCTGCAACATACTTCCCACCTTTGTTGCTGCATTTCTGAGAGATACCTCTAGTCTATCACCCGAAGTCAGTGTGGAAACACTGCAGAAAACGGAGCCAGATTTATTGGTTATGCCCCTTCTACCATTGAGATGTCCCAGATCAGTTGGTGAAGTAGAAGGGACCACTGGAGACATTGTAAATCCTAGGCTCAGTTACTTGCTTGTATGGCTAAGACTTTTGTCACCAGTGGAGCAAACAAGAAAAGTCTCTATTGGAAACTATTCATGTAAAGGAAACTGCAGTGCTGAAGAGATCTTAAGGAAGTTGGTTTATGTCGGTCCTCTTAGTCTCTGCCAGGGAGCTGGGTATCTAGTATAGTCAAGTTTCTTCTCCTTTCATTCCCAGACTGCAAGAATTACCAATCAGACACAAATGAGGCTTTGTCCCCTCTATCAGAGCACTGTAATATTTTATACTTCTGCTCTCATCTTTCCTTGAAAGCTCATTCACGTTGGCTTTTGTTTTTGTTGAACATCTTCAATCCCTCCCTTCTACAAGTCTGAGCTCAGAGCACTTGAAGCATTTATCATCATGTGAGATTGCACTGGAGTGATGTGAGGTGTTACCACTGAATAATTTTTCATTCTCAGTAATCCATCATATGAAGTCAGACAGTGCAAGGTTTTGTGTGGCAGCAGTAAAGTTCTGCAGTGGCAGAAAAATAAGCTAAGAAGATTGCATATGAAATAATGTAATTCTTTATTCATCCTTAGCCTTGAATATAAATACTGGATGGACCCCTCTTTCCATACGGACCTAGCAAAGAGAGAGAGGTGACTTTTTGTGAATGAAAAGGAAGATGAGGGTAACTAAACTCTTCTATTGCTTTTTCCTGTCAATACTATTCCAGACAGAATACGAATTAAACAGGCCAGATTTTTTGGTCAGTGAGACATGGTAGTAGATGCATGGAAGTGCAATGGATTTGTGGGGGAAAAGGACTGATCAGCTCAAGCTATTTCATGTGGAGTGGAAGTCCACTAGAACAGACAAATGCTAAAATGGATGGGTGTCTTCTGTCCTGTGTGACTCTCTTCTGGGAGCTAAAAGTACAATTAGGACAAAAAGTGCTGTTCCCAGGAAGGTAGAATAGTCATTCAGTGTTCAAGAGAGCAGGAGAAAAATGTGTTTTGTAAAGATTGTTTCATTCTCTGCAGTTCTTGTGGTGCAGAATCACGCATTAATATTTGCCCTGTCATTCAAATCTAAGACAAATATTTTAATCAAGATATTATTCTCACTGAAGTTTAAACACAGAACCAAGGAAGGTTAAAAACCATCTCATAGCATGAATGACTTGATATTAAAAATAAATCTTACTTGTAGAAATAAAAGCTATATGAAAGATACAATTTGAAGCAGACAAATTTGAAGCAAACACATAAACTGTCTTGTACAAGTGCCAGAATTACCAGTATCCTTCAGATTTAAAAGGATGAATTGCTCTCCACAGCAACACAACCTGAAAATACCATGGCCCCTATCCACTAGGCAATGACCCAGGGAATCATTATTGGATTGGAAGGCTGGAGTTATAGGGAGACCTGTTCCTTAATGCACTCTAAGAAAATCACAAAGCAGAGAGATTAGTATAGGAGGAAACACAGTAGGTGACTGGCCCAACAGTGGTTTGCTTCCTTCTGTAGTCAATGGAGAGAGGAAGAGAGTCCTGCCAGACCAGCTGAGAATAGGAACCTGCCATCATGTATTCTGCATTGTCCACATCTCCACTGCTTTAAGTTAGAGCTACATGAAAAACTTCCAAAAGGGGGAAAGAGGCAAAGAAATGAACAAAGTGAGTCAATGGATGGAGAACAACAGAGAGGGAGTACAAGCCAGAAGGGCACTTGGATGAGAAGACCCACAGTTACACAGAAACTTGGTTTTGCTTCTCCCAATAGGAGAGAGCAGAGTTAGTGCTTTATCTTGCAAGAGATGAGGACCCAGTCAAAGATCTCAGATCTCATGTTAACTGTAGTTTAGAGCAGGATTGAATGACTGTTTCAAGCTGAACAATTGTAAGATGAAAATGTTCAGTGAGAGAAACTAGAGACTGTGAACTTGGAAAAAAACAGAAGAAGAAAAAATGACATGAAGTTTGGCTGGTGGAGATGTAAAGAAAAGGATGGATTTTGAAGGATGTTGAAAGAGTAAAGTTGACCATAAGAAGCCTAAGACAGGTTAGAGAACTGCTCAGCTGGAAATTTGAATTACTGGAAATACATCTGAAATGTCAATGACAATTACATAAAAGAGGGACAGGAAGAAAGAAAATTCAGTTTCAGTTGTCGTAAGATGAGGAAGTAGAGGCCTAAACAATATTCCCATGTTTCCATTGAGAGAATCACAGAGCGTGACAAATTGTGTACCTAATGCAGGCTTTTATCTTGTACTTTAAATTTAGGCAGATAGGGCCTCCTCCTGATGGCTTTTAAAAGTACACTCTTCACTCCATGAGATATACAAGAGACATACAATTTTCAAGAACTGATGAGCTAGTAACAAAAAAATGATGCAAAAATCTGGTTTCTGAGTTATTCAGTCTAGATCTGTGCACCTCGCCCCTCTCCCCTTCCCCCCAGTATTTGGGCAGAGGAGTAGGCATAGGTCTATGAGGCAAGATTCCACAAAAGAAGGAGAATTAAAAATATATGGCAGCAGTATGCTGACTGAGGAATGGAAAGACTGCAGAGCAGACAGGATATAACATTGAGGTGTGGTGAAACAGGAAGAAGCTGATTAAGAGTCAGTGACAAGAGCAGAAGAGATACTTTTGTACCTCAGTTGCTCAGAAGGATGACAATGCCTTCAAAAACAAGTCAAAATTGGACTACAGGAGAGGTTAGCAGAGGATCCCAAGTTTTTTTGTGCCCTGGATATATCAGTTAAGCAAGGAATGGTTGTAACTTCGTAATTCAACTGTTAAAGACAGGTTTGAGTCACATAAACTCAGATCCAGTTCTAAATTTCCCTTGCCCACTTTGAAGGGTATTTCCACTTGGATTTGATTCAGCACCGTTATTACTTTCAGTGGAACTCCAGTGCATATTGAGATATGGAGATATTCCTAATTTTAATGGCATTTTGATTCAAATTTAATGCTTATTAAAGAAGGGAATGTATAGGATTTATTTGAATTGGAACTTATTTTGTCAATGTAAGCCATAGCACAGTAAAATTAGATCAGCTCGTGTATACATTCGTATAATATGAAGATAAATGAAAGCAGATCATATAGATCAGAGAGTAAAATTTGGCTGCATTTCTGTAGACTAAGCTACCCCCCTGCAAAGCATCAAGGAAAACTTCTCCAAGAACTGGTCTCCAAAGAAGCCAAAATGTTTTTACTCCACAAAAATCCTGTTAGAAGTCTAATGCACCAGAGATGGTTCCTGCAGAAGTGCAGTTTGGTTAAAATCTGTTGAGGAAGTCAGTCAGCCATGTTTTCACAGCAGTTTTCACTATTCACTACTGTTATGATGAACTGCAAAGTAGCAGTGCATAATCACATCCTCCTCTGACGTAAAAATGGGATTTTTAATTTAAAATAGTAGTTCTCACATTGCCTTTTCACCAGCAGAATATTTTAAGCAGTACTGCATACCATGGTGCTCCATCTGATCTGTAATACTAAAATTCAAAGCATAAGAAAAGGAGATTGATTCACATGGCTCAACTATGAAGTACACATTCTGTTATTGATTATTTTACTCTAAGATCTTGACCTCCATAGGAACATTGTCATAAGAAATTAGGTGTGATAGCTTTGAAATAGTATTTTGCCAGTGGAAGCCGTTTTAGATTCAACCTGAAGAAAATACATTATATGAACACACCTTTCAAAAAACCTCCAGTCTATCCCATTTGTGTTCACTTAAAATCAGTGGGAAGTAGTTAAATGACACATCAATTTTTAATCAAAAATATTTTAGCTACACTTATTTCTTTGGGAAGCTACAACAAAATGAATTATACAGTTCTTTCACTGTACAACTCAAAAGAGAATACTTAATAACACCATGCAGCACAAATTGTGCTTGCATAGTGATTTTCGCAGGGTGTCTTAAGGAAAATTACACATAAAGAGTAAAAACCTACAAATTTAGATCATTGAGTGGAAGCCAAGGAGAACAAATAAAATTTAGGGCTGGATTTATAATCAGAAATTGAATCAACAGAACAAACCTCGGTAGACAATATGCTCCAGATGTGAGAAATAGTACCCCAGCAGATCTCTAGCTTCCAACAAATGTTATCATGCCATTAAAACAGCTGAAAAAAATAGCACAGTTATTACCATAGTGACATTCTGCCACATATGTGAACAAAAGGCAGTGGGTTGTTCTAGGTTAAAATAGCACAAAAGATGAAAAGTAATACAGTGCTTTTCATAACAGACATACTGGCTGAAAAATGGAATGATGAGCAAGAAGATACCAAACTGCAGTAATCTGTGGTCAACATGTGTGCTGAGGTCCTTGTAACAGACCAAAAATTGACTAGTAACAGTAATCCTGAAAGGACTAAAGTTTCTGGACCTGTTGGTGTTTATGTATCAGATGATAATGCAAAACTGAGTTTTGATCTCAGCAAGCCTCTGCGACAGTGACTTCCCAAGTGGATCCATGTTTTTCTAGCTAATTTATACACTGGTGTCATATAAATTTATGACATTTTCACTGACCAATAACTCAGTAGTCTGTTATAAGTAATAGAGTTGTCACCCAGAAAATTCTGAATGTTCCCAATGCTCGGTAATTTGAATAAAAGCCTTTAATCAAAACTTTTAAGCCTTTGAACACAACTGGGAAGGTGTGCATCAGAAGCCAAGTGTAGTATGACAAACGCCTCTAACAATACGTCAATCACGTTGTGACTATGACAAAATATTCTCTCTTCCTTTCCCAGCAACCTGTAGCTGAGCTTTTCTAAGATGGCACTTTCTTCACTGCCTCCTGCACAAGGCTCAGATACATGACCAGATTGCTGCAGGGTACAATGTTAGTAGTACGTGTCTGCTGAGAAGTAAGAGACACCGGTGCACGCATTCCTAGACCATGGCAATGTGGGAAGCCACTTGCTGCTATCCTTCCTCACAGTGGGCTGCCCTGAATGGTATTGCGTCACACTTGTCTTGAGCTGGGGCACGTTTGTCGGCTCAGCCATCCGGCTGTTACAGTGGACACAGTGTATGGGCTTGGACACTGGCACTTCCACACTTGCTCAAGTCTGAGCTGATGTTTGTGTCAGCTTCCCAGTTCATGTCACAAAGCTCTCAGGACTTCAGTCATTGTATTTGAGGCCTTCTCTTGCCTAGTCAGAAAAATCACAGATATTAAAGCTGAGGAAACTTATCAGCAAACTAGGTCGTTAGTCTCCAAATCCCAAGAGTTGCTATTAGGGGAAAAGTACTCCCACCAAACCCAAAAACCTCTAAAAACATCTATGGACGGAAAAAGAAAAGAGAAAAAAGCTTCTTTTCCTTTGAGGCTGAATGAGACTGGAAAGCTGAAGGGACAGGAGTTATGGAGTGGTTTATCATTAATTTGGAGTGCCATGCTTTTGCGTCCTTACGGCCTCATAGGTGATGTTATGTGGTTAAGGTAGAATGGTATCAAATGAAAATGGGTAATTCTATTCGCTGCTCTAGGTCAATATTTTCCTTTGGAAGAGTGGCTTGCACAAAATCATGGAATATCAATGTTTAAAGGAGAACAATTGAAGTTCTACTGAATCTGTGGTTACTTTTTGTCATGGTTAAACAGAATGATGAAATATAATGGTAGTTGGTTTACTAAAAGGGGAAAGAACACATAAGATAGCATATTAAAATTTACATCAAAATGTCAATAAATCAGAGAAGGAAAGTGAGACTTTGTGGCTTTATCAGAAGAAAAACAAAAGTAATCTATTAATTTTGAACGCAGTAATATACAAGCATATATTAATTTAAACACAAAACGCTGCTATCTTGGGAGGTACAGCTTTTTTCAGGTAAAACCTATCTGCCTTGCTGTCTCCAATGTGTGGTAATGCACAGGTAATGTGCAATTCCTTAGGGAATACAGGATGTGAATTCATCCATCTCCCCAGGGCTGACACTTTAGCAGATGATGAAATGTACGTTACTTAATCAGCAATAACTTTTGCGGTCTTTAAATGGGTGAACATCAGAAGGCTTACCATGGCTATGCCCACACCTTGCATAAGCATGAATAAATCAAGCAACAATAAGTCAATAAAATCAGCTACAGAGGTTTTGTTCTTTTTTTTTCCTACTTCAAACATGATTGGGTTTTTTTTGGTGAAATTAGGAACAGGAACTGCAGGTTTCCTTATTGACATGTTATATTACTTTGACAATTCACCTACAGCTATATACACAAACATAATACTATGAAATGTTGTTGACTAGTAACAGCCAATTTACTGCAGTTAACCTGTCATTCTTTTACTATGGTATTTTATTAAATAATTAGAAAAATTGATCACAAAAATAATAATAGTACAGCATAGTACTGATAATTAGCACTTTGTGAGAAAACAAAGCATTTAAGATGTTTGTTTCTTGTGAAGCATCTTCCCTGATTTACTTGTGGAGCTATAAAGCACAGTAATGATGCTTCAGAAATCTATTTCATTCTTTCATTGAAGGATGAGGATTTAGTTTTTAGAGGAGAGTACTGAGAGATGAAAGGCCTGGATATTTGGGGAAATTTCTTCCTATCTCAAAGTTCTGACGCCACCCATTTCCTCAGTAATCTTTGGAAAGTGCCAACTACATGAAATTTAACACTGACAAAAATACTGTTCTTAAAAAAAATTCCTTATGTCTGATACTTACATAGTTGATTCACCATTAGCTGGGGATTAAAAAACCCTGAATGGCTTTTTGCATGAATTTTCTTCCAAACTTCCCCTTTTTCCTCACACATTTAAGAAATGTTACAGTAGCAGGATATATAAGTTCATTAACAGAGGGCTTAATTGTGCCTTCATTATAAATAGCAAGAGAAACTTCTGGAAAAGTTGGGCCAGCAGTATCTTAGTATAACTCTGCAGTTTCTGTATTAAGGCACATAAGTTACATGAGCTTAAACACTCAATTAAATGTTACCAGTATTATTAATGTTAAAACCGAAATGTGAGTCAATGTCATCTCCATTTCTTTCCAGATGGGACCCTTAATCCTGAGATTCCTCCCAAAACAAGAAGAATGTCAGGTCTTAATTAACTCACAGGAATCTTACAAGTCTCCAGTATTTTGTAAAATGCTTTGAAAACATCAGAATTTTAATGCTAAATTAATGCAGTCCTTATTACAATAATTATTAACTGTTTACAGTTGTAATCAGGTTGCTAAATGCCCTGCTCATTGCAAAGAGGCCGGAAAAAGTTCAATTTGTTGCATAATCAGCTATCTGCTCTTCAGTACACAAGCTAAATATAGTAGAAGATGTCAGCTACTAAATATGTAAGACTTGACGGAACAGCTCCTCTCTAACCTCAATTCTTCCAAATGAGTGCTATCAAATTCTGCAGAATTGTAACTTTATCTAAATATCAGTATGGAAATAAACAGGCTCAAGCCTGGTGTAATTTAGATGAAAACTGTCTTTATGTGAAGCGGGAATGACCAGAGCAAAGCTGTCTTCCTTGAGGTTACAGGCACACAGCTGCCCATGTTTCTGTTGCAGCTTCCAGCTTTCCCAAGTGTTATGGCTGGATGAGGTCCTTGACACTTCTATCTGTCCTGGATGTCTATTTTAGAATAGATGAATTGGAACTGCCAGGATAGCTGTGGACAGTGGCAATGCCGGGATCCCTGGGGACAACTGAGCAACTGAGAAAACTTGGGTCAGAATCATCCCCCAGAAGCTTGGAGGAGCTTTGAAGAAGAGTCACAGTCTGGAACTATTTACAGCAGCAGGAGATACAGAATAGGATGAGAAGAGAAAGACAAGCTGTGGCTTCCTGCTGAACAATAAATAGTTTTGCATTTCCAGAACCAAAGGTGGGAGAAGCAGAAAGAGAACGCTCCATCTGGCTTGAAGCAGTTGGAAGAGCTGACAGGAAAGAAAGACTTTGTGTTATTTATCTGACTCTTCCTGAAAAATGCAAATGAAGGGCTTCTCCAGCACTGACAAAAGCCAACAGCTTCTTAAGAATCCATGAATCTGATATTCCCTCAGACCAATAAGAGATTTTGTTTTGAATCAGTTTTATACAAAGTGAGAAAAATGAGAAAATTTTAGCCTTGTCCACAGGGTTGGCAGATGTGAATGGACTATTAACCTTTTGTTTATTTGTTTGCACAGGTTTGGATTTTGCCTACTCTGAATTCAGACGCAGCATAGTAACCTCATTATTCTTGGAGAATGACATTAAAGCGTCAGATGACACCTGCAAATGAAGGTGAAGATTTTTGGAATTGCTCAAGTTTCTTTGCCCTTCATCTGATAGTGAGGAGGGTAATAGTGAATAACTCCAGTTGGGATGGGACTGATTTTGCCTAAATTCAGACGCTCAAAATCTAGGTATGTGCAGGAGGGTCACTCAGGCAGTGGTAAAAGGTCTCAATTGCATTTCCTCCTGGATTTAGTTCAAGACATAAATGTTATCTGCATGTACCAAGACACCAGAAACAAAGAGTAGGCTGTTTCTAGACCTCAAAGGCAACAATAAAAAGAGCTGTAACTTCACGTAAAACTTAACTCCAAAGAAAGCAAACCTTGCCAAGAAAGGCAGGTGTGATTAACTGCAGTAACAGTGATCTAATGGACAATTATCAGACTCAAATAAAGAAAATTATTAGGAAAGTGCAGTACTCATACTAACCATTTTAAGATTTTTATATAGGGTTATATCCAATAGGAGATGTATATAAGAAATTGTAGGCATAGCTGACAGTCCCTCCTACAGTTCAATTTTCCTGACACATTGCTTTAGAAGACTGTTTCCAGTTACTTAAAATGTTGCTGAAGATTAACCAAAGTTCTGGACTATTTTTTTTCCTGGGCTTTGAATTTGTAGTTTTTTACAAGATTTTATGTAAGAATGACCCTAGGGACAAGCTCTTTGTCTTTCTGCTATTAAAAGTATATTTGTGAAGAGTTTATTAATGCTCCCACACTACAAAGAAGAACCTTCAAGTTCGTTGACAGAGTGTGTTTTCTCCCCTATAACGATCTTTACAAATTTAAACTATTTAGAAAATTACCAAACATTCTTAGTTTGGTAGTAAGGCAATAGAATTGTATCATTGCAGTGGCTGAAGATGTTACCTGCACAATGCACTGGATAGATGGATCTGCAGGGTCCTCTGCATCCCACAAAATGAGTGTTGTGGCTTCACTTTAGAAACAGATGCTGGATTCAGAACCAAAATTCAGCTGACCAAATGTGCAACTGTACTCACTGCTCAATGGAGACACATCAGCCATTTGCCAGGAGCTTCTGGTAGCAGGTATTGTTCATACTAGCCCTAGACAGCCCTAGATACTAGCACTGGTCTACTGAAGTGCAAGTACAAATAATGAAGAAAAGAAGAAAAAAGAAAACTTTGAGGATTTGACTAACAGCTTCAATGTCTAAATAAAATGGTTAGGAGATTGATTTTTTTTCCAGTCACATGAATTTTACAAAACCAAAAAGTAGCAAACTCTATTAAGTTTATCACAGGCTTCAGCTACTCATCGTGAGATGCTTCTTGGAAAGTCCAAATTCCATGTGCTTTCGTCAGAGGGACCATTCACACGCTGAAATCAGACTGTGCCACTCTGCAATAAATTCTTCTGACACCTGTGTATTCCTGAGCCATGAACTGCACTTGAGAGTGACTGAGCTTTGGCTGCCTGATAACCTCCGCACAATGTAAGAAATGAGACAAGTAGAAATTTTATGGAGCTACTTATAAGCTTATCTCCTCCAGAAAGCCTCACTTTCTAAGTCAGTCAGTGGCAGAAGTCAGTCCAAACCTGACAGTGACACTATTCTTGTAGAATAGTGTGTACTAATGCATCTGGAAGCAAAGAGAAAGTAATGTCAAACTCCAGTACGTGCTAGCAGAAAGAAATCCTAACAAGAAAAGAAGCTGCTAGTAGTTTTCTTTTCACTTGAAGTTCCATTTATTTTGCTAAATCATTGAGCTACAACTTGAAAATCAGAGTAAGCTCTTGTTGTCTCTCCTCCAAGGCAAAGAGTAATCCTGAACATGCCTCAAAAGCTGACAGTTTGAAGTAAAGCCAACCCGCATCTCACTGAGCACGGTGTTGAAAACCCACAGATCTATCACTGTGGCAAAGTGCTTTGTCCCTTTCCTCACATTAGCTGACACCTGACTGTTGTTTTGTACTGTGGTACTCCACACTTAAGGCCAACACGGAGCTGTATGTTACTCTTCCATGCCTACTATATCTTCCTTTCTCTCTCACTAGACTGGTCTAATAAGCTCTTTGCTAACCTTTCCTTCTCTGTGTTGCTTAGACTCGGCACTTTGTCTGCAGTTCTCATTTTTTCCAGTCCTTTGACTTTCCTCTCTTGCTGCACTGCTTGTTTTTTGTGCGGAGTGTCAGTCCCAGCCCTAGTTCAACTTCATCTCTGACCTACCCATCAAGTTTGTTTCTGGATTTTTCTCTATTTCCTGCATGGTATGTTTTTTTCTAATCACAATCATATTTTCTTCTCGATCATTTTCTCTACCCAAGCTCTTATTTTGCATCACTCTGTTCAAGTTTGGGATGAAAAATAATACCCCTAATACCCTTTCTCCCGTCTGTTTCTTTCACCTAAATTAAATTGAGATAACTGTTCAAAATTTTGAAGACAGTAGGTTCCTACAAGTGTTGCATGGAAGGTGGGGAAGCAACCAATCCATGTGCAGGAAAGAGAGTTTATTTATTCATTATCCAAGTGCCAGATTAGCTAAATTCTCATATAGATCTGCTGACCATTTTTAAGGAAATTTTAACTCCTGCTGTTGTATTTAAAAACCAAACAAGTCTGAGGAACTAAAAAGGCTTCAGTAGAAATGAAGAACAAGCAAATGTAAATGTCTGTAGCCATCTTGTGTTGTTTCACTGTGCTGAAGTTTTAGGAAGAAGGAAGACATAAATTCAATATAGATCATAAGCTGATAAAACAATAAGCAAGTATAAATAAATAATAATTAGCTATACATGAGTTATATAACTAAACGTACAAAATTTTAAATATTTTAGTTGTAGCAATGCAGTTCTGTCTGTTAAATCACCCAATTCAAGAGGGGAGAAGAATTTTTTAAACTTTTTTTTCATGGCTGTTTCACACTAAAGTAATTTGTCCCACTTTATGCTTGCACAGTGCAACAGAATTCTGTTCTGCCTGGACACTAAAATAAGAAATAAAATGATTATGCATCCATAATTTCCCAAAGAATAAAAATGGAGAACAGTAATTTACAGTACTGCATTTATAATTTCCTCCTGTTTTACATCACTAGTGGAAGTGAAAAAGGTGAGGTTGAAACAGGAACTCTGATCTCAAAGAACAGCACTGCCATTCTTCATTCAAAAGCTTTATCAGAGACAGAAAGGGAGCAATTGAGTAAGACAGTTTTCATCACATGCTGCTTCACCAAACAGGCTTTTGACATAGTCATATTTTGTGTTCCCCAAAATAGCACTTCAGTATGCTTCAGTTTATGAACTTGTTTTTTTTAACTCCTTTGAATTTAATTAGGCTATTCATCAGTTTGGTAAATGCAAAGAACCTTTTAAAAGGGGAACAGTGATTGATTTTTAAAGTGCTATAATCACTTCATCTAGCTATAAAAAATACTTTCCAATATATTTCAAAGTATATTAATATTCACTTTTTAAAATACATCTTCTGTCCTTATTTTAATACATAACCAAGAAGCTACCATACTATCACTAGGTGAAGTTCTTTGCCCACAAAGCTCCTATATAAAGCTCCCATTAACATCCATCCTTCATGTAAACCTTGCTGACACAGGAGGACATTTTGGGAGTCAAATAAAGTTTGTCCTACACAGAGTCTGGATCTGGATCTGAATGGACTCACATGCAAACTAAAGGTGTATGGCTATACAGCACATCACCCACTTGCATAAACTACCATTTTCTGCACCCAAATAACAGTTTGAGAGGGGTCTCAAGCATTTATGTGTGTGACTGCACTGAGCAAGGTTGAAAAACTGCAGAAAAAGGGAAGCCCAGAACCGGCTAATTTGCCAGCAACCCTAAAGAATTGTGCAATTCAAGTCTCCGTTTTGCAGAGTCTGGCACAAATTGCCTCAGAAAAATGACATAAACTTGATATACCGCAGCATTTGTAACTTAGTCAGTCAGTTCCAGGGAGGGAATTTGCCCCTGGAATATGTGTATTCTAGATGTTCAGCCATAGATGGTGTCACAGACATGTCCCTGCTGCAGAAACAGAGCAAGAGTTGACTCAAAGAGCATGAGTTACTCTTCAGATGATCAGTGTGACTTTTTGCAACTTTTACATTCTTGGCAAGGCCCAAAACCAACAGCTCTGTCATCAGAATGCCTGTGTGACAAGGCTGACCGACCTCCAGGTGCATTGTCACCACCACAAATCTGACTGCTGAGGCCTCTGAAGAATACAATGAGTATATTTCTGCTGTGTGAAATGCCTGTAACTCTGCCTGGGGCTGGCCAGCTCTTGTGGGAGAACTAATACCTGCACTCTCTCTGAGTCTGGTTCTCTGCAACCAGCAAATGCTGCTGTGTAATGAAAGGAAGGGCAGTGGGACACCTTCAGCCTCCCATTTCCATACAGCACAGGCTTCACAGCACTTCCGTATCCCTTCTTCTGTACCAGCCTGAGTCGTTTACTTCGCTGCCTCTCACTTGAGCTGTCTGTCCTCCTCATTTATCCCTCTGCACAGGATCAGCTCTTTGCCATCTATCAGTAGAGCGTCATCCTGCGCTTTCCCTAAGTATTTTTCTCTTGCTTTGTCATTAATAGCATTTCTTCTCCATGTGTCCCTTCATATTACTTTGCTGCTGTACCTTACCTTACCTTACCTTACCTTTACCTTACCTGTACCTTCCCTTTGTTCCATCTTGGCTGAAGCAACATACAGGCAGACTTGATCCCATTCCAGCCCCAGCCCATAGCCCGCTGAAATCCTGCATGAGCCATGAGGAGAGTGTAGCGATGTGGTGCACACCGGCAATCTGCCATACCTTTAGCAAACAAGAATATATTCTACTCAGCCCATGGATATTAAAAATTACAAAATGTGTGTGGGAGTGTAATTGCCATTCCTCTCATTTTATTGTTGGTTTTAAAGCATGTTAAATTGACCACTGTAAAAGTATTTCAATTATGCCATTAACAGCAAAGAGAGAGCCAGTCATGAGTCACACCAGTAAATTTTAGGGAAGACAAACAGACTCATACTGTGTGCACACAGACCTCTTCTATTGATATAATACTTGGTAATCCTGAAGTGCCTGACTCAGTGTAGCATGTAGAGAGCTCAGGAGCCTTCTAGTGCTCAGGGATGGTCTCACAGCAACTTTGTCCACAGGTCAGAGAAAGGGGCTTGGGAGGACCAGAGCACAAGGCAAATGCCCTTCTGACATGCAGAGGAGGAGGAGAGGGTGGCACCAGCCCATGTACAGTGTTTTGCAAGAGCATCAGTGGATGCGTGGATTCTGGCCTTGAGAAATGAAGCAGGCTTATAAAGCAGAGAACTGTAGCCCAAACATTTTTCTTTCAGGAGAAAACAGTGTGCAAATGGGCACGTAAGTGCAGCTTTTACTGAGCTTTACACTCCTCTGTCACATAAAAGTTCTGCAAAAGAACTGTGCTTTTGTTTTGGGAGGGAGTTTCAACTCCGTTCAATGAAGAGCACTGAACAGCAAGTGAACTCTCTTCACTCTACTACATTTTATCTGACAGATTTAAATAATTCATATAATAGCTACAAAAAATCCCAGAAAGCAAAAGCATTTTAAAATTTGCTTCCATTTGTGTACTTCAGGCTTCAGTGAAACAGCTTAAAAATACAGGCCCATTCAAGCTGAAAGAGGACAATTTTGGGGGTTCTTGCACAAAATACTTTTATTCTCAGAGCAGTCTGCTCTGAGTGATCCTTTTCTTCCTCAATTTTGTTGCTACAAATAGCAAACTCTCCTACCGCTAAGCTGCATCACCTTGAGAGAAAGAATGCTGCTTACAGGATTCAGAACACTACACATGCCATCAAAATATTACAATGCATTTCAAGTCTGGAGACAACACCATGGAAATATGCCCCAAGAATGCCAGAGGTAATGAAAGGCTGATGAATAGAACATGAGATGGAGGAGCCCTGCTCTGTCAATTTCTTCTTTTTTTTTTCTTATTTTTTTAATTTTCCCTGGGAAAGCTGATATATTTTCCTTTTTTTTTTTTTCCCAAAGAATAAGCTATTTTTATTTATTACAGTTCCATCCCTCTGTTATGCATAACGTGCCCATACTGGTTACAGGATGTGTGAGTGCTTAAAATGGATTCTGGTTGCAAAATTAATTCCTGCTTTCATTCAGATTACAGGAAGTTTTAGCTACTTTTTTTTATAAATGATTGACGCAGATACCTTGATTAGTCTGTTAAAATCTTTGGATTCTGTTCTTACATAATAAAAATAATTTTTAGAGGTTGTAATTATTTTTTTAAACTGTAAACTATTTCCACACATTTAATAAATTAGTAATTAATGAGGCCAATATAACTCTAACATAAGAAATAAAAGAGAGGATTGTAACAAATCAGGGTAATTTAGCAATTTGCTTGTACATATATCTTAGGTGTCTAACAAAGGCAATTCTTCTCAAGTAAGTGCCGAATTTTCCTGTATAGACAATTAAGGTGCGTCATTGGCTTTTATGATTTCCAGAGGGAGAGAAATGCTGTCTCTCAGAGCTGAATGGCCTGGATCCTGCATAATAAAAAGCAGGAAGAGACTCCAATTGTATGAGATCCTATTATATTGAACCATTTTTTGCTTGCAACTTTAACTAGATAATCACCTCTACTTAGAAGATTTTAAAAAGGATTTTATCAAGCTCTGGCGTTCTTTATGCTCTTGCACACACTTTCAGTTTGTTGCCTTTAGCTGCTGGAGAGTTAAGAGAAGGCACTCTTTCATCACACTAGATTTTGCAGAGAAGTGCTGCATGTCAAGGACTCATCCCTGACAACCTACATTGTGCTTCATGACATCCATTTATACCAGGCTTGTTGTATTCCATCCCATGACCTGGGATAATGAGGTGTATGGCTGGTGTACAAGGACCTGATGTGATGCAGCATGGCATTATCTGCCTTGAGAAATGTGAAATGAAGGCATTGTCTGCAAAAATATAATTAAGGAAAAGGTTTCTTAGCCCTTAATAGCAGAGCACGAACACTACCAAGGCTGCTGCTGTTTTTTGAAAAGAAATAGAATAACTAATGCCAAATGGAAATGGTTTTATTCTTCTTAGGTTGGAGGAAGCATTTTGGAGAATACAGAGCCTCAAGAAATATGGAATGAACCAAAGCAACTGAAATCAAGGTTATATAGTTCTCTTGAAAACCTAACTGAGGCTTTGTGTTTGAATAATGTATTATTATATTTTCATATCACCTGCAACCCAGTAAAAGGAGTTATTCCTTGAAAATAAGTATTCAGAGAATTCATATCCTCACAAAGGAATCATGTCACAAGAATCAAAAGCAAAAGGTTTGCTGGATGATCAGGATTCGAGGATAAAATTTTCTTGTACTACCTGCTCATGAAATCAGCCTACACTGCTGCTGAAATCACAGGGCTTTTTTAATAGAAAAAACACACAGTCATGTAATTCATGGTTATACAAACAAAAATGCAGCACTAATCATATGTTCTTATGACTAATGGGAAAGTCATTGTCTGTAAAGCAGTGGCACCTATGAGTAGCCGTAATATGGATTTGGCATCCATTGCATTTAGCATCCTGGAATCAGGTGTTATACAAACACAAAGGATGGCACATGCTTGGGAGAGCTTATATCCTAGCTTGACATAACTAATCAATGAACCTCATTGGCAACAAATAGGGGTGGACATTGAGAGAAAGAATAAAATGCAGAGAATAAGAACCATATTATATAAGTGAGCAGAAATGCTCATTACTTTTCTTTGTTGAGGAACTTTGAGAAAGACAAAGCTAGATGTCTGTCGAGGCTCACTGTATGGGAGGATGTGAGAGATGGGCAACCACAAAACCCAGGTCCTGGCAGGGATGCTGCACTTCCCGGGAGAGATCAGTGTTTGACAAAACCCTAAGAAGATGGTTTGGCAAAGGAGGAATACAAGGGGAAAAATAAAGTAAAATGTCCCAAAGAAGAAAATGTTTACAGGATCAGGACCTTGATTTTTATCCCCTATAGTGTTCTTTATATTGAGTTCCGTGAAATTTAAAAGCCATCCTTTCCCTTTATTCTTGGGATAAAGCTGCATAGAGATGATGAGGCTAGTTGTGCAAGTGAGGTGAACACTATTTTCCCTCATTGGCCCATCAGGGCAAGAATCTGTAAATTCCATTTTCATGGTATGACAGAATAAAAATAAGCATGGCAGTACCTTCATTAAGCTCTAAAGTCCCTGTATTAACAGCTAGGTCAGTGTGAGTGTGTGCCGTTGTAAATGAGAATTAGACTGTGAGCATCTACATTGTTCTGCAGTACTTTCCTCAAAGGGATGAAGCACACACACACTTCTGCCAGGATGGCTTTAGGCCCCACATTTCAAGAAGACTAACTGACCCATTGTTGCTTGTTATGGTCAGAAATAACTTCTTGAAGTAGCACGTATAAGTGGAGTTAACCTGCTCTAGTTAGGGTAACACCATCAGTCAAGAGTGCATTGATAACATCTTAACAGGTTCCTCATGTTGGTTCTGTATATCATCTCTCCTTCAGGTTTTAAATGTTCAGTTCTGGCTTTATGAAGGCATTGAAATACAAGAACCATGCAAACCACAATGTCCCACTGCCTGAAGTCCTAAATATTGGTGACAGCACAATTGAAAGAAGGGCAGCAGTTCTAATTTTGTCCTGTCTTTATCCTGCCTGTGTTGGACATCCTGTAATTGTCAAAGCAGTCCAATGACAGATTCTGGTAAAGTGAAATTGCTTTTTCAGCTGTTACAAAATAACAATCACCAGGCTTTGGAGAAAATTGCTGAAAATGATGACATGAATATTGCACACTCAATCACATGCTCCAAAAGAATCACTGATAAAAAATTGATTACTAAAGGTGCTATACCTTGTTACCCACCACTATGCATAAAACATGCCTATTGTCCGATACAGCAAATGTTGTATAAATTGACTTTGCTGCAGAATATAATTATTTCTGTTAATAACAGTCATTAAAGATATTCCAGGCTCTGTTTGAGTTTTTTACATCTGTTGAACTTTCATTTTTTCGATTATATATGGAAATTTAACCAGTAATATTGAATTCACATGAAACCCTTTTACAGATGAGGTCTTTTGCATGAAGAAGAGATGCAAATTTAGAAGTAAGTTTTCAAGGTTTTCATGATACATGGTTGTATTCCTGTATAATTATTTTGTAAGCAGAAATTGTGCAGATTCACACCTGGGGTAGTGGAGTCCGTATTTAAGCTTTAAGCAAAGGTTCAGTTCGCACTTCGGTAGTGTAGGAATCCTCAGAGCTGTCCATGCAAGAATGAGGGTGTGCCCAGATGAAAGGATGCAATCGTACCCCTCAGCTCAGGGGTCCTGGCCCGTCCTTGTCCTGCTGGCATTCCATCATCTGCCCACATCCCCCGGATGATCTCTGCCCATCCCAGGGAAGCTCCCTTTCTTTATACTGCACAAGTCATATTACTTAATGCTTTGAGCCTTTTGTCATTTAGAAAAATGTTCAAGTGAAATGTGCATTTAATTACCTCCCTGAGAATGTCACATACCATTGTTGGTGTTAGTCTGTTGTTAGACATGCCACATTGGTTCTGGGAGTTTCTGATAGATGTGTCTTTTCACATCAGCCTGTAGAGGTGGGCTGCAGGTCCTGCAGGTATTTCCATTACAATATACTGGATTTATCCAGAGGAAACAATGGGAACAAAGAGCTACATTTATCTTTCACCTTGGCATGTACACATATATTTCATGCTAGACCCTGCATAAAAATTTTCAGGGGGCAATCAGGAATGGATTGAAGGAAACTGACTGAAAATGTTCCTTGCACAGTTTTCACAGGAAGTCACAGAATATGTTTAAGATATTTTTAAAAGCCTTTTTACTACTTCCATTCTTTTTATGGTGGTTCACTTTTCAGCTGACAAAGTGATTTATTAACTGTCTTTAAAAAGTTCTATTCCATTGAACAAATGATAAATATCAAAACCTGAAGTTTGACCCAACATCAATATCAAACATTTGCAGACTTAGTTTATTTTTCAAAGAATAAAAAAAAGGAGAATGAATGAATACTCAATATAAGAACAAATCAGAAAAGAGTTATTGTTAGCCACAGTGACTGGAAGACTCAACTCACTGTGTTAATTCCACTAGAGGCAGATGACAATCGCATTTGAAAATCATGACTTTCCCCTTGTCCCCTGGATAAAGGGCATTCATGCAGAAGGAAATGTAGTTTTAATTAGCAAAATAAAGCAAAACACTAACCTGTGTCCTACTACTTCCCCTTCTCCTACCCGCCATCCACCTTGGGAATGTTGCATGACAACTGGTGTTGTCATTTCCATTAAACTCATGGAGAGGTGTGACTTGGTGCTCCTGCAAGTAACCACAACAGGGAAGATGGTCTCATTCCCAAATACGCATACACACACACATTGAGTGCAAAGGCAAAAACTGTGAAGCAGTCAAAATTCATTCATTCACAGAAAACGTGATTTCCTGCTGTTCATGAATGCCATTCATTTCATTTAAGCCATTTATAACTCCTTCATTGTATTTTGTTGAAGCTTCAGCCTTCTAAAATGGATCTTTTTTTTATTTCAACTACTGTTTAAATATAGAAAGATATATAAATATGAAAATACTCAAAATTTTGATTCTACTCATTTTACATCTTGCTACTGCTTGTTGAACTGGCTGTCAGAGCAGTTAAGAATGGAAAGGATCAAATAGTACCCAGCTGCAGTGACATCTGGCAATTCACTACACCTACCTGTGTCAGTCAATTCAAGCCAAGGGTCCTGCAAGAAAAATGGAAAATCCACACGATCAAGTGAGACTTCACGCAACAGCCCCATTACCTCATTTTATCGACATCAATTTTCACTCACTCCTTGGAAGGTGGTGGAAGGCTGAAGAGGTCCAAAACCCTCCAAAAGAGATTCAGAAGTTCTATGGCCTGTAATTTCTTAAATTGTGCTTCAGCACCAGTAGCAGAGGAACAAATGGTGCATGAGTTTCATCTTTGGGACTGTACATACTGTTTTCCCCAAGCAAATCCTAGACACTACTAGCAGATGATTTACCAGCGTAAGCCAGAGTACCTTTAGGCTCTTAGAAACACAGCTACTCTGAACATTTCCTGGTGTCCATATGGCACAGCAGCATGTAACAGAAACAAACTCAGTTTTCAGAAAATCTGGAAAACTGTTCAAGGAAAAAGATTTTTTGAGTAGAGGCAGAGGGTCAGAAATGGAGATCCTGCAGTGAAAAACGCAAGAAGCTGGAGGCAGGGCAGATTCCTCCACTGAAATACACACTTCCTCAGTGGAAAGATGACCAGAGGAAAGGCAGATTTGAACCAGAGCTGATTACTAAGGGTTTTCCAGATTCATCTCTGAGCTCAACTTCTAAAGGAACCATTGCACAAAAGTATATATTTTAGTCATTTAAAATTTAAAATTTGATTCTACTTCTTGAGCTTTTCAGAAAGATGAACCAGATGAAAAATTTTGCATCTCAGGGAATACTGAAGATACTTATTTTTAGTTGATCTTGTATAGGTCCCTACTGTGTCAAACTGGCTGAGACACAGAGAAGCCCCTGCACAAAAGCAAGGAGAGGATAAAGAAGAGGAGAATGTCATTCCTCAGTGAGACAAAAATAGAACATAGGCAGGAAAAAATGGAGTTTCTGACCTATCCTTTCTTCTGTAAGATACCAGATTGGTAAACAGTAAGTGTAGCTTGTCTCCCTGACACTAGCTGAAGGCCAAAGATAGCACATCGACCTTCTCCAGGGTCTGCTGGGACTGGAGTAACCTTCAGGGTCAGGCTTGTCAGATTTGCTGATATCACAGGAGATTGTCTCCATGGCTAAAACACAGGCTGCTGTCATATATCTTTCTGCTGCTTATCTAAGTGACCATGAAGAAAAAAATCAATTTCGTTTCTCTGAAGCAGAACTGCACAAAATTCACGTGGCTGGAAAAATGTGTGGCTAAGTGGTGTTAGGATTTGTCATAAGAATAAATATATTTAATTATACAGTCTAGTTCTCCACCAATTTTTAGATTCCTACATAATAATAAGGAACTCAATTTATGTGAATGGTTATGGTGTCAGGACGTTGACTGAGCCTGTGACAAGTGTTTCTGGGGAGGGCAAAACAGAAAGAATAAAGAGTAATAGTGCAATACAGACTGGAAAATTTCAAAGGGAAACCCTCCACTTCAAAGGAACATACTCAATAAGCTCAGGACACTGAAGTCACAGGGGAAAGAACTGTGCTCCTGAGCAGTTCCATGTGTCATCCAGGTCCAGCTTAGTCAAAGACAACTCACAGCAGTGTTTCAGCGCTCAGCATCCATAGCTGGATACCTTCTCCACATTAATTACCTGGATTACTTTATTCCTTAGGCTTTGCCAGAGAAGTTGTAAATGTCCCATTCCTGGAAGCGTTTGAAGCCAGGCTGGATGAGGCTTTGAGACCAGATCTACTGGAAGGGGTCCCTGCCCATGGCAGTGGCGTTGGACTCAATGATCTTTAGATGTTCTTTCCAACCCAAACCATTCTGCAATTCTGCAGTTCTGTGACTTCTGCTTTAACCTCCTCAAATAAAGTCAGAATACAATTATAATACTCCAAATCTGAATAGTAGAAGCAACTCTATCATTTTGGTTTGTCTTGCTTTTGTTTGGTTTCAGAAATCAGATCCTTCCAAGATGACAAGTTTTCATTCTGGGAGTTTCTGGTAGGGACCCATCCTTTAGAACTGAAAAAAATCTTCAGAAATGCGTAGTCCTGTAGAGCTATACTCCCCACTGATAATTTGGTAGGAAGAATACAGATTCTTCCAGAAGAAAAACACCCTAAAATTATGCTTTTTAGATAATATGATTGCAGGAAAGATTTTTAAGCATGCAAAAATCAGTTAGGGACCTATTTTCTGTAGAGATATGGTGGAAATCATGTGTCTAACTAACATTTGTATATTCTGAAATGTTCCTCTTCAGTGAATTTTCAGTTATTCAATTTGCCAGCATAGATGAACAATTTTCATGATCTACTTAGGCAAACATGTTGTACTGAAACCTGAAACAGTTTTAAATTATAGATATGGCTATTTTATTTTTTAATCTGGAAGTATTCCCTTCATGTAGTTGCTGATGATTATTAAAGAGCAGAAATGTGTTCTTTACATATCACATAGGTGTTCATGAAGTGATGATAAATATGTTCTGAAACATCTATCTAAATGGCTGTCTTTGAGTTTTTATTTTTCTTCTTTTCTGGAAAAGCAATGTCCAATTATTTTCTGTCTTTTTCCTGATGGTAAAATATATCCATTTTATCGCATAGCTCCAATAAGCTTGCTTTGTTAACTATATGCATTTAAAAATATTTTACTCTATTCTAACTGTTTATTAATAAAACTATAATTTTATAAATTATATTGAGAAATATCTCTAGCAATATAAATCTGTCTTCAAGCCATTTTGCAGTGACATGTTTTGGACACACTGGGACTTTTTTTGAGCCTTGCATCTAAATTTTAAGTCACTTACTTCGTCAGGGAGTTAAACGCATTTCCCTGCAAGTAGTGCACTTTACAGGTTTCGAATGTGTTTTCAAAACTACCTCTGGCAAAATCTTCGCTATCAAACATGGCATGTATTCAGCTTTTTTCTTCCTTTTGGATCTGAGCCTCCCTCTAAGAAGAAGAGTGAGGCAGTGAATATTTCTTCTCTGTTTGATTTTCTCCTTGTCCTGTCCTTGAATCATAAAATGTTGTAATTTTTTTAGAGAAGTTGTAATAGTTTCTCGATGACATGTAGAAGTTAAGTGGTTAACTCTGCTTTCTTTTTAAAATATAATATAAAAACACCCTAGCTCTCTGCTTTCACAATAACTACAAATGGAATTTCTTCCCGCTCCCCAATTATTTTCAAGCAATGTTTTTCAGAACTCAGAAACTTTTTTTTTTTTTGCTTTCTCAATGGCCATCTTCATCACCTTAATGTCAGCTTTCAGTGTTACACTGTCCTTAGAGATATTAGCATCATCCTTGATCAAGGTTATGCTCCTCCTTGGCTGGGTAAAAAAGAGGGAGCATCAAGGTGCAGGGGAGAGATTCTATATTGCCTTTGCACGTAGGACCAACACGCCGCTGTAACAGTTCTGCAATAGCTGTACTTCTGCGCTGCAGTAATGTGCTGTGCTACTGTAATATGCTGGACTACCATAGCAGCTCTGCTATCCTCACTTCCAGAGGAAGAGTCATAAAATGAAATTGCTAAAAATAACTCTTCAGATGAGAAGCTGTTCCTGTTCAGCTTATAAAAGAGGCTGAGATAAGATCTTGCGTAGTTACTCATACATGCAGGGGAAAAAAAGATCTTACAAGTGTGTAGTTCTGGCTTTTAAGAAAGAAAGTAAACCTGGAAGTCTATTCAGTATTATATAACATGAGACAACCAGAGCCAATGAGCAGAAGTCAGGAAAATTCACCTTGACATATGATGCAGTTTTCTAACAGGGAAGATGATAAATTAACACTGATTTTGGAGGGTGGTGCAGTCACTATAATTGGAAGGTGACGTTAGCTGCTGTCCTAAAGATAGGATTTGATCCAGCTTCTGAGAGTGTGAAGACTGCACAGGCAGGTACCAAGTAAGCCTAAGAGGTTGTGGTCCTTTTTGCCTTGGATCTTGTGGCTTTAAATGTCACTCTGCCATCCACCTTCAGCCACACATTCCTAGGGCAAAGAAGGTACAACAGTCTTGCCTGTGCAGTGCCACAGAACTGGCAGCTCTGCAATAAATGACTGTAATTGATTCCCAAGGCTCCTCATTTCAATAAGAACAGCAACTGGCCAAATTTTGTTTTCTCCATTTTTCTCCCTTATTCTAAGATATCAGACTTTGACTGGAGCAGCACAATGGATGAACTGGTATCCTGAAATGCACCTGTCAGAAGATGGATGATTGACATTTACTCAAAGTCAAATTGAACATCAGATTTGAGATGATAAAGAATTGCTTCTGGGAAGAAAAATACATCCATACTGGAAGGACTCATGGCACTTTTAGCAATTTAAGTAAAACAGGTCCTTTCAGTTGTAGTAGATTCTCTTCACTGTAGACTGATGCCTCAATCTTGTCTGTTCCCACTATGTGGTATAAAAGGGTTTAACTGCTTGAGGATTGAAATATTTAAGTCTAATTAAAGTCATTGTGTTCAGAACGGAATGTGTGGGTGACATTTACAAGCCTTTAATACAAGAGAAGTCAGTTTAAGTAATTTAACAGTCATCTCTGGCCTCTGAAGATGACATACTCCATGAAATGGTGAAATCACTACTTCTCTTAATTGATCTCCCTCATAAATTCAGCATCAAATCCAGCCATCTGGTGGCATTTGTTACCCTGAAGGTTTTTGCTTACTGAGAGTCTTTTGGGCCCTTCTTAATCCCATCTCTTTTCAGTTTCTGCTACAATGTGTGTACCCTGTCAACATGGATGGGCAGCCTGCCTCTGCCCTGGTTCCTCTGTGCTTCCTCATGGGGGAATCTGTAGGTCTCTCAGCTGGTCTCTCAAACTTACTGAGTTTGCCTATGATACTAAACTGGGAGGAGCTGCTGACTCCTTTGAAGGCAGAGGGGCTCTGCAGAGAGACCTTGAAAAATTTGAGGGTTGGGCAATCACCAATTGTATGAAGTTTATCAAAACAAGTACCAGATTCTGCACCTGGAATGGGACACCCCTGGATGTATGGACAGACTGGGGAATGAGAGGCTGGAAAGAAGTGCTGTGGAAAGGGACCTGGGGGCCCTGGTCGATGGCAAGTTGAACATGAGCCCGCAGTGCCCTGGCAGCCAGGAGGGCCACCCGTGTCCTGGGGTGCATCAGGCACAGCATCGCCAGCCAGGCAAGGGAGGGGATTGTCCTGCTCTGGTCTGCACTGGGGTGGCCTCACCTTGAATATTGTGTGCAGTTTTGGATGCCACAATATCAGAAAGACATTAAACTATTAGAGAGGGTCCAGAGGAGAGCAATGAAGTTGGTGAAGGGCCTGGAGGGGAAGCTGTGTGAGGAGCAGCTGAGGTCACCTGGAGTGTTCAGCCTGGAGGAGACTGAGAGGACACCTCATTGCAGTTACAACTTCCTTGTGAGGGGAAAAGGAGGGGCGGACACTGATCTCTTCTCTGTGGTGACCAGTCACAGGACCCAAAGGACTGACAGGAAACTGTGTCAGGGGAGGTTTAGGCTGGATATTAGGAAAAGATTTTTCACCCACAGGGCGGTTGGGCACTGGAACAGGCTCCCCAAGACTTACAGAGTTCAAGAAGTGTTTGGACAATGCTCTCAGGCCCATGGTGTGGATCTTGGGGCTGTCCTGTGCAGGGCCAGGAGTTAGACTCAATGATCTTTGTGGGTCCTTTTTAACTCAGCATATTCTATGACTCTATAAAAAACAGGAAGAGCCCAGTAGCTAACAGGCTCTGAGTCCCTGTCTGCATGGCTCCAAGAAAAGGAGCTTCCAGAAGCTATAAATACATTCATAAGGTAAAGATAAATGAAAAAGATACAAGCAATCACAGGAACAATCCTTACACAGGGAAGAGGTGTCCAGCACCTTTAGCATGTCTGTACCAGAAAACTAAACTATCGGTAATGAGTTCTGCTTTACCACTTCTCCCCAGAACTAGTACAATTGTCCAACACCTCAGATTCACCTCTACCAGGACCTGTTTTACCTGGATGATCCACACCCTCACCTTGGGGCATTGCTTTCCATCCCTTTTCCCAGAAGACCAAAATCCCACTCCTTGTTTTTGGTTATGGCTTCAAAACTTGACTCCAAGCTCTTACTAAAATCCTCTTGGAACAGACTTTTCAGGCAGGGTAAAAAAAAAAAAAAAAATCTGGAGATTAAAAAACAGCCCCTCATATACAATCCCATTAGTCATAGCATCCCAGAACTCCACTCCCTGCCCAGGACTTCTTTGAGCTAGAGCGGGTAGAACATTGAATAAAATACTGCCATATCACAGACACTTATAATTCTTTGAGCATTAGCTTAAAAAAGCCAGGGAGTCTGGTAGAGAGCGTTTTAAATTCACTTTGTGCTGTACAAACAGGCCAAAGGAAGTACAGGGAGTGGACAGACAGGTTGGTTCCTTGATTCCTTGGAAGTCAATGAATTGTTTCACTGTATCCTGAAAGCACCAAACATATATACCATATATACCATCTGATGTGACACAGAGTGGTTTTACAATGGGAGTTTTAAAGTACTGATTATAATAAGTTCTATGGAAGGGGAGTCTGTGCAGGCAAAACACAATGTGTCTAACTGATCTATGAAAATCTGCACAAATGTGAAGTATTTGGCTTGGCAGTAGAAAAGAGAGTGCCTGCATTTCCTTTGGAGTTGATGGTGCAGGGTAGGTGTCTCTGAAGACAGCAGAAGGGAGATGCAGCCTCACTAAGTCAGATCTTTATCTTTCTTCATTAATTACACAGAGACTAAAATGTTAGATGACTTTGCCTATTTAGAATCCACTCCACATAGTCCTCTTTGAAGATATCAACCTAATAAAGCATGACCAGTTCTTTTTAAAAAATAAAATGATACCCATTGTGTCCCACTTTTCTATCACATAGATAGTAACAGAGCAAATGTTTGCTCCAGAGTGGGACAGCCTTGGCCATGCACTCTCATACACCCAGGGAAGTTTGTCTTTATCTTTCTCAGGAGGATCTCCTAACAGGTTCTGCTGTACTAAATAGAGGAGAATAATTCCTCTCTTTTTTCTAATGTGGAAAGGTACTGGGTAGAGAAGGACATTTGTGGAGTTTCATACCTTAGACACTGTTACCCAGGGATTTCTTGAGTATGAATTCCATCATTTCTGATGCGCTCTCCTACCTCTTTCCCTGGAAATAACAGAGATATGCCAGGTGATTGAGACTTCTCCAAGCTGAAACAAATAGCTTAACAGCTATTTGTGGGATCAGCCACATCCATAAGTTGCTAATATGTATGAATGGGCTGTGGCACAGGGTGGAGGAGGGCATCATGCATGTAATATATAGAGTAAAAGCTGCAACATAACCCTTGAGCTTTAGCTTTACTAACAGAGGTAGCTAACTTTCCCCACAGGGACTGCTGTTCTTCCCTTTGTAGTGATGTGCTATCTGCAAGTTTATCGGCTGGCTTTCTTCTAGGCTTTCCAACTATTAGGAATAAAAGCACGTATCTCTCATAATATCTGAGGCATTCATAAAGCAACATTTTGCACAGCAACTCAGTGATGAATAAGATCAAGCAGAGAACCAGAGCTATTTTTGCAAAGGAGGAAGATAAAACTATCGTTTTAAGATTGTAGGTTAGGAGGGTCATTCCTCCCTTCCTTCTCCTGCCGTCAAAAATAAAACCCAGTTTGTCATGAAAGTCTCCTGCATGTGGGTTTGCATGAATGGGCTCTACAGGGACATATGGACATGGATGGAGAAAGAGTTACTGAAAACAGCCATCCAAAGGCAGGCAGTGGGGCTGAGAGGGAGCACGTGAGGGTCTCCCAAGAGCTGAGGAAATTCCAATGCTCCCCCAACCCCATGAGAATGGATAAACCCATAACACCACAAGTCAGTGGAATCTGGGAGTGATTGCCCATGGGCACCAGCCTCAGCAGTGGGTGAGGTGTCTCCAAGGACGAGGCTGCCTCCCTGCAGAGGCTGTGATCAGACATACACCTGCCCCATGGGGCTGGGAGCCTCGGAGGATGCCAAGCCAGGCTGACCCCAGAGCCCACAGAGCGAGCGTGTGGCTGGGGCGGTCGATGGATAATTGCAGTAGTCTGCCTCTATTAAGAGTAATGGCTTCAGTAATATCGAATATCGGATACTAGCAGGGGTCTTTGTCTCCCCTGATCCGGCAGCAGGGGAAAGGGAATTTTCAAAACTTCCAGACTATTTTACGCTAAAACCCATCCTTTCCCCATCACCTCCCGCCCCCAGAAGATTACTTTTTTTTCTCAGCCTTTCATTTTTAAGGCTGTCTTGACTACCATTTGGGGTTTTCAGTCATTTATGATTATTGTTATCTTTTTTTTTTGTTTACTTCGCTGGAAAAACTGTAAATGCGGGGAAGAAAACACATCAAAGCATTAAATGTTCTTGTTTCATTTTTCAGGGATAAATAAAAAAAAATTACTTCAATTTAAACAGAGAGCATATCTGAAAAGAACCAACACTTTTCAGGTAGCTCTGTTAGGAAATAACTGAGAGGCATCCTTGAGCATACTATGATAAGAACAAATGAATACAGCTGTGCAACTGCCCACATGTTCTGGGTAGAAGAGGGCAGCAGATGGACTGTGTAAGCTGTTTCTTTCCTCAAGATTCACAGGCACTTTCTGCCTGGAAATAAGCTCAGGTTAGTCTATTAGGAAACGAATAAATAGTGAGATCACTTCATAGGCTTTTTGTAAAATTGAGTCCTCAGCAATCCTAAATATAAATCCACATTGCTTGGTACCAATCTTGTCCTGCTCTATCTATGGTTAGAGTTTGTCTGTATATGGGAATTTAGCTACAAGATAAAATAGTCCTTTATATAAATATCTTATGAGTCAGTCCCAGCTGTAACTCCGAAGTGGTGAAGTCGTTAAGTAAATGCTGTTAAGAGAAATGTAAAATGAGCTATGATTTCTTCACAAGAAAATGCTTTTATGGCATTTAATAAAAGAAAAAAGGTTTTAAAAAAGCAGCATTGAACCCCATGTCATGCTGTACAAATGACTATTTGAAAAGTAACAGGGTTAAAATAGGATAAGAATCAACATGTCTGGCATAACTCCCCTGATAGGTTTACATCAGTCACACTGGGGTATCCTATGATGCTTCAGTAGATCAAATCTTACAATATTTCATTATAAGATAAATGGCTCTTCTATGAATATGAGAAATGTACCCTGTGCATAATGTGTTTCTGTCTGTAGATAAATCTTTGTATTATTAGCTCATCAAATGTAGTCTGTTATTCTATTATTAAAATTGGTTAAATTATTAATATAATTTTTAATCAGTTGAATTAATGCTTATAATGGTGGCTTGTGGTAACTTTGATTTCTACTTCTTCTCACTATGAATATTAAAAAAATTGTAATTAAAAGACATACCATATTTCTGAGTTTCTTTTTTCATCTGTGGTATTTCCTGGAAATATAAGTTATGCTTTTTCTATTTTTTTGTCACAAAACAGTTATTTCCTTTGTAGCTTCGTCAAAACTGGACTGCCTGGGGAGCAAGCCAATTTCATCAGCAATTAAAAAGGTCATTCTTTTAGATTTTAAAATATACTGAGTAACATTTTTTACATGCCATATGTTAAAATAGAACCATGTTCTGGTAAGTGATCATCGTGTACACTGGTTTCATGGGATTCTAATTTTTATTATTCTTTAATGGTTTTATTCCACATGTGTTGCTTTATAACCAAAGTGTACTTGCCAGCTATGCAAATGTAAGTGTAGGAGCATATGCTGTGTTTCTTAGGTATATAGAGACAACTTGGGAAACAAGTTCCATCAGAAAGAAATTTTGGTTTGGTTTCATTTACTTCTTTAGATGTTCCTGGATGCCACTGATTTGTCTTCTAAACTGCCAGTAGCTTAAAACCAGTAAAAAGCCTTGTTCCTTAGTGGTCACACCTGGCCTGCATTGCTATCACCACCAGAGAGCTTACAAGCACTCCCTTTTGATCTGATGGCTCTATATAAGGCCCATTACAGGATGAGGATGGTCACCTCACAGGCAGGGACATGGACAAGGCAGAGGTGTTTAACACATTCTTTGCCTCTGTCTTCAACACAGATGATGGACCAAGGGCATCTCCAGCCCTGAGCTAGAGGAACATGACTGCCAGAATGACCAACTCCCAGCTGACCCTGAACTTGTGAGGGATCTACTGCTCCGGCTGGATTCCTACAAATTGATGGTGCCTGATGGGATACATTTGAGACTCCTCAAAGAGCTGCTGATATCATCAAAAAACCTCTCTCGATGATTTTTGAGTGGTCTTGGGAATATGGAGATGTCCCAGCTGACTGGAAGCTGGCAAATGTTGTCCTGATATTCAACAAGGGCAAGAAGGATAACTCTGGATATTACAGGCCTGTTAGCCTCACTTCAGTGCCTGGTAAAGTTACAGTGAAGATTGTTCTGGGAGATCTCACCACAGTCTACAACTTCCTTGAGAGGGAAAGAGGAGGGGCAGGCACTGATCTCTTCTCTGTGGTGACCAGAGACAGGACCTGAGGGAATGGCCTGAACTTGTGTCAGGAAAAGGTTAGGTTGGATATCAGAAAAAGGTTCTTTATCCAGAGGGTGGTTGGGCACTGGAACAGGCTCCCCAGGGAAGTGGTCACAGCACCAGCCTGACAGAGCTCAAGAAGCATTTGGACAATGCTGCCCGGCAAATGGTGTGACTCTTGGGGTGTCCTGTGCAGGGCCAGGAGCTGGACTTGATGATCCTTGTGGGTTCCTTCTAACTCAGCTTTTTTTGTGATTCTGAGATTCTGTGAACTGTCTTGGTTTTGGTGGTTAAACCACAACAATAACTAAATTAGCATTGAGAACAGATCTGTGGCTGATGGCACTCCTGGTGTTGCTATGGTGGAAGCAGATTAAGCTCACACTTTTGAGTCAGGAGGCACTGCACAAAGAAAAGGTGTGTCCATTTTCCAGGATACAAAATGAGGAACAGATCAAATATAAAACAATGTTCCCTTCTTTAAGAATGAAAACTGGACAGAAAGTCAGGCAGAAAAGAGAAATTGCTGCAAAACCCAAGACTCCAGACCAAAGGGGAAGGCAATAGTAACAACAAAGAGAGGTGTGAGCATAGGCAAGGCCCATGAAAACTGGCCTCTTTCCTAGGAGGGTGAGTGGGAAGCTGAGTGTTGTGTGAGGATCAGCACTGTGGGTCACTCAGAGTGACCTGCTCTGTGGCTTAATTGCACCTGTACATGCAAATGACATCGGTTTTCTCAGGAGAGTAAGGACGAGTGGTATAGTCTGCTTGGGCCAGCTGGCCACCATCAGGCAGCAAGGAATAGAGAAATGCTGTGAAGTGGTGGGAATTAGGAAATTTTCTGAATCATGGTTTGGACCACTGCAGGGCCATTTTCCAAAGACTTTACTTTTTATGGCTATGACACAAAATCCCTTACATGGAAGATGTAATAATATTAGGAAATTATGCCAAAAGGGTATTTAGCTTTTTTAGTGAGGTTTAGATCTGGAGACAAGCAGTGCTGCCACAAGTGGCACTGTCCAGCTTTCTACAGAGCACTGCCTATGTTCTTTGAAACATCACTTTCAGAAAATACAGCCTGTGCTACCAGAACTGTTCAGCTGGAGAGAAATTATTTCCAATTTGTTTCTTTGCATATGAAATGAGTGTCAGTTTCATCAGTGTCATGCCCTAATTTAACGAAAGAGAAATGAGAATTCAATATCATGTTTCCTCTAGGATGAAAACCTAGACTTTCTAAATATGGCTGCTTAAATTTAAAGCATCTGAGCTTGAAGTAGCAGACTTTAGCAAGACGATACTAGGAAAATATTGTTCACTAAGATTAGTTAATCTGTAAATGTTTTCTGAGTGTTCAGAAAATGTGTAGGTCCGTGCAGCAGCTGGTGAGTAGCACTATTTCTCTCATCTGAATCCCTGCAGACGCTAGGGAAAGGACTGTTTATCTAAGAAGCTGCTCTCTGTCTCGGAAGCACATGGTCAGACTTCTTGATGTCCTGAGAAAGAAGCAGGAACAGACAGTATCACACTGGAGACATCACTATTCCGATGGATGTGAGGAGGGGCTTTCCTTTTCTACCTGAAAGACATAAGGGGAACACACAGATTAACTGCCAAGCTGCCATGGAAAATTAAATACTTGATCTGGTGTGCTAGGATCTGAATGATGTGGATCTGGGAATAAGATGCGTTCTTGGGACAGCTCTGATTAAAAAATTAAACACATCTAAAAATTAACTTACATCTTGTAAAGAAGAAGGTAATTGAAGCAGATCTTTGTAGGGGATCCAAATAATTATCATGTTGAGCAGAAACATGCCTAAGGTTGAGCTATTGAGTGCAGGGTTGTGATGTGAGAGGAAAAATGGGAATGCTGTATGCCCATGTGCATCTTTGGTCAGTTTTTCCAATACTGCCTCATTCAGCTTGAAGCTAAGGAAGAGGAGAAAGAACAGACAAGTGGATGCATGAAGGGGCCCTGAGATTTTGGTCTTACTTGCAGTCCTGAGATGAATCTCTGCAAGCTGCTTGCATCTGTATACAGCGAAGAAACGGTCTCACAGCAGCAGACAATGGAAAAGTAATAAAAAAATTAAATTAGATAAAATTAGTTTAAATAATGAGAAAGAATATAGAGGAGATGATCTCAGAGGCAGGTGCCCTTTTGAGAAAGTAGCTTTATTAGATTTTGATTTAATTTATTAAAGCTAGGCTGATGGTGTCCTTTTTTAATGCTGTGTGGAACGTTATCTTTTACTCCTGCTGATGGACAACAACAAAAAGCAGTGCATTTAGAATTACGTGTGGCTAGAGGGAGGAACTGAAAGTTTTGTTCTGTTTTTCATCTTTTCTCTGTATTTTACTCCTATTTGTCAGTTGATGCCTGATAAATAGGCTTACTGCAGAAAAGCAACAAAATCTTAACAAGTTTATGGTACCTTGTGGCAGCTAACTTGAAAATAACCTCAGTAACACAATGACTTAGATTTGGTGCCTAAATAGTGAAAAAAATTAAGAAATCATAATTTTGGTAGTTATTTTAGTTAAAGATTTTCAGGTCTAACATGTTTTCAGTTGTTTAATATGTTTTAACTTCCTGTCTCTTTCGAATGAAATCCAAAGAGACATTACGGGTTCTTTCTATGCTTAGATCAAGGATGACCTAAACATTATTTTTATCAAACCATATTTCTCATTCTTGCTTAACTCAGCTTCCTTGCAGAGCATGTTTTAAGAAGGAAGAAATAGGGCCCTCATTCCTAAATCAAACTCCTTCCATTTTCAAATAGCAATATGGCTATACCAGCTCTGGGCACACTGCAGAAGGGCTCTGCCTGGCTTTTTGTCCTTGGTCTCTCATCAGTCCTAATGTAATTTTATTTCTTTTTGATAAAGGATTTATGAAGATACTTGTAAATGAAGCAAACTCAATTTTTCCCATATATCTAGTGCTCTCTATGTTGCTCTGTGACCCCATGAGAGTTTGTGAATTGTGTAAAGAAAGATGAGTATAAACCAGAGTAGGAAACTACTGAATCAACCTGTGCTGACTATTTATTTTCCTGTGTGTCATTCCGACACATTCCAGGGATAGTTCGATCCTAGATGTCTAGATATCTAAGCAAGTCTGTTACTTCCTATGGTCTTATTCCCAGAAAATGCTTCTCCAGCCTCTACCCCTGCTGACTGGAAAATATGGAAAATGTTCTTTCCTGCCCAGATTCAGGCAGTCCTGAGATGGGATTCAGAATGCATTAGGAATAGATTAAAAAAAAATGCAGGACCCTAGGTTATTTATTAAAGAGCACAACTGTTCTCTGCTTTGCCTAGTTTTCCACAGCAGTATTTTCATCCTTGCCCTCTGTCACTTACATTGGATTCTTTCTAGAACTCCATCGAAACCCAATACATGTTGGAGGCGGGATTAATAAATATAATCAGTAATCTATTAATTCCTAATTGACTTCTACTAGCCTTATCTTGCCGCCATTCAATGTGAAAATGAGCCTTAGTTGAAGAACTAATAGCAGAATTTTTGCAGCTGCTGCAACATCCGAACATATATTAATATTGGTTAAGCTGATTTCTGTGTTTCTTGATTTTGCTGGTCTAGATGTGACTTCAGATGGGTAAATGGGGTAAAGCAAATGGCTTTAATTCTGTTTTTTAATGCTTTGTTGTTTTATCTTTTAAATGAAACCAATGAACTGCTGTCCCTGAGCAGCAAATTTTTTTTCTTTAAAAAGTGGTAGTAGAATGGCTCAGATGTCTCTACAGAGGATGATTAGACCACTATTCTAAGCCGTCTTCTGCTCCTAACCTGTATCCCTAATAATGAATAGCAAGCCCAGTGATTCAACAGTGATTCCAGATTATCAAGGATGCACATGGGAAACAAACTTCGGCTCTGTTTTCCAACAATGCCCACACTGTACTACATCTCATTTTGAGGTTCCTTGTTCTACGGTTCTGTGACACAAGGCACAGAGTAGTCATTTAGTGTAACATAAATGCAAGATCTAAGATGTGCGGTAGACACATTGTCAGTCTCTCTTGTAATTTATTATTTACAATATGTTCTCATTCATTTGCAGTACAAAAGTACATCACTATCTGTTTTAATTTATTAAAGAGTAGACGGTTTTCTCTAAGGTCCATGCTCCAAGTACAAAGTAAAGCTTTTAAGTGAAAAAGTTTTGGTGATTTCTGGGCAAACTCTATGCAGCACAAGCGGCTACTCAAAAAAATTTTGTTAATGTAGCTGAAAAGCTGGTGAGTTGCCCAGATCAAACCTAAAACTAATAATTTGGTTGGGAAAAAAATATGAAAAAGATTCTAACAGCTCAAAGTGACTACTTTTCCTTTGGGAAAAAAAATTAAAAAGTTCTTTAGAAAGATGTTCTAGATTAACAGTTTGTTCAGCACAAACATCTACTAAATATTGATATGAAGAGAAAGACATGAAGAAAAAAGTTATATGTGTGGTGCAAATCTCTACCTTCAACAATAACAGTATTGAGAAAAGATCTGGAAATGACAAGTGTCAAAGAGGGACCATCACTGAAATCAATTAGCAGAATGTAATGCCAGAATCTGTAGGAGAAAAAAAAACCAAAACAAAACCAAACAACTAGAAAAAACCAAAAAAGCTAACTGGAAGATGTTGACTGGAAGAAAAAGGAATAATGATCATAGGACCTGCTTTCTTTTCTTGCTGAAGAAGCTGTGCTAAGGTTTTCAAGCCGGGTGTTTAAATCAACATTGTCACGTAGCAATCTAAATAAATGTCCCAATTTTCAGATTTGATGTACTGTTGGAGCTTTTCTTGGCTCCAGAAAGTATGAATTCTCAGCACCTATAAAGATCAAGCTGTTTATGTGGGAGGTGATCACAGTAGAAAGTGAAACTGATGTGGCTTAACTGGCACGTGCAGAAACCAGCGTGTCCACACAGAGGGTATTTTTCAGTAGCCAATGTCTGACTGCTTACTATTTTATTCATTTAATTGCCAGCATGATAATTTTTGAAATTAACCCAAGTTGTTTCCATTCTTTGTTCATTGGCATATCACCTATATGTAATAAAGGGTTTGACTCAACTTCCAGATTAAGGCTTTTAAACATGATCTCTACTATGGAAAGCTAGTCAGTAGGGTCAGTGAAATCAATAGTGGTTTTTGGCTGATGCAGTGCAAAGCAGACTTGGTGTTTGTTTTGAGGGGAGCAGAAAAAAGCTAAATTACAGTCTACTCTAAATTCTTGACACTCCATTCACTGTGCTGAGGAAATCTCACTGACTACCTTGGGAACAGAGACAGGTATCTCACGTATAGATGTATATAGATTATGTGTAAATACATGTAGACCTCTTACATTTAGGTATTTTAAACTGGGAGCTGAAATTCACTCACTATCACTACCATCAGGCATAAAAATTCAGTCTTGAATAGTCTCTTTATACAACCATTGTAGAATAATTGCATTCCTAGATGTAAAAAAAACCAGTCCTATTACAGCTGTCTCCAGCAATGATCATATGTTAACATGCTCTCAAAACCAGAGTATACAGAAAAATTACACAGTAAAAAACACAGATTTGGAGCCAAAGAATGGATAACTTTCCTGTTGTAGTCTTGACCAATTTTTCTTTATTTATGCAGGAAGAAAATGAAAAAGTGGGTCAGCTGTAGGGACAGATTTCCAAATCTCAGTTGTGTCTTAGTGGCTCAGCAAAATTGCCTGTCAAGGTACTCAAGCTAAACCTGAATTAGTTCTGTTTTGGGTAAGCCTTGGATCCTTTTATGGTCAGGGGAAAAAAGAAAAAAAAGGAGAATAAGTATCTTTATTCCTCTTGATCACTTCAGCTCTGGAAATGATTAGTAATAATAAAATCTGGCATGTAGAGAGTTCTTACTGAAAAAGATCCAAATGACAACTCTTGACACTGTCTCTGCTTTCTAAGGTCTTTAATTCCTTTATCTGCTCTGTGGGCTTTTTTGGTCTTATTTACCTGGGCAATTCACAAATTTTTGTGTCATGACATCAGGCATATACATAACATAGAGGAAAGAAAAAGCTCCAGTCAGTGCCTGGTCCATGTGTGCTTTGCTGTACTGGACTGTTGTTACAGATAATAGCAATGACAGAACACAGGGATTAGATAATCACTCTCTTTATCCTGAAGGGAGCCCCTTGCTTCCAGCTATACAATTTTGGCCATTGGTTCATTTTGCAGGTGGGCTGGATTCAGTTCTTTGCATGATCAATAGAACATACTCAGGTAGGATTTTCCCTCTTGTCTCTCATGGCCAAGTCTCTAATCTCTCTAGTATCTTCTTTCCCAAACGATTTGATTTTTCACATGTTTCAAATACAATAAACTGAGACACAAAAACCTCTGCTGAAGCAGAATTATTTTCTTCCACTTAAACACTTAAAGCATTTTGCTGTCCTTCACTGACACCATTTTTAATTTGGCCACAGAGCTGTAACACAAATGCTTTGCCCTTTAGGAACTATAAAAGTTTCACTAGTCAGTCTTCATAGCAATTACACATATCTGAAATTAAATCAAGTGACTACAGATACCATACCATTGTATCACGAAAACAACTTAGAATAAGCTATTTTGAGTCTTTCTGCTGTCCTAAAACCTGCACTATTTGCTTAGTTTCACAGTTAATTACTTCTTCAATGCCATTGTCCTTAAGTCCATGAGACATTTCTTGCAGTATATTTGTCTTAACTGTACCTGCTTCCTCAATGTTTTTGTATTTCTCAAATTACTATCCTCTGCCCTGTACTACATGCTCTTGCACTCTATGAAATTCCTGTTACTGAAGGAAAAGAGGCTCAATCTGCCTTTGAAAGCAGTGCCTTTACCAGGTTTGTTTAAAAATTAATTTCTTCTGCTCTATTACCCATAGCTGTATTTTGTCTGAATGACCAAAATGATCTCAGATTTCCTACAGTTTATGGTCTCTGCAATGACAGTTTTGTGTTTCCACAGAGCAAAACACTGAAGAATTAGCCCTGCAATTTACACAGGGATGCTGCCCAGCCTCCTGCCATAACCAGAGGGCTTTACAGCTGCTTGTATGTCACGGAGTAGCCAGGGCTCTGCTCTCAAAGTTTCAGTCCGTGGAGGAGGCTCTGTGCTGAAGCCATCTGGAGCTGGTACCAGGGCAGCCCCCAGCAGCACAGCCCGCACAGCCAAGACATGCCTGCAGGCTGAAAAGCTCAATCTGTAAATCACTCACCACTCTAGCCCCTGCCCAGTGCCTTAAAGGCAGTCACTGCCATGTGGGGGCCGCAGGTTAGGCAGAAGCAAGCATGGCTACCACAACCTGCTTGAGCAAGTCTGCTCCATGTCCTATGGAAGGAATTTTAATGGACTTCCTGAAGACAAATTGTACACGCAAACCTACATGGGCTCCTCCTGGATCATATGCTACCCTGTTTGCTGACTCTGTGCTCTGCCAGGTCGCCTGCACTTAGCCTCTCCCTTGGGGAAAGCAGGGGTGGTACACACCCAAGTGGACTGATTTTTTGCAGCCACTGGACCTTACATTTGCCAGGGAATATGTTCATACAGTTAAGGCATGCAGGAGTATTTCCGTTTCTATGAACATTGCTCGAGTTTTTTACAGACTAATGAATGGATTACATTTTGTCTGATGTGGGACAGTATCTGAGCAGTCTCAATCTGCCTGCTACTTCCAATTTAGGTCTTTTATTCTCCCCTGCAAAAATAGATGTAGTCCAAGCACAGTCTTTATGTTTTACCAGACCCAGCATGCCAGAGTCCTGACGCTGGAATAAAACTCCTTTTTCACATTGCTACATTAAAATCAACAAATTTCTCAGTAAGGCAAACTTGGCACTTCCTTGTAAAGCCTCTCATGGGGCTTCCAGTCCAAAACAGGGCAACAGGCCGGGGTATCTGATCTGGATTTCTGACCATTTCCTGTATCACTAGGTCCACATCACACTCATATCCCATCCACTACCCAGTTAATGTCTCATAAAAATCTTGCTATTCTCTGTGGAAACAGTAGGATTCCTTCCACAATTGGTCTTTCTGAGTATCGAGACCTTAGGCCTCTACTGAGCAGGCAGCTCCAGGCTCTTTTTCTCCTGTTCACTTAGCTCATTCTTTCCCACACAAGCAATGCTGTCATGAGACACCAGGTTGGTAGGACAGAGTCAGACAATTGAGGACAGCACTCATGCTCATGAACATATCCACTTGCTTTAGTAAACCAAAGTAATCCCAGGCTCTCCATGTACGTTCACCTTTACCCAGGCTACTCAACCAGGCATCACCTCTACAGGACATCAGTGCATCACCAGTTTAGGGCACTGTTCACCTGAGCTGCCTCAAGAACTTCCTGCAGCTCTTTCATCACCGTGGAATAACAGGAAAATCCTCATACTTGGAAACTTCTTTTGTTATGTGTGTAACAATGGATTTGGCCAACATCTGTTTGTAAGAATATGGTCTGCTCCCCATTTTCTCTCTTCCTTTCTCAGGCAAGAAATGTCACCCTTCTAGTCCTACAGATATTGGTACTGGGCTGGAACTGGTGGATCAGCATGTTCAGATTTGTAAGACCATCCAATGTTCAAACTCCTACTCTTATTCACTCAGGGCATGTGCACCTGTATGCTGAATCAAGGGAGATTGGCAACCCCTTCCCTTTCCCACTAGGAACAAGGTGACATTTCCAGAAAGGCTCAACAACTTTATCTCCCTTGCTCTTGGTATTTGGAAACTTCTTTTTGATGTTGTCTCCATGTAATAGTAAAAAAACCTCTACTATTAAGTACGATGAAGGGTTCATCCTCCCTTTCTGCTCCAGACACTGCCCCTGGCATAGAAGAGGAAGAGATGAAAGGTTTCAGAACAGCTGTCTCCAAGGGCAGCAAGAGTCTACATGTATAAACATTTAGTTTGGGGTACAGCTTGTACGCAAGACACCTAAACTGAACTGTGCCTGTGTCTGTGTTGGAGCTGAGTACCTAAGCCTCCATGCAATCAATAAGGACTTAGCAGCTCCATAGAATAGCTTACACATAGGTAGCAGTCACTGTCCTTTTGAGATTCTCCAGGATGCACTGTGTGGTCTCCACCTGCAGCTCTGTAAGGGCCTTGATCTCCCACAGATCCAGAATCATATCTTCCATCCCTGATGTTGCAAGATATCCTAGGACATCTCAGATGGCTCTAGATGTGTAAGTTCTTTTGGTTTGTGGGTTTTGGGTTTGTTTTTTTTTCATGTTGGGTCAACTCTTCTTTCAAAAGGCTAACGTTTCTGTGACTTTGCATAAAGACGAATCCTGAATAAATTCATGCTCTTGCTCAGGTATTTCTTTGCAGGCCTGCCATGCTTTGGGGACCTTTTCAAGGACATTAAGTTATCAGATAGGCAAGGTGTGTATTTATTGTCTCAACTGAGATATGAAATTTCTGCTTCTGTTAAAATTCTGGTAACCTTTAAATCATATTACTACCATTGGAACCAGGCCCCTTGAGTTCCTTAGCCACAATTCCTGACACCTGAACGATGATGAGATGCTACAGAGAAGTTTTACTTTCACTTTGAAAGCAGGGAGTTACATGCTACCCTGAGGGAGGCATATACCAATTACTTGGGTGGGAAGCTGGTAAGTGACTTTTTGTTTTCTACAGATCACAGAATGTGCCTGGCTACATATTGTTGGCTCTTGTGGTCAAGAGAAGATACACACAGACCTCAGATATTTGGGGAATACTCTAGATCAGTTTTATGTTTGTAGGGAGTTGTGACATATGAGCTACCATGAATAGCACTAGGGCTGTTGTGAACTCCCAGCCAGCTGGCGGCAAGGTGGCCAAGCCAGCTTGTGTTCCTGGCAGCCTGTGGAACATCCGCACGCCAGGCAGGACAGCGCAATAGCTCAACAGGCAGCACAGCCAAGGTGATGGAACAAGGGACCAAGCCACTTCTTAGCAACAAGCAGTATCACCTCTGTGACCTTTGCCTCACTCTCTTTCTAACTTTTCTTACATTTTATCTATCGAGCTTTGCTTCTTTTTATTTTTACAAACTTGGGTGCTCAGAGGTGGGAAATCTCCAAAGTTCTGCAAACCCCGTGGGCTATTTCTCACAATACAGCACTGCATTCCTGTGTGTAATTCTTCATCTTTGTACAACAGGGTGATGATGCTTAAACATGATGTAGATGAGGGTCTAGTAACCCAGCAGCTCATCTATACGTATAAATCCAGAATCTTACCGAAATTAAAACTATTGGAAAGTTTCTGTTTCCTGGTGGGTTTTTTTGGTGTGCTGACCAAATGTTTACTGTAAGCATTTCCCAGTGCTGGTAAGCAACAGATCCTGTCAAGGCAGAGAAAGCACACATGCAAACCTCTGCATTTCTCATATTTTAGTCTTACACTTCCTTGAGCAATGCCAGCTTCCATGGGTTCAGGAGAAAATACCAACATCTGACCATGTCTAAAGGAATGTGAATATTATTAGAGATTCCATAGATGAAAACAGTGTCCTGGTACTTTCAGTTTGTACTCTGATACAGGAAAAAGTGAATGGTCAAAGAGCAAACCTTCGTTCAAAGAGGTAAAGATGATCATAAAGGTGGATATAGATTACTGAGGAGAGGAGAGGAGAGGAGAGCTGTTCACTGTCTGTTTTCTCCTTCCACTCTTCTCAGCAGCTCCTTTATACTACTACCTCTTAGTATTTCTCCTCATTTGTTCATGCTCTCTGTCCTATCTTCCAACATCTTCCAGTACCCAAACAGCCCACAGAGCTTCTAAAGGGGAGAGGGAGAACACGGGCATCAGCTTCCAGCTCTTCCAGTGCCACCACTGCCGCGCGTGGGTGCAAACGCTCTGGCCTCGGCTGGTGCAGCCCTCCGGCAGAGGCCAGGGAGGACTGGTGAAGGGGCAGCGCTCCCTGGGCGGGCCTATGGAGAGCACTGACTGGCNNNNCTGGCGCTGCTCAGGAGCCGGTCCGTCTGCCCATGGCCGTGTTGTCAACTCGGCTGTGCAGCAGGTGCTTTGTGGACCCGTGTTAGCACTCCCTCTCTGGGAATTTGTTGTACCCGGGAACCCCAGTCCCGGCCCAGGACTCCACCGTTCATGGCATCATCACACCGTGAGACATACGGTGCCTGCCTCTGCCGGGGCAACCCCCATACCTCACCAGAACGCTCTCTGGGTCTGATGCCAGCAGGTTGCGGAAAGAAACACCCCTCTCGGGCTGATTTATTCAGTTCGGGACTGCGTTGGTCATTCGCGACCGTTGAGAGCATGGCATGGCCGAGATGGGC